>VDFB02281492.1:444375382-444845611 GCA_007258455.2 Sequoia sempervirens
TTAACTATGAATTGGTAAACATATATGGCATGTTTCATACATCTTTTGATGACTTTATCAAATGTATATAATATCTTAGTCGACTCATCTCCAAACCAATTCAATGGAAGCTTGGTGTTACGAATTGGTAGTTGACTGTTTCTGATGGAAAATAAATCATGCCAATAGTGAGGGATGTGGATGGATATGGTGCCACCTCTGTAAACCCAATTGCTATAGATGTCAAATTGCATGAGATAATTTGAATTGAGCATATGAAAATTTGAATAAGTCTTTGATTTCTATCAATATTGCAAGTTGATCTATAGATGATTGTTTTGAGTATGAACTTAATAAATCACCGCCTTTCTACTATGTTTTATGTGTTTCTTTGCATGGAGTTTTTTTTCCATTGTCATGCCTAAAATATAGGTTGAGAAGTTACCAAGCTACTTTATAAATAGAAGAGCCATTTCATTTGAGAGGACATATTCCTTATTCTTCTTGCAATTCTTTATGTTGTTTTATTACCAACTTATTTCTAGTTTTATTTGTGAAAGAGAGAGAGATTTCCATCATATTGAGAGAGGGAGTTGTTGTTAGAGTGAAGTGTTTTATCAACTTGAGAGTTAGAAGTTCTTAGTGACATTTCTTGAAGAGCTATTATCAAGCTTATTGCTGTTTGGAGATGTTGCATTGCTATCAAGTGATTGGATTAGCAATAATAGGTAGGGGGATATTCTCTTTCATTATTTCATTTATGAAATATTGTTCTATTTGAGTGTTTGTTTTGTCTGTTATGAAATCTTGCATTTAGAGAATTTAGGTCATAGAAGATTTTATGTTGTTTTTATGATGTGCTTGTATGTACTCTATAATAGGAGGTTGGTGTTTATCATAGGTATTACATACTATATATGATTAAACATGAGTGACATATGAGTTACTCTTAGCTAGGTTATTGATTTTGTGAATACTCCTAGGATTGTTCATCTAGTATGGGAGGGAACTTATGTATTTACTTTGATTAAGTATATTTATTCCAAGTATGTAAAAGGGTGATAGGTTATCACTGGGATGATAGATTATCCATTGAAGGAAATACCTAGATTGTGTACTTGTTAAGTATGTTTATTCCAAGTAAATTAAAATGGTGATAGGTTATCTCTAGGATGATATATTATCCATTGAACAAAATACCTATGCGTAGTTTAATAGTGCATTAAGATAAATCAGCCCTGAGTAGTGTATGTGATAGATGACCCTCAATAGAAATATTCAATGAAATATTTTGGCTGAAGTAGTGTGATGGCCTTTGGATTCATTGTCAGTTCACCGTGATCTAGTATTACATGCTAGTCTCAGATTGTGGGATTACAAAGTGTAGACACACAAAATATATTGATTGACATTGCACACTTGATCCCGATTACTAACATCATTTTCATCCTGAATCATCCCCCTGTCTAACCATTTAATCGAATACCCTTATTTGATTAAATTCATCAATTTTCCTCTCTTAATTAAATTAATCATTTATCTGATTAAGTCATTCTCCCTCATTAATTAAATCAATCAATCTAATCTAATTAACCCTAGCTCTTTATTAATTAAATAAATCAATTTAATTTATTTAATTTATAAAGTCTACCTCATTAAATTAAACAAATTAAAACCTTACTTGATTTAATCTAACCAATCATCCTCTTTAGTTAAATAAAACAAAATATTACTTAACTATCTCTTAAATCACATTCTTCTCATCTTTGATTTAAATCAACCCATAAATCTAAGTCAAAATTGTCACATCATCTAATCCTTCATTAAATTAATTAACCCTTGATTAATTTAATCCTAATCAATGTCCCATCCTCTATCTTTTTCCACTTGCACATGAAAATAGATTTAATTCATTTAATAATTCTCTATTTTCTCTCAACATGGCATAATAGAGGAATATTCCTTCAAATTTGAAATCCCTCCAAGTGGACTTAGTCCTTCCAACAAGACATTTATTCCATCTTACAAGTCCTTTTACCTTGAGCCAAGTGGCATTTAAGTCATTTCTTTTTCCCTCTTCCATGTCATTTCATTATTTTCAAATTTCACCTAAATGTATTTATGGCCACATTCATCAAAATGTGCACATCCTTCATCCATTCATCTCTTGACAAGTGGCATCTTGCCAATGGTTGCAAGTTAGTCCCACATTGCTTCATTTTGGACATTTCTCCATCTTATCATTCTATAAATAAGAGGCTTCTTTCCTCATTTCACCATCCACAATTTGAAAAAACTAACTATACTCAAATCCATACTCAAGCATAACAATTATCATCCATTTCATCAAGTCTTAGCTAGGTTATGCAAGTTTTTCATCATGGAGCACACCTGAATCTTCCAAAAAGTGGATGAATCTTCATCACACATCAATATTGCATCATAGGAGTTGGGAAAGGGCCAATTTTCACATCAAATTGGCACCAATTCCCCCATAAGATCAAGAGTTTGCATTGCTTTGTAATAGGATTTAATCTATTTTATTTATTTTTGTAGTGTTCTTACTTTTATTCCTATTTGAGCATTGTTGAATGGATTTTATGGGGAACTTAGATTCTAACTTGCATTTCAATATTCTAATGTGTGTATTTGTTGTGTTTTGTAGGTACTAGGATCTTGATTCTACATTTTGGCACTAGAGGGAGGGAAAACTGTTGGTGTAATTAAAAGTGTTGTACCTTGTCCTAGGTCATTATTACACCTTAGTTAAGTTTAATTAGGGACCACATAGGAGTTAGTAGGAGAATTTCCACTTTTGGTGGATTTATCATGTTTTTACTTTATCACATCCACCTTTCGTGGACACATCATGTGATTACCTCTCCACCTTTTGTGGGTGATCCACCATTAGTGGTGATTATCACATTATCACTTTTCCACTTTAGGTGGAGTGATAGCTTTTCATAGTTGTCTCATGTCATAAGATTATGACACTTGTCATAATCTTATGCCCTTCTATGTTCTCACCTTGGCTATATAACCAGGGGGTCTCCTATGTACTTTTGTATAGCATGGCTCATCATATTCTATTTGCATTATTGGAAGAATACAATTTATTCTTGTCATATTGCTTCTATCTCTCTTATGCTTGTGCTTTCTATTAGGCCTCTATATCTCAGGTGGCTACCTTCATAGCCAATTCTTACATGGTATCAGAGTTGTTGGAGTGCCTTTGGATTATCATTTTGGAGAGATTCTTGGAGGGTTCCATTTTTGGCCTTGTATTGCAGGTGCATTTTGGGAGCTTGTTGCATCAGATACGAGCTTGCCATTATGTCTAGAGTGTCTGAGATAGTTAGATTTTCCTTTTGTGTCATCTCAGTTGGACATTGGAGGCCAAATCTACAAAGGGTTGAATATTGGAGATGGTTGTCAAATCAGGGAGCTAGCTACCACTTCATAGCATTTTTAGCCAAAAAGGACATCGCCATTGTATTCAAAAGGGCCAAAAATCCATAAATTGACTGCCAGTTCATCCAAATCGGAGCAAGTTGTTTGTCGAGGAAAAAAAAAATTGTTGGTTGAGTCGTACGACCCAACCATCATTGGAGTTGGTACGATTTATTTTTCAAAAAAATATTTTTATTTTCTATGATTTTTTTTGTAAAAAAATTATTATTCAAAAAATATGTATATTCACAGTTTTTTATTCTTGATTGTAAAGTGTTTCAAAAAAAAAAAAAAAATTAAAAAAAAATTGTACAGCCACAGACTATACAATCTGCGGACTATACCGCTGTCTCCTTCGACCGCCACGTGGCGACATCTAGTTGCAATCATGGGCCCCACACTGGACGGACAAGCTCCACACAATACCGGCGGCCGGGTAAAAAAATTCAGGCAGCCAACAAAATCATTGGCAAACGAAGAATATTTGGGAGAATATTCCATCATTAAATATTCTAGCAACGGCTGAGAATATTTTGTAAGGCGACAAGAGCATATTCCAAGCGAGAGATAGAATATTCTAGAAAGTAGTGGATGGTAGTGGTGACAACCATAAGACCATCAAATTTAACACATAATGTGCGTACGATGGTCATAAGCCCATCAAATTTAATGTCATAAAATACTGATGTCAACTCTACATCGGCAATTTTTAAAAAATCAGAACCACTCACGGATTGAGTTTTCAAATTTGTAGTTCAACTTTGAACTCATATCTTGGTCATTTTGAGGCCCTTTTTGGTGTAATTTTTTTGGATTTGGGCTAATTTTTCATGTACTTTGTAGTGGTGTAATTATTTTCTGATTTTGCTACACAAATTTTCCATAAAATTTGATTTCTCTCAGGTGTAGCTGAATTGTCACCATTTTTGCAACTTTTGAGGCTCCGTTCAGGCTCATACAAACTCCTTTTCAAGTGCCACTTTTTTTTTGAAGTGTATGATTTTTTCTGAACTTCACAGTGGTGCTATCAATTTTTAGTGATTGTGATAAAAAATGTACTTTTAGTACTTGGTCATTTTTGGCCTATTTTGGCATTTGTAAAGATAAGATCTCAGTTTGGTCTTTTGTATTAGTCATTTGATTTTGTTGTAGCCTACTTAAGGATTTCGTAAAACATTGAAAATCAAAAGCCCACTTTGCTTGGCTTGCAAGTGGCAATTGTACACGCACTAAGTATAAAGTGCCAAATCATCTTTTTCGGGGGGGTTCTTTGATTGAGTGATTTTGGGGGGGTGTCTTATGTGATTATGCCTCTCTCTCTATCTTGTTCTCTTTCATTTTTTTGCTATGGGTTCTCCTAAGTTTCCTTTGTTAAATCTATGACATAACTATGCTTCTTGGAAAATTGATGCTTGGAGGAAGTTAATGGAAAAAGGATTAACTCATTATATTGATGGAACTGTTGTTGCACCATCTGATCCTAAAGCTGATCCTGTTGCTCATATGGATTGGATCACTAAAAATACTATAGCTCTTGTATCAGCTTGAGAAAAGTTTGGTCAATTGTATGGAAAAGTTGATGTGATTAGAGGTTATCAGCTTGACAATGATCTCACAATGTTAGATCCCAAGAATTTTGATACAATCCAAGACTATATCACTAAGGAAAATGAGGTAAGAGCACAACTTAACGATTGTGGCATTGATAAGAAGGATGCATAGTTGGTCTACAATTTGTTGGGAAAGCTTCCATTATAATATGAAGCATTTGTTTCTAGCTTCCAAACCCATCGCTTGACAGTTGGTAGTTCTTTCACTATGCCTTCATTTGATGCATTCATATAAATGTTGATGTTAGAGAAAGCAAAGTTGATAAGCATGGGGATTCTCAAGTCTTCAAAGTCCAAAGCTTTGGTGGCTAATCAAGGGAATCAAGGGACTCAAGGAAAGGGTTCCAACAAGAAGTAGAAGCAATCTAAGCCAAAGACACAACAAGATAAAGAAAAATCATCCTCTCCACAATAAGGGAATTCTTCATCATCTTCACAACAAGGGAATTCCTCATCTTCTCCCAAGAAGGGAAATTCAAGTAAGAAGGAGAGACCAACTTGTTCATATTGCAAGAAATTTGGTCATGATGAGCATCATTGCCACACTAAGCAAATCGATGAGTTGACAAACATCATCAAGAAGAACAACATCAATTTTCCATCTGCCTACAAGAAAGAAGGATTCATCTCCTTCCACTTCCTCACAATCAAAAGGAAAAGGGAAAGCCTTTTTGGCTACTTCAAGTTCTTCACAACAATGGATACTTGACTTGGGTGCCACTCATCATATGGGTTCTACAAGGGAGCATTTTTCTTCTTTGGAGCCATCTAAGGTACCTCACATCTTCATAGGTGATGATACTCAAGTGGAAGTTGAAGGTGAAGGTTCAATTTCCATGGATAATGGAACATTTGAGAATGTTCTCTATGTTCCTAGCTTGAGTACCAATCTTCTTTCAATCTACCAAATCACTCACTTTGGAGATGGCAAGAAAGTTGAGTTTCTACCAAATTCAGTTGTGGTCAAAGAACTTAAGGATGATGCCTTGGTTGTAGTGGGACAAGCCAATCACAACACATGGCTTTACCCATTCTCCCACTTTATACCTAAGTCTCCTTCTACAGCCTTGCTCACTCATTCAAATTCAGAAAGTAAGTTATGGCATGAGTGGTTTGGACATCTCAATTACCGCTATCTTCAGCAGCTCAACTCCAAGGCTATGGTTATAGGACTCCCTAAAATCAGCTTTTTAGAAGGTGTATGTTCAGGTTGTTCCATGGGTAAGCATCTAGAAGAGAATTTTGACAAAGGGAAGTCTTGGAGAGGTTTGGAAGTTCTTCAATTGGTTCACAGTGATGTAGTAGGTCCATTTCCAGTGCCATCATTCAGCAAGGCCCGCTATGTCCTCACCTTCATTGATGACTACTCCCGCTTCACATGGGTCTATTTTCTTGTTCACAAGAGTGAAGTGTTTGACAAATTTATAGCCTTCAAGGTTCATATTGAGAAGCAATCAGGGAAGAAAGTCAAGATTCTTCACACAGACAATGGAAGGGAATATGTGAACAATAGAATTGAGGAATTTTGTACTCTTGAGGGGATTGATCTTTAGCATTTAGTTGCCTACACTCCATAGCAAAATGGTGTAGCTGAAAGAAATTATAGAACCCTTAAGGAGATGGCTAGCTACATGATTCATGCTCGTTCTCTTGGTCCTCAATTTTGGCCAGAAGCTATTACTTGTGCCACTCACATTCAAAATTGGGTTCCGCATAAGGATTTGAAGGGCATAACTCCTTTTGAGGCTTGGTGTGGTAGGAAACCAGTGGTGAGACACTTCAGAGTTTTTGGTTGTCTAGCTTGGGCATGCATACCTCCAGAGAAGTGCAAGGCATTAGAACCTCAGAGTAGTCCTTGTATATTTGTTGGATATCTTGAAGGTGTTAAGGCATATAGACTTTTGGATTCAAAGACACATGAGCTATTCATTGAGAGGAGTGTTCACTTTGAGGAAAGCTCTCCTAGCTTGGCCTCTAATCCTCCTCTTACTTCCTCCATAGTGGAAAGTGATGATAGTGACTCAGATGATGATTCTCCCTCAACTTTGACTCACAGGATCACACCTTCATAGGGTCCACTTGCAATTGAGGAGCCTCATCCTTCATCTCCTACTAGACCTTGTTGGGATTGATAGACTCTTGAGTTAGCGGGTTCTCTTGTTTGGGATCCTTTAGATACTCAAAGGACTCGGTCACAACATTAGGATTTTCCACATGCTTATATTGCTAGTGCTTTAGATCCACAATCCTTTAAGGAGGCTTTAGGCATTCCTGAATGGGATTCAACAATGGAGGAAGAGTGTAGTTCCTTGATGAGGGATCACACATGGGATTTGGTTCCTCTTCCTAAGGGTAGAAAGATGGTTCGATGTAAGTGGATCTATCAAACTAAGTATGTAGCAGATGGAAGTGTGGATAAATACAAAGCTCAGCTTGTGGAAAAAGGTTTCTCATAGGTTCCAGGTGTTTACTATACTGAGACCTTTGCACCCATTACTAAGATGAACTCCATTCGCTTGACACTTGCTATTGTTGCAACTCATGGTTGGGTTGTACATCAGATGGATGTGATGAGTGTATTTCTTCACGGGGATCTTCATGAGGAGATTTACATGGAGCAACCACAAGGATTCATACAAGATTCTTCTTTGGTTTGCAGATTGAGGAAGTCTATCTATGGCCTCAAACAGGCCCCTGGGGCTTGGTATGCCAAGATGGATTCCTTTCTTCTCTAAGCAAAATTCACTAGGTTTCATTCAAATCCAAATGTCTACATTTTATGATAGGATGATTCTCACATGCTACTTGTGCTCTATGTTGATGATTTGATCATTACAAGGAGTACCTCGTACATCATTGGCAATGTCAAATCTTCTTTGTAGGACAAATTTTCTATGACTGAATTGGGCCTTTTGCACTATTTTCTTGGGATTAAGATCACTCAGTCAGCTTCTAGGATCTCTCTTTTTTAGCCCAAGTATGCTCTTGATCTTCTAGCTCGATTTCACATGGCTGATTGTAAGCTTGCTCTGACTCCCTTTCTTTTAGAATTCAAGCTTGAGGCTAAATTTTCTACTCCACTTGTTGATGCCACTTTGTATCATCAACTTGTTGGGAGTCTCATCTACTTGACTCACACTCTCCCTGATATGTCCTTTGCAGTTGGCATAGTTTCATTCTTTATGCAGGAACCACATGAGCTTCATTGGAAAGCATCCAAACACATCTTGCATTACATACATGGTACACATCATCATGGGATTGACTATGTAGCAGGTACAGGACTTACCTTGGTGGGATATACAAATTCTGATTGGGCTGGCAATCTTGATGATCATAAGTCCACTTCTGGCTACAACTTTCATTTTGGTTCAGGACCCATTTGTTGGAAGAGTAAGAAGCAACATCCTATTGCTCTTTCTTCGACTAAGGTTGAGTATCGAGGGGTTGTTAATGCAGCTACTGAGGCTATTTGGCTTCAAAACATTCTCACTAAATTTGGCTTCACTATTCCATGCCCTAAAGTCATTCATTGTGACAATCAGAGTGCCATCCAAATCTTGAAGAATCTGGTTCACCATCAGAGGACCAAGAATCATATGCACTACATTCAGGAGATGATACAAGAGTAGGTCATTGATTTGCAGTATTGTCCTACAACACAACAGGTTATAGATATCTTCACCAAACTCACTGAGAGTATATATCATCATTTCTGAGCTCTCTTGGGGTTGTGGGGTGTTTTATCTGAGGAGGTCACTTGACTTATTCATTCTCTCCTTTGGGGGGGGGGATTTTTCCTCCCTTGAGGTTTTTCCTTCTCATCTTTCTAAGTTCAGTTCTTGTTTTGTTTCATCTCTCTTTTGGGGGGAAGTTTTTTCCCACGTGGTTTTCTCCTTTTCTCTGCTTTATGAGAGATTGCATTGCATTTGTACATGGGTACCTAACATGGCCTAGTAGCTGGGACCCATCTTGCATTGTTTGCATTTGTGTACATTCTCCCTAAGTTGCACTTAAGGGGGGGTGTTGGTGTGATTAAAAGTGTTTTACCTTGTCCTAGGTCATTATTACACCTTATTTAAGTTTACTTAGGGACCACATAGGAGTTAGTTGGAGAATTTCCACTTTTGGTGGACTTATCATGTTATTACTTTATCACATCCACCTTTCGTGGACATATCATGTGATTACCTCTCCACCTTTAGTGGTGATTATCACATTATCACTTTTCCACTTTAGGTGGAGTGATAGCTTTTCATAGTTGTCTCATGTCATAATATTATGACACTTGTCATAATCTTATTCCCTTCTATGTTCTCACCTTGGCTATATAACCAAGGGGTCTCCTATGTACTTTTGTATAACATGGTTCATCATATTCTATTTGTATTAATGGTAGAATTATTCTTGTCATATTGCTTATATCTCTCTTATGCTTGTGCTTTCTATTAGGCCTCTAGATCTTGGGTGGCTACCTTCATAGCCAATTCTTACAAAAACCAGTAGTTTAAATCATATTTTTTCATCAAATTCCATACTTTTTTCTCTATTTTTCTATCTATAGGAAACTCCATTGCTGGAAGACCAGCGTCACAATACATAACCACTGGTACTTTAGTGTCACTATATAGCCCCACTATAAACTCCAAACATCGACACTCCAGTGTTCCTATCCAAAATTCAAATTTTCAAATTGCATCATTGGGAAAAATAGCGATGCAATCACAATCTCTATCCTCACTAGAAAATGACATTGACTGACAAGTGGTGCTATATAGCACTACTAGATTAAAATAAAGAGTGAAATTCAGTTTATTTATGACATGTGCCTTTTTCAATTCTGATCATTTAGGTTATTACTTGCTTTCCTAACCTCTATTTTGTAGGTCTAACTAGTTTTCTTATAGGTTGGCTTGATCAAGGGTAAAGGAGCAAAGAAACATGATGACATCACTATCTCATGATACCAAGTGTTTTTGAACACTTTAGTGTTTGTTTAAAACTCTTAGAGAATTCACAATTTCTCTTACAAATTTGTTATCTTTCATATGCTTAGGACATACTAGTTTCTTTTTACATGGGGGTAAAAAGAACTTTAGGAAAAAATCACTAGATTTGGTTTGAGGATTAAGAATTGGACAAGGAAATTTTTTACATTTCCTTTTGGTGCTTAAAAAGAAGTCATTATTGCTTTGTGGACTTAAAGTGAACAAGTACTTCTTTTTCTTGTAATTTCTTACTCAAAGTAATACCATCTAAAGGATGTATGCGCTTCTCTCGCACATCATGATGATCTTGATAATCAAAAGGCCTTTTGGTGATCTTCAGTTGGGTAAAGTAATTACCTCCAAATTTCATTTTGGGATTAAAATTGAAAAAAACATCTTGTGAGTGTGAGTGGAGGGCATTGCATACATTATCTCTCTTTGTGGTGCAACAAAGATTGATCGAGTTATAGATATTACTTGCTTTCTTTTGTTTATCCTAGAGGGCCTACCTTGGGGGAAAAGTACTCACCGAAGGGAACAAACCAACCGGTAACACACTAAAGCCAAGTGTATTTCCAGCCGATATATAAGTGTGGATATTTGAACAAAGGCCAATATTACATAGTTGGTTTTGATTAGAAGGGAAGCAATGGTCTCTTGCCGCATGGATCAATCTCTACAAATGGAAAGTCCGAATTAAAAATATTGTGTAGAAAAGGCGAAAATCCCTATCTATTTGTTGGTGTAAGAACAGTCATTCTAAAGTTGCCCCACACTTTTACAGTTTTTAGTAGAAATGGAAAGTATGCCATGGGAGTTTCATGGGTGTTGATGCTTGACTACCCCATATAAGTGAGTGTCATGAAGGGGATCCAGTGGGGTCAAGCATCTAACCATTTTATAAAAATAAGTGTAGTTGGACTTGTCCAAGTGGGGACTCAAAAAATATAGTCTTTCATATCCATAGGGTTGTACTTTTTGTTGGTTACAAAAAACTTTGCTTGTTCATAAAAATTGGGGAAAAAACATTCAACATTGTCATCCAAACTTCAAACCCTTTAGGAAGCAAATATCTTTGACCAAATTCATGTGTTATTGCTTGCCCTTGGGATTTTATCCTTAGAGGTTTCTAAACACTTGGGTTTGCATCTCAATTTGCTTACTAAAGTCAAAAATAGGTAACCCTTGCCTTGATTTTATCAAAGTTCCACATAACATATTTTGTGGGATAAGAAGAAGTTAATACATTGGACATCTAGTTTCAAAAGCTAATCAACAGATTGCTTGTGGTAAAAAGAAGTCACTAAGAAAAGCTAAGAACAATTGAATCCCACGCATGTGTCTCCAATGATTTCACTCAAGATCAAAATCCAGAAACCAAAATCAAAAGCTCTTAGTCCAAAATAACATCAAAGGTGTCTCTCAACGCTCTACAAATTTAGACAAAGATTACTTTTCAACTTTTACAGAAGAGCTTCGAGAAACAATCCCAATTTGTATGAGTTCTTTTGTTAACAAAATCCAAATCTTTTTCAAGAATTTGAACACCTTGTTTAGAGTAAATCATGTTCTTCAAAATTGAGGTCTTGTAAAACAAGAGTCCTTTTAGGTACACCTAGGAACAAAAATCAAAACTTTCATGCATTTTTTGAAAACATCAAACCAAAATAATCTCACCAACAACTCTTGAAAATTGAAACCATCCTTCATGCTAGGCTTTTGGAAAATCAAAATCATCAAAACCTTTGAAACAAATCAAAATCCTTGGTATCCTTGAATCAAAACATCAAATCATCTTTGGCTAGGTATATGTAGATGCATCCTTCTTCATGTGCTTAGTCAAAATTATCAAATCGTCTTGTTTAGCTAGGTATACATGTAGATGTAGCCTTCTCCATATACTTGGTTGAATTATCATCTTGTTTCAAAAGGTGTGGGTAGATGCATCCTTCTTCCTACACTTAGTAAAATTATCACTTGGTGAACAAGTTTATCCCATAGATAACATACAACATCTTGGGATCCCTTTGTTCATTATCCAAAATCAAAGCAATCCAAAATCAAATCAAGGAAAATCCAAAAAGTCCAAGATCAAAATCAAAAACAAATCCAAGAATCTGAAATCCAAGTCCCAAAAGTCTAGCATCCCCTCAAGATATTCTAAGAGTTCAAATCATCCATATCATCCATCATTCACACATTTCATAATTTCACCTTTGACACTTAAATCATCCTAAATATTCTCTTTTGTACCTAGAGGTAGATCAATCTAAAGAATTAGAGATTCATCTCCCACATTCTTGAAAATTGATCCCTCTTTTATGGTGCAAACTAGATCTCAACACAAGAGGAACATGGAAGCCAGCAAAGAAACATCCACTTCAAGTGATCTAAGTCAAACCAATTCTGAAATAAATCTCATTGGATCAAGCAATCCTCTAACTAAATTTCCTTCATCATCACAAAATCCACAAGAGGAAGGTCAAGTGGAGGATCTTACCAATAAACCCTTTGGGACGTCATGAGAGGAAATCACTAAGATGGTCCAAAATCCCAATAATCATAAAATTATCAACATCATGATGAGACTCAATCCCTCACTATACATGCTTGAATTAGCTAAACAAGGGGCTAAACTCCCTTTCGATTTTGATATGAGTACCATTGTGGAACCACATTTTGGGATCATGCCTCCAATTTCATCCACACTCCCAATCTCATCTATGCCTCCATTTCAAAGCATCACTCAAAACATCCCCCAAATCACATAATCTATTGCTCAAATGCAACCCATTGTTACCAAGGGAAGTGCATTTCTCAATGCATTGCAAACACATCCCCTTGTAAATAATCAAGATTTGGATGCAAACACAATATTGGGACAATCCATACCAAAAAATCCATCACATCCATATACCCCTCTCACCTTTCATGATTCTAATGACCCATCATCATTTCGCACAACACCTCAAACTTTTCTCTGCATAACCTCACAAGGAGAAGGAGACTTATTTGGACTAGGGGGCATTTTTGACACTACATCCTCATCATTCCCACAAGGGAATATGCCACTCACTTTTCCACCACTTCCACCATTTTCATCAATATCCACACCACGTCTTGGTTTAGGACTTCCCCCTTTACCAAAAACCAATCAACAAAATTAAATCAATCCATCGATCATCAATCAAAGCATCATACCAAATCCCCAAATCTTGCCATTGATATCACAACAATAGATAGAAACCACATAGGAAATCATCACATCATCAACCATCCCCCAAACATCTCAAAATATGGTCTCTCAAGGACCAATCATATCAACCGCACCATCTACCACTCAAAACCCACTCATCAATACGACGGTACCTCTCATCACCACATTCCAAACCCATCTCCACCACCACCACCAAATTGAAACACATCAAACCAATATAGCATTATGTTTCAAGCCACTCAATAGGCTTCCTATCAGAAGGCACTTCAACAAATCTAAAAAATACAAGCTACATAATTAGCTAAACAACAAGCACAACAAGCAGTGCAAACCACTCAAGCAACACAAGCCACTCAAGTAGCTCAAGTTGCTCAAGATACTTAAGTTGCACAACAAGTGATACAAGCAAAAAAATAACAATAGGCTACACAAGCCCAAGCCTTATTGCAACAACAACAACAACAAGCTACTCAAGCGACACAAGCGACATAGATTGCACAAGCTACCCAAAAAGCTCAAGCCCAAGCCCAAGCTTAGGCAAAAGCATAGTACCAAGCTCAGCAAGCACACACACAATCACAATATCTCGCACAACAAGCAACCTAGTAGCAAGCATACCAGCAAGCACTGAAACAATACCAAGAGCAACAAGAAGTACCTCAATTAGTAGCCAACCAATAAGCATTGTTGGTGCAACAACAAGCTCAACAACAAGCACTATTAGCGCAACAACAATAGGACTAACACAAAAAATTGTTGGTACAACAACAATTGCAAGCATACCGGGCGCAACAAAATGTGAAAACACCCACCAATCCACCCATCCCACCAATAATCAAACCATCACAAAAGACCTTCATCCCACCTCTTGATTCACAAAATGATGTAGCAACACAAATCAGGTTACTCTCATAATAAGTACTTGATCTCCAATTAATGAAAACTGTAAAAACACCCAGAAACTTATGTCCTTACCTGCTCGACAGGAGTCTTACAATGAAACCATTCCCAAAGGTATTTGAGATCCCTAAATTTGATAAATATCGTGGAATTAGAAACCCTAATGATCACATCAGGGAGTTCGAAGTTCATTCTATGGAAGTCATATACGATGATACATATCTAATGGGGTTGTTTCCTAGAAGTTTGGCTAGCCAAGCCATGGAGTGCTTCTCTCACCTTCCTCTTGACATCAAGAAGTTCCAAGAAATATTGGATGCATTCAACATTGGCATGGATGTTAGTCTAGAAGAGCTATCAGCTCTGAAATAAGGGAAGAATGAATCATTTGCTTCATTCCTATAGTGATGGAGATCTAAGGCCAATTGGAGAAAATGGGCCATGCCTGAAGAACAAGTGTACACTATCATATCCAACCTTGATAGAGCCTTGGAATTTCATCTCAAAGTGCAAGGAATCACCACATATGACCAATTGATCTCCAAGGTGCTTAACAATATTGAACGAGCCCTTATATCACAAGAAGGATCACCTACGCATCTTGAACAACAAAAAAATTGCCCATCCACCAGTTACAATGAAAAACCACGCACATGGGAAAGAAACAAAAATGTTACCAACAATGGTGTTGTTAATGCCAAAGTTTTCATTAGCACCCCTTGGAAAAATACACCCACACCCCACCAACAAAACCAAAACCATCATCAAAACAATCATCAAGCTAATGTAGTGACACAACAACCAAACAATCAAGCGATCAACAACATAAATGATCAAAGGGGACCACCCTAGTGAAACAAAAACTCCCCCAAGTGGAGGTACACTCCCCTTGGGGAACCACTCGAGGTCATCATGAAGAAACTAATAAATGAAAACCTCATCAAGGCTCCCAATTATGAGAATTACTAGGAACTAGATGTGAAACCACCCTGGTACAATGAAAACAAGCTCTGTGACTTTCACAAAATCAAAGGACACACCACTAATAGTTGTATGAGGTTGAAAAACCTAATCCAAGACCTCATTTTTCAAAAAATCATAATTGTGGAGCAGCCAGCAGGGAACAATTATAAGGACAAAGGAAAAGGCACCTTTAAGAGCGTGAATTATGTATATGACCATGTTGTCGTATCCTTGGATGATTATTACGCTACTATCACCATCAAAGGAGCCCATGTTGATTGTAGAGTCACCATAAGAGGCAGGAAAATTACCATTATAGGATCATCTTAGCCAAATAGAGCACCCAATCCCAACTCAAGATTTGTTCCTAATTGTTATAATGTCCTTGATCATCTAAAATGAACCCCAACACAAATCTCCATCATGGAGTTGCTAAAAATTTTATCTTCCCACAAGAAAATCCTTGAGGAAGCATTGGCTTCATCCGATGTCCCGAAGGATCTTGACACATAACAATTCCAAGCTATTTTCAGAAACATCCTTACCTTGAATCTCCTAACATTCTTTGACCAAGATTTTCCTGCCCAATGATCTCACAACTGTGCTCTCCATTTAGAGGTCCTATTGCAAAAAACCAAAATCAAGCAAGTCTTGGTGGATGGAGGTGCAAGTTTAAACATTTGTTTCCCTCAAGCTCATTAAGAACCTAAAAATATCAAAGGATTCCATTGACAAAGGAAAAGGTATCATAATCAAGGCATATGATGACCAAGAAAGAGTGTCCCAAGGCATAATCCAACTCCCCTTCAAGTAGGGACAGCAATCATGGAAACCACTTGTCAGGTCCTGGACCTTGATCTACCTTATAACATTCTCCTGGAATGTTCGTGGATCCATAAAATGCAAGCAGTAGCACCAACCTTCCATCAATGCATCAAATTCACATATGAAGTCCAAGAGGTCACCATCCATGGAGATCCCGAACCATTCTCTTACTGCAATAACCTAGAGGCAAAATACTACAAGATCCCTCAAGTGCCTAAAAATGATGAAGTCCCATCAACACCATACATTGATCTAACCACTCTCGCTTCCACTTTTGCAACAGAGACACCCACCATCTCTGATATCAAAGTCATCATCTAGGAAAATGGTTGCAGAAACTATACAATTCCCAAGAATGCCTTTGTGATAGGAGAGTTACCACAATCCCCTAGATCACAAGGATGACCGCAATCAAATAAAGCCTCCACATCCCAAACATTCCCTAAAGGATATTCCAACTTCAAAAGTTAGTGAGATCTCAACTGAGAAGTAATAGAAGAAGACCTATCCCATCTCTTTTACTAAGACAATAGACCAGTAGCCGATCTACCAATGGATGATAGCAGTAAAGGTTTGCAAATGATGCTCGCAATGGGCTATGATAGAAACCAAAAACTAGGGAAAAACCACAACAGGCTTCTAATACCCATCATTCTAGAGACACGAACGAGAAATATTTGACTTGGATATACCGCTTTGAGGATAACCATACGTGGCCAAAATCCCCCAGTTAAGAAGGTCAGAACTCCTCAATAATCAGCAGCCAAACTTCACTTACCCGTATCTACAAGTCGAGTCATATATACATTCACATTTTACATAACTGATGTCTATAGTAGTAGTGATAAAGAAGATCCCATAACCAACCTACCTATGCTTTTCGAGGACACCACCCTTCTTATGATTAGTACCATTTCATTTGAGTAAACTAGTCAGAGCCATGAAATTTGCCTAGTCTACCCACAACTCATCGACTACAACCAATGAGGACCACTGATTCTTGACACATTCAAAAATGATGAGGCACTCTCAAAATTCATGTGACTATGGGAAAATATTCCATATGGGGATCATAAAGCAGGATTCATCATCGAGCTAGACACACATGCATACTATGGGGAAATGATTGAATCCCTCAGTCACAAAAGCAAAAAACTAAGAATAATCTCTAGATACTTGAGTGAAAACCACATTGTGGCACTCTCCAACCTAAAAATAGTAAAAAGAAAGGATTCATCTGACGGTGAAAACCTATTTGAGGCACCCAAGGATGGGGGATGCAATCTTCCTCTTAGAGCTCCACACAAGGAAAAATCAGTAGTCCTAGCCAAAAAATGTAGCCCAGTCAACTTGGGAATACAAGAAACACCACACATTACATTCTATGAAGAGTCATTGTTGTCAGAGGAATAGGAACTCCTAGCAGCCTTCTTAAGAGAGAGATAACTTAATTTTGCATGGAGCTATGTAGACATGCCCGGGCTCAATCCAGAGATTGTGGTTCATCGTCTAGTAGTCTACCCTAAAGCAAAGCATCCTCAGATTGCCCTACTAGTAAATATGGAATTGAAAAAGTTACTTGATGCAGGACTCATACAACCTATCAACTATCTAGAGTGGGTGTCAAATCTGGTTCCTATTTCAGAACTTTATGGGGGCATTTGAATCTGCACAGATTTTAGGGACCTAAACAAAGCATGTTTGAAAGATGATTTCCCATTCTCTGACATTGACATGATTGTAGACATGGTAGCGAGACATGAAATGCTTTCTCTAATGGATGATTTCTCTGGGTACAACCAAATAATGATTTCCAAAGAGGACCAACACAAAATGACCTTCACTTGTCCATGGGGGACCTATTGCTAGAACATGATGTCATTCAGCCTAAAAAATGTTGGGTCCACATACCAAAGAGCCATGGCATTAATCTTTCATGACATGATCCAAATTTTTTTTGAAGATTACATTGATGACATACTAGCAAAATCTAGAAAGAGGAGAGATCACATAACAAATTTGAGTGCTATTTTCAATAGATTGGAGGAATATAAGGTCATCTTAAATCGAACGAAGTGCCTCTTTGGTGTACAATCAAGAAAGCTACTGGGATACATAGTATTAATGAGGTGTATTGAAATAGATCTAGCTAAAGTGAAGGAAATACTCGAGATGGAAGCACCCAAAACATTGAAATAGTTGAGAGGCCTCCAAGGCAGGCTTCAGTCCATTCACAAATTCATAGCACAACTAGTAAACAAGAAAATATCGTATTCTCACCTAGTTCACAAGGGAGTAGCACACAAATGGGATAACAAGTGTGAGGAAGCCTTTAAAAAAATCAAAGAATATTTGCTCACACCTCTGGTCCTCATGCCACCGATCCCAAGAAAGCCACTAATCCTCTATGTATCAACAACAACAACAGCCCTTGGAGCTCTCTTCATTCAACACGATAAAAATGGGATAGAAAGGGCCATCTATTACATCAGTCGTACAATGGTCGGGCATGAGTTAAACTACTCATTCATTGAAAAATCTTGTCTAGCAATAGTGTTTACTTCACATAAATTTTGACATTACATGTTGGCACACAAAATCAAACTCATCGCCAAGATCAACCCCCTAAAATACCTACTATTAAAGGAAATGCTCACAGGAAGGATGGCCAAGTGGGTCATGATTCTATCTGAATACAACATCGAATACATGGAATGAAAATAAATCAAAGGCCAAGTCATCACAGATCAGCTTGCAGAAGCACCCATCTATTTAGAGAATCCACTCATATTAGAATTTTTGGATGAATCCATCTTCAGTCTCAGCATAGCTGACCACTGGAAACTCTACTTTGATGGCTCCTACATGCAACATGGATCAAGAGATGGTGTCTTCTTCATCACCCCACGAGGGGATTGTATACCTAGATCCTACAAGTTGGCATTCCCCTACACTAATAACATTGCAAAATATGAGGCTTTAACCATAGGTCTCAGAATAGTAGTGTAGTGGCCTATCATGGCCCTCAGAGTATATGGAGACTCCCAGCTGATAATAAATCAAGTGAATGATGAGTACCAAAAAAAGGATGATAAGTTGAATCCATACAAAAATTTGGTAGAGAGCTTCAAAGAATCATTCATTGATATCACATTTGAGTAGATTCCCAGAGCAAACAAAAGAGTAGCAGACACCATGGAAATGATTGGATCCCTATTGGACATCCCTCGCAACGTCCTGAGACATGAATTCTTGGTAGAGAAGCTTCTTGTACCTGCATTCTAGGTACCAAAATCAAAATTTATGTGCAAAATCATTGTTCCTGGTGATCCTTGGTACCATGACATTTATACCTACCCGTGAATAGGTGTCCTACCTGTTGACTTACCATCAAGCCTAAAAAGAAACTTTGTCAAGAAAGCATCCTAGTTTGTCATCCTAGGAAACACCCTTTTCCATAGGAGCATAAAAGGAACCTTATTACACTGCCTAAATGTTGAGGAGGCATTGACTGCCTTAACTGAGGTGCATAAAAGTATTGGTGGTTTGCACTTGAGCATAATGACCTTGGCCAAGAAATTGCTGAGGGTGGGGTATTATTGCCCTACTATGGAAAAAAAAGGACATGACTACGTTAGAAGGTGCCAACAATGTCAAAAACATGGGGACCTCATCCATGCTCTAGCTCAAGAGCTCCATATGATTGTCACACCATGGCCCTTTTCGCAGTGGGGGCTTGATCTCATCAAAAAAATCACTCCCACCTCATCCAATGGTCACAAATTTATCATTACCACCACTAAATATTTCACCAAGTGGATGGAAGCCATCCCCATAACATACATAACTAGGAAGTATATATCAAAATTCATCTTGAACTAACTCATATGCCGATATGGTGTTCCCCAAGCTATTATCTTAGATAATGGGACAGCATTCAAAATCAAGAGGTTCTTGACCTTTGCGACAAGTTCAAAATCCAAGATTGCTTCTCCACACCATACTATCCTCAAGGAAATCGCCAAGCAGAAGCCACCAATAAAACCATTCTAAAGATCCTCTAGAAAAGAGTCAATGACACAGGTCATGATTGGCATTTGTAGCTAAATCCCACCCTTTGGGCCTATTGAACCAACATCCACACACCCACTGGAGCCACCCCATTTTCCCTGGTCTACAGATCAAAAGCCATATTTCCCATCGAGATCAAGATTCCATCACTAAGGATATCATTGTAAAACCTCATCACGGATGAAGAATACCAAGTATCAAGACTGAATGAGTTGGAGCTTCTAGATGAGTTACATATGGAAGCATTAAATCATTTGCAAGTCTATTAGAATTGAATCAAGAGGAGCTATAGCAAAGATATGAGGAGTCAGACATTCCAAGTTGGAGAATTGGTAATGAAGGAGAATCAGAAAAATGTCCCAAACCCGAATAGTAACGGAAAATTTGAATCTAACTGGTTGGGACCATTCATTATCATAGTGAACTACAAGTCAGGGGCATATCAGTTATCAACACTTGAAGGGGAGCCTTTGTAGGAGCCCATGAACAACTCTCATCTCAAAAAATTTTATGCCTAAATATTTCAAAGTATAGAACCCAAAAATCCAAAAAAATAGAAAATGTCCTAAAAAATGGTTACCCTGATGAAAACCTGGCAAATAGGCATCTTGATGACAACAACAAAAAAAAAAAAAAGAAAAAGGATAAAAAAGTAAAGAGAAAAATCGTTCTCTAGTGAAAACCACTTCAGTGGTGCTTTGGGAAAGTACCTTGGTGAAAACCTGGAAAACGTGTGCCTCATGTAAATAAGCACTTTCCATCCACCATGATCTTCATGGCTTGTTTTGCATCATCCATCACATTTTGAATCTCCATCCATCATTTGTTTGGTATCTGCAACATAGCTTGGTCCTATGTTTGTATCATGATCCCTCCTAGTACTACTCAACCCATCCTTAAAGTCAGTTTGTCCTTCCTTTATCGAAGTAGTCTATTGCATCACGCTAAGGGCATGTTCTCATCGGATTGGATTTGTGTATATTCTTGAGGTCTTGAAATAAGAAAATCCAAAAAACATCAGAAAACCATCAAAATAAAAAAAATTGGATCATATAAAAATCCAAAAATAGGTCAAGAAGTTAGTGAAAAAGTCAAAAACAGATTCGTCTAGTTGAACTATGGGTCTGTGAGCCTTGAATATAGGCAAGGTTGATCTTTGATCATCCCCTAAGACACTTAGGTCAGTCCTCTAGGAGTCCGTCATAATAAACTGGCAATCCATTTATTCATATCTCATCAATAATCAAGTCTTTTTCAGTCAAACTATGGGTCTCTGAGCCTTGAATGTAGGCAAGGTTGATCTTTGATCATCCCTCAAGACACTTAGGTCATTTCTCTAGGAGTCCATAATAAACTAGCAATCCATTTATTCATATCTCATTAATAATCAAGTTTGTGTCAGTCGAACTACGTGGTCTCTGCATGTATAACATAGGAAAGGCTAATCTGTTGATCAGCCCCCAAGGCCCCTAGGATAGGCCTTTAGATTGGTCTCTTGGTCAAAATCTCAGAAAACCCCAAAACATTTGAAAATAAAAAACAAACATTTGTAAAATCTTGAAAAAACCAAAAATAGCCTCAAAACATTTCAAAACATCAAAAACATTCAAAAAACCAAAAAAAAAAAAAAAAATCATTTGTATCATCTCGCTTTCACTCTCAATTAACATCACTCACAATAAATCAATCATGATCTCCAACCTTTGGTGAAATAGTCAAAAGCAAGTCTAGCAGATCGAAAGTGAACTCCGAAAACGTCAAAGTCTCAAGTCTAGGTTAGTACGTAAACAAGTTGGTCAACTCTTTGTGTCAATAGCCTATCATCCAATTAGTCCCATATCAAAATCATTTGATATCGTCATGTCCTAGGATGCATCCTTCCTACAATGGACATCAACATTAGGCATCATTGTAGTTTAGTGTTGGCTAGCGGTATTGAAGAACATTAGCTTGTTTTCTTACTTCATCTTTATCTTTTGATTTATCTTATTGCACTCATTCCAAGGATCTCTTGATGATGTCCAAACAAAAGCATTTAGAGAGATAGGGATTGGGGCAATGATCATTATCTTTTATCTACTGTGTTTGTTGGATATTATTATAATATAACTTGGTCATGTGTGCCTTGTTTAGGTGTAGGGAGGATGTTTTAGATATCTTGTTGACAACATAGGAAGGCTTGCCTTTCTATTTTTGGTCTAAGATGTTTAAAATATCTTAACTACATTTTAAATAAGGTTTCGTATGTCAAGTGTGAACAAGAGTACTCCTATTTTATTGTCAAGTCAAAGTCCATCATACTACATACAACGCCATCCTAGTTCTTTATACCTTGATGCATCGTGCCTACGTGTGTTATCAAACATAAGGTAATTTGTCCTTTAAAATTCCCAACTCCTTAGAAATTAATCATCATTATCATCATCATATGTCTTGTTGGAAGCTCTTATTTTCTTCTACCTCTTGCTTTTCGTGCTAACATAGTACCATGACAGTTAATCAAAAATCACTATCATCATTGCATTCATCCGGCATCCACAAACTGTTAACATATTGCATATTGCATGTCATATAGGAAACATTAAAATCATATCATAACATTACATTTCCATTATACATAATATAGATTAGTTATTCTAAGCATCTCACGAATCATTACATTGCATTCATTTCACATAAACATAAAAGAAATCATCCCATAGCATTATAAACATCTGCATCATCATAGCATCATTTATATTCATTCTATCATAATGTTGCATAATCATCCCATAACACATATAAGAATCCATTATGCTATCACATTCATAAATATCATTTACACATATCATAATCATATCACATCATCATAAGAGTACATTAGACATGAGAAAAGCTACACTACATCCTATCATCCATCACTACATAATATAGATTTGTTAGTCTAAGCATTTGCACATCATAACATATTGCATACATCATTAAAAATGCATAAGAAAAGGTATAGAAAAAGAAATGCATCCATACATCATCACATAGCATATCTATCACATAAACATCATGGAATCATCACACAACATATAAAAATTAAAATCCTTTTGTAATGCATCAAAGTAAAGATAGGAAATATCATATCACATCAAAACATCACCATCTCATATCATATATCATCAAAGTATACACTGTCATGGTACAAAAATTAGATCAATGTACATGTGTAATGTCAATAAGTACAAAATGGCCCATGGGGTGCAAAAATAGTCTTGTCTCGATCAAAATGAGGGCTAGCCCTACTAGTTACTGCCCTCGCCACCTGCTCTCTCCATGTTCTCCTCTGTCAGTCTGTGGCCTATCCTTTGTGAGAAATTGGGGATTCGGCTTGGCCTCGGCACAGGCTAGTGGTAGTGCATCCTATAGTAGTCAATCTCCTAGATGGCCTCCCTGTATGAATGAAGTGATACCATGTTCTAGGAGGAGGATGTAGCCATTCTCTCTAGCTACTATTGTCAGCCCATCTTGGTCGTTTCTTGTAACTCGGTAGCCTATCTTTGCAAAATGGCCTGGTCCCACTCTGCTCTGGCCTAATCTCTCTCAACTGTCAATGCCTGTACCTGGGCCTACAACTACAAAATTTTTCTATCTTTGGGATCTGGCTATAGAGGTAGTTATACAGCTGGCTGCTCCTAATCCTCGTCTCTAGGTGGTGTCGAGATCCAATCCTGTCATCCCTAATCCTGATCCTTGTCCCTAGGTGATGTTGAAACCCTATCCTATCATCCTGAGTCTTGATCATGTCTGTACTCTTCCACCTATGGATCTTGGCGTGGCTAATCCTGGGGCCTGTGATCCTAAACCTGATGAACTAGTGGTGGCCCACCACCTACTTGATCCTAATCTCCATCCCTCTGGATCTCCATTGAGCAGATGGTTTCCCTAGAATTGTAATCCTCAGTGATTTCCTAAACCAATCTCTGTAGGCCTATGTGACCCCTAGATCTTCCTATCCCTAGTCATATGGCCATGGCCTAGCCACCAGGTGCATGAAACTATGAACTACCTCATGGGAAGGTATATAATAGCCCAGGACCTTTGGCTCATAGTCCTTGCAAAAACAACCATGTACTAATTTTCTGGCCTATCCTGTGGCTCACCGAACTACCTTTGAACCCTACTTGGTAGGTACATCTCAATCATCATATGCTCTTTGCCCTACATAAGTCTATCCTAGAAGGTGAAGAAAAGTTATTGTGCATCATCAGACTAAGCGTGCTGCCCAAGGTATGGCCACCATCTAAACACGCGCATATCGTCAAGGACCCTCCTCTAGTGAGGAATCCCATGCTTTCCAATGTGGGTGAAGGAGAGGCCTCCTCTGTATCGCTAGACCACTGGATCATCTAGCTCAATCAGAATTGAAACAACTATCAGACAAAGTACAAGGATGTGTTCCCACACACAAATATGTAGGAATTTAACCCCTGCCCCAAGTGCTCTACTATCCAAATAGGAAAACTCATGAAGATCTTTGTAAAGTGAGGCTAGCAGAATTGGTCCTCATCCAAACAATGTTAGTTGCCATAGACCATGCACTTCAAAGTGAGCCCCAATCCAGGACTAAAGTATCTACCTCGGCAATTTGGTGTGACAAAACCCGATATAATGGCTACAATGACTAGGTGATAGGGTGATATGAGAGGCCTATGGCACTCCAGCTCGATCTGGCCCTCGTAGAATATAATCCCATCTATGTCCATAGCGACATAAGAAGCCTTCCTCCTGACATCCATATCGTAAATAACCCACTCACCATGGATAGGAAATCTCAGGATCCACCACACATCCTCCAATGTGACTCCGGCCTCGCTTGTCGAAAGGTGGAATGAGGAGGTCTCACTGTGCCGCCTCTTAACAAGTGTTGTCATCATGACCAAGTGTGTTTGCATGAGCTGTGCATAGGAAATGTACCAAAGACCCATCTCTCCTAAGCGTTCCTGTTGTTGATTGGAAAAATCATTCAAAAGCCCGAATATCTCTCGAGACCTGTGCTCACATGAGTAGATCTCTCTTGCCTCCTGCATCAGGAAATTCACCATGTTAAAATTCATCAAAAAAATCTTGATCGTGCCTTGTCCCAGTGTTTCAAAGTAGCTCCAACATCGCTACCTGTGAAGGTGGCACAACTTGGAAACTTCAAACTATGCCACTAGAGTCTTCAAAGTCCCAAATCACACCGTGGTGTCATATTTTGTGATGGCAGTCGATTTTAGCATGAAACCCTAATTCTAAAGGGCACCACGGTGGTGCACTTTGCAAAAGTACCTTGGTTTGAAATTTGGACTCAAACTCCAAACTGCACTACGACCTTGCTATTCATGACGGCGATGCAGTTTGACCCCAATCGGTGTTGTTTAGCACCACTCCTAAAGACCTAAATTCTTAACGTAATAAATGCATACGTAAATCAAAAATCAAGCTTGGGTCAAGTTGATTCACCGGTGGTCCAATGTCAAGAAGCCTCTGATGTGTCTGTACCCTGTTTGAAATGTGCATGGGGAGCTATCATTGCATCATCTTGCCAAGGTGTCATAGCTCAAAACTGCATAACCTCTCAAGGTTGGATGTGAAAATGAATTGGAAGTGGCCCCTCAAGGCCTATTCAAGCCTAAAAATTAGGGTATTTTGACCCTATTTAGCTGTCCAGCTAGGGTTTTGGTCCCCCTATCCCATTTTTGTCTATTCAAAGGCCATTTTGCATCATTTTTTGCATTTTATCTATTTTTTTTTTTCCTCCTGGAGCCTTTTTGGACCCATCGGGAACCTTGTCCTCTTTTTTCGTGAGATCACCCAAAAATTAGAATTCTCGTCTGATCTCTTGAGGGGGTAGTATAGCAGCATGTTTTTTCTACTGGGGAAATAGTGGGGCATTTTTGGAATTAGAAATTTTTTGGCTTTTGATCGAGACAGTTTATTCTTTGAAACAATGTAGCAAGTGTATTGCTTCAAAGAGGGGGAAAATGTACTGATTGACTTTGCACACTTGATCCTGATTACTCACATTATTTTCATCTTGAATCATCCCCCTATCTAACCATTTAATCGAATACCCTTATTTGATTAAATTCATCAATTTTCCTCTCTTAATTAAATTAATCATTTATCTAATTAAGTCATTCTCGCTCCTTAATTAAATCAATCAATCTGATCTAATTAACCCTAGCTCTTTATTAATTAAATAAATCAATTTTATTTAAATAATTTCTAAAGTCTACCTCATTAAATTAAATAAATTAAAACATTACTTGATTTAATCTAACCAATCATCCTCTTTAGTTAAATAAAACAAAATATTTATTTAACTATCTCTAAAATCACATTCTTCTCATCTTTGATTTAAGTCAACCCATTAAGTCCTTTTTCCTTGAACCAAGTGGCATTTAAGTAATTCCTTTTTCCCTCTTCCATGTCATTTCATTATTTTCAAATTTCACCTAAATGCATTTATGGGCACATTCATCAAAATGTGCACATCCTTCATCTCATCTCTTGACAAGTGGCATCTTTCCATTGGTTGAAATTTAGTCCCACATTGCTTCATTTTGGACATTTCTCCATCTTATCATTCTATAAATAAGAGGCTTCTTTCCTCATTTCACCATCCACAATTTGAGCAAACTAACTATACTCAAATCCATACTCAAGCATAGCAATTCTCATCCATTTCATCAAGTCTTAGCTAGGTTATGTACGTTTTTCATGGTGGAACACACTTGAATCTTCAACAAAGTGGATCACTCTTCATCACACATCAATCTTGCATCATAGGAGTTGGGAAAGGGCCAATTTTAATAGGATTTAATCTATCTTATGGTTTTTGTAGTGTTCTTACTTTTATTCCTATTTGAGCATTGTTGAATGGATTTTATGGGGAAGTTAGATTCTAACTTGTGTTTCAATCTTCTAATTTGTGTATTTGTTGTGTTTTGTAGGTACTAGGATCTTGATTCTATACAAATTTCTAATTATGTAGGACACAACACTATGCTGAATTGGTTGTAATTATTCGATTACTCTACCAATATCTTTGTCGAAGGGGAGGGACATTTATTGAATGATAGATGTGTGGGGGATAGCATTATGAGTATGTGTTTGGAGAAAAAGTGCTTGAGTGATGCTTCTCCTCCACTAAAGATGATAGAAGAACCAAGATTTGAAAGGAGGGTGTTGGACACTAGGAAAACTGAGAGGGGGGGTGAATCAATGTTCAACAATATTTGATTTTCAAATAAGATATTAAACTATCAACAACAATAATTAAACCTTCAATAGCATTCACAGAAGGAAACATGTAAAAACATTAAAGAACACCATAACACCAGGATTTTTATGTGGAAACCATGTTAGGGGAAAAACCAAGGTGGAGATTAATCCACAAAGTATACTCTATTAAAAGTATGATAAAGGGAAATGCATTTGCATTCAAGCACACTTCCTAGAGCTCATTGTTCAAAAGAGAAGGCTCACTGCCTTACAAAATATATTTGATAATACAACAAAATGTTGAACTGAGAGTATAGCATCTACAAATGCTTGGATTTAGTTTCAATTAAGCACACAACTAGATTTCAGATCTTCTAACGAATTGGAACTTCTGCTCTACTCTGCTCTGCTTTACTCTCATACAGAAACCCTTCTGTAGCATAAATAAAATTCACTCAATAGATCTTTTGAAATTAGCCCATATAATTGTTCTACACTTTTTTGCACACAAACGCCTTCTTAATACTTCATCTCACTTCTATCATCATATCAAATAATTTTTAATCGCCTTTATATATCCGATAACAAGAAATTTATTATATGTCGGCTTCAAAACAAAATATAAAATTATTTCCCATGTTAGCTCAAATCACTAATTATAATTTATGCATACCCACACAAGTCAGCTAAACTATAGTAGGTACCAAAGTAAAAATTCCAAACATAATAAATAGTTAAACACATACTCCTTATACATCCATGACACACCATATGCAACAGGTCGGCCATAATGAGAAAATAAACAATAAATCATTCTTCTTAATCTCTTAACTCGTACTCTGACTAATGAGACACCACAAAACTTTCCAATAGGATATCATACGTGCTAAACAAGCTTCCTTGGGGATCCATATCACAAAATAGTGATCAGGTGAAGTATTTAGATTAACTTATCAACCAGATACCCTGTACTTCATACTTTATGTGGTAGATTACAACCTCTTACTTCTCTTGCTAGTAAGAGAAACTTCAACACTGTGGACTGTACTGCTGACTCTAGTTGCCATCAATGAAAAAACAAGAATCCAAAAATAATCTCTCAAAGCCATATGCCAACAATCTCCTTCTTCGACATTGATGGAAACACTTAGTGAAAAATTACTAAGTGTCAAAACTCAAGAACACATCAAAACCAAAATTACTGCTCTCCCTTAGGATGTCAAGGAATTTTTCACTACATTCTCTCCCCCTTTGGCATCAATGAAAAATCTTCAAATAATTTTTCTGCACTTCCCTCCTTAAAATTTTTACTATACTCTCCCTTTTGCAAAATTGAGAGTTTGATCAAAATTTGAAAAATTGCTGCACAAATCAGAAGATTATTTTATATTTAACTTTCATTTCTTGAAGAAATTTTTTCCAAGAGTCCACCAAAATCCCAATAGCTATAGTCAAGTTGTTATTCTCTAATTTCGTATTGATAAGCTGGACAAGGGATTTAGGAATGGTGAAGGCATCATCCAAATTTTCTCCTTTCTTTAGAATTTCAATCATTTGCTCCAGTGTGCATTCAGTATGATCTTTTACTTTCAAGAAAGTGTTCATAAGAGTATTTCTGGTATAGTAAACCTTTGCATTCTCAACCTGCAGATCATGAATCTTCTTCTTAACTTCTTCGTCCTGATCCAAAAACATACTATAGTCTTGTCTGATTCTGACAAGCTCATTCTCAATTTCCTTAAACATGTCCTTGTATTTACCAACCACATGAGGCCACCTAATGTATTAATTGAAGATCTTATTGGTTGAATTAATGCACTATCTTAGCACATTCATTTTCTTCTTGAGTTTAGCAAGAGATAGTCTAAACTGCATAGATTTAGATGATACATTATGTCCTCTTTTCTGTCAGAGGCACAAAGTCCATAGCCTCCTTGATACACTAAATCAACTCTTCTGGAAGTACATTCTACAGACTCTCCAATTGAATGTTTTTATCAACAAAGTACCTTCCTTGTGTGTCCTCAATGACATCCTTCTCATTAGATGGTCCATTCAACCATATATCAGTTGTCTTTTTCATTCCATCTTCATCCTGAATAATCTGCAATATCTTTGCTTTAAATAGAGCACCTTCTTCATCACTATCTTTTGCTATTATTACTTTCGGTTCAACTAGTTTTGGTTCATCTCTAGGTGTATATTCCTCAGAGTCTTCATCTACTATATCTACAACCATCTGTTCTTTTCCCTTTGCCTCAACTTTTGTTGACTTGGGTGTCAGAGGAGTGACACCAGCCAATTCTCTTCCTCTCTTCTACCTTTTCTTTGCCTTACTGGAGGATGATCCAACTTTAGCCATTTTTTCCAGAAGAGGAATAACACTTGCTCGAAATCTTTCTAAGAACTTCCTAAAGAATTTTTCATAAACTTGTTCACCATTTTCAAAAGAGTTGAAATGGTCAAATATTTTCTTGTAAACTGGCATATTCTCCTTCGATACCACATTGTCCTTCAGAGGCAAGCAATTTGGGAAATACATCATAATGCATGTAGCTAGGGTACCAAACCTGAAAGAGTAGCCTATATACTTCGTCAATTGTACATTCTCGAACAATTTATCCTTCATCAAACCACATAGGTCAAAGTCTTCATATTGAATTATCATCTTGTGAGCGATATACACTACACCTATCGAGATTGAACCTTCTCTATTTTTTGAGAATATTTTATATGAAATTCCATGTGTAATATACCTTGTTAAAGGATCTTTGGTTGTTGTAATCATTAGAGCCCTCTGATCTCTCGTTATTCTAGTTAGGGCTTTGACTTTCACATTTGGAATCAATTTCTTTTTTCGAACATCATGGTTAGCTTTGCACAAACCTATTAGATTTCTGATTACATCCCTAGAAATTTGATAGGGTTTATCCAAAGTGAGGATATCACCATCTAATTTGTTCAGAATAAACCAAACTACCTCTACATTGACAAAATGAGGGAATTCATTCTAGATATCCATATTTCTATGTTTTCCTCCTCGAAGCTTTTTCAATTCAATGGAAGAAAACAAATTTCTTATATCCCTGATTTTATGACTGATATATTCATCCAAAGTTACTGATCCTTTCATTTGCTTCATTTTCCATACCAAGCAGGGTTCTACCAATCACCAAATAGATATGAAATTAAAAATCAATAGAAATACCTGGAGGATTCACCGCTAAATTGATTTTTCACTCCTTCAAAATTTTGTTGAAAAGGTTCTCCAACTATTCTTCTTCAACGCACGGTGACAAATTAGGGTTCCAAATTCCCTTTTATAACTTCACATAGTTAAGTTCCTGTTGCATTAAATGTGTTTCCCTAGAGGTTTCGGTTACACTAAAAAATCAGACAACAAGTGAAGAATCTGACTTCGTACCTTCAACATTTCATCCAACTCACCAAATGATTGCTAATACATTTCAGAATGAATAACACAATGCCTAATGACATCCTATGATTCAAAGCCAACTATACACAGGGGAAAAAGGATTTTCATGAAAAGCTCCCCCTAGGCCACTGGCTTGAAGTTAATTTTTGGAAGAATTACCGAAGCTAGCTTCCAATACAGCCTTATTGTCTTTATCATATTCACTTTTCTTTACCCATGTTTTCTTCATCTTATCTCTTCCATAGATGCTTTTTCCTTTCCTTTGTTGTCTTTCTGTGAATTTCTCCCTTGATAAACCAGGCCTATTTTATTCATGTTTTTGTTCTTGCAGAACCTTGCAATGTGACCAAATTTGTTACAATTGTAGCATACCATATTTTTTCTGTATAAAATTCATTTCATTTATTTCCTTTTGATCTGCATTGATTAGCAACATGTCCAAATCTTCCATAGGTATAGCATTTAATGTTACTTGCACTGACTGATATACTTCTGCATTCTAATGACTTATGACCAAACTTCTTGCATTTAAAACACTGACTAGAAAATAAGGGGGTGCTAAAGTTTATCTTTCTTCTACACTGAGAAGCCATATGTCCAAATTTATTATAGAAATAGTAATATCCATTAAATTTTTGAGCATTGGGTTGCCTTGCCGGATGTCTTCTGCCTTTGTTCCATTTTTTAGGGTTCTTCTATTCAGATTCAGAGCTCTCACCCTCTTCATAGCCAAGACCTCACTTATCATTTGTCTTCTTTTGTCCTTTAGTTATCTCATCAAGCCTAACAGAAATTATCCTGAACTTCTCCTTGAATTCATTTTCAGTAATAAAGCTCATTTCTAAGAATAACTACTAGTCTCTCAAGATCTTATTTATTGTTTCTAGATTGTTGCAGTTCAATCTACAACTAAATGAATCCACTATTAATTCTATTGCATTCTTTATATTTTTCTTTCAAGGACTAGGCGAGATTCTCCTCTTTCTTCTTTCTTTCTTTAATCTCTTTGGTTAACTTTATTTCCATAGATTCCATTTCAAGCTTTTGAGTTGCATTGTCCTTAGCAAGCTTTTTACATTATTTTCTTATTTCTCTTAGGGTTTGATTTAGATGGACATCATTTGAAAATTTTCTTTCTTTTTGCTTCATCTAATCACATAGTTCCTTTCTCTTTTCCCTCGACTCATTTATTTTATCCTTCAGCGATTGAATGAATTTTTCTATAGCTAAAAGATTCACTTTTAGTTACATGACCTCTACTTTAGACTGATCAAGATCATCAAGTGTCACCATAATTTTTTGTTGAAGACCACCAGTGTCCATTTTAATTCAAGATCCACCTCAAGCTATTAAACTCTAGAAGAGGAACCTGCTCTGATACCAATTTTTGGACACTAGGAACACTGAGGGGGGAAATCAGTGTTCGACAATATTTGATTTTCAAATCAGATCTTAAACTATCAACAACAATAATTAAACCCTCAATAGAATTCATAGAAGGAAACATGTAAACACATTAAAGAACACCATAAAACTAGGATTTTCACATGGAAACCCTATTAGGGGAAAAACCATGATGGAGATTAATTCACAAAGTATACTCTATTAAAAGTATGATAAAAGGGAATGGATTTGCATTCAGGCACACTGTCTTACAAAATATATTTGATATTACAAAAAAATGTTGAACTGAGAGTATAACATCTACAAATGCTTGGATTCAGTTCCAATTAAGCACACAATCAGATTTTGGATCTTCTAACCAATTTTCACTTCTACTCTACTCTTCTTTTCTCTACTCTCCTACAGAAACCCTTATGTAGCATAAACAAAATTCGCTCAACAAATCTTCTGAAATTATCCCATATAGCTATTCTACACTTTTTCACACACACATGCCTCCTTACAACTTCATCTCACTTCTATCATCATCATCAAATTATTTTCTGATCTCCTTTATATATCCGCTAACAAAAAATTAATTATATGTCGACTCCAAAAATATATATAAAATTATTTCCCATGTCGGCTCAAATCACTAATTATAATTGATGCATACCCACACAAGTCAGATAGACTATAGTAGGGATCCAAATCAAAATTTCAAACATAAGAAATATTTAAACACATAATCCTTATACATACGTGACACACCATACGCAACAGGTCAGCCAAAATGAGAAAATAAACAATAAATCATTCTTCTGAATCTCTTAACTCATACTCTGACTAATGTGACACCACAAAACTTTCCAATAGGATAACATACATGCTAAACAACCTTTCCTGGGGATCCACATCACAAAATAGTGATCTAGTGAAGTATTCAGATTAACTTATCAACCAGATACCTTGTACTTCATACTTTATGTTGGTAGATTACAGTCTCTTAGTTGTCTTGCTAGTAGGAGAAACTTCAACATTTTGGACCATACTACTGACTCCAATTGCCATCAATGACAACACAAGAAGCCAAAAAAAATATCTAAAATATATATGCCAATAATCTCCGCCTTTGGGATTGATGGCAACACTTAGTCAAAACTCAAGAACACATCAAAACCAAAATTACTACTCCCCCTTAGGATGTCAAGGCATTTTTCACTCCATTCTCTTCCCCTTTGACATCAATGAGAAAGCTTCCACTAATTTTGCTGCACTTCTCTCCTTCAAAATTTTACTATGCTCTCCCTTTTGCAAAATTGAGAGTTTGATCAAAATTTGAAAAATTGTTGCACAAATCAGAAGATTATTTTATACTTAACTTTCATTTTTGGAAGAAATTTCTTCCAAAAGTCCACTGCAATCCCAATAGCTATAGTCAAGTTGTTATTCTCTAATGTCCTATTGATAATCTGGACAAGGGATTTAGGAATGGTGATGGCATCATCCAACTTTTCTCCTTTCTTTAGAATTTCAATCATTTGCTATAGCCTACATTCGGTATGATCTTTTAATTTCAAGAAAGCATCCATAAGATTATTTTTGGCAGAATAAACCTTTGCATGCTCATCCTGCAAATCATGAATCTTCTTCTTAACTTCTCTGTCGTAATCCAAAAATATACTATAGTCCTATTCGATTCTGAAAAGCTCATTCTCAATTTCCTACAACTTGTCCTTATATTTACCAGCCACATGAGGCCACCTAATGTAGTAATTGAAGATTTTATTGGCTGAATCAATGTACTATCTTAAAAAAATCATTTTTTTCTTGAGTTCAGCAAGAGATAGTCTAAACTGCATCTTCAGATGAGAAATTATTTCCTCCTCTTTTCTGTCCAGAGGCACATAGTCCATAGCCTCCTTGATACACTAAATCAACTCTTCTAGAAGTACATTTTGCATACTCTCCAATTCAATGTTGTTATCAACAGAGTACCTTCCCAAGGTGTGCTCAATGACATCCTTCTCATAATTTGGTCCATTCAACCATATATCAGTTGTCTTTTCCATTCCATCTTCATCCTAAATAATCTGCAATATCTTTGCTTTAAACAGAGCACCTTCTTCATCACTATCTTCTGCTATTATTACTTTCATTTCACCTAGTTTTTTTCATCTCTAGGTGTATATTCATCAGATTCTTCATCCACTATATCTACAACCATTTGTTCTTTTCCTTTTTCCTCAACTTTTGTTGACTTGGGTGCCAGAGGAGTGACACTAGCCAATTCTCTTCCTTTGCTTTTCTCTACCTTACCGGAGGATGATCCAACTTTAGCCATTTTCACCAGAAGAGGAATAACACTTGCACCAAACCTTTCTAACAACTTCCTAAACAATTTTTCATAAACTTGTTCACTGTTTTCAAAAGAGTTGAAATTCTCAAATGTTTGCTTGCAAACTGGCATATTCTCCTTCCATACCACATTGTCATTCAGAGGCAAGCAATTCAAGAAATACATAATAATGCATGTAGCTAGGGTACCAAACCTAAAAGAGTAGCCTATATCCTTCATCAATTGTACATTCTCCAATAATTAATCCTTCATCAAACCACGTAGGTGAAAGTGTTCATCTTCAATTATCATCTTGTGAGCGATATACACTACACTTGTCGAGGTTGATCCTTCTCCATTTTTGAAGAAGATTTTACATGAAATTCCATGTGTAATATACATTATTAAAGGATATTTGATTGTTGTAATCATTAGAGCCCTCTTATCTCCTATTATTCCAATTAGGGCTTTGACTTTGACATTTCAAATTGATTTCTTTTTTGGAAGATCACTGACTTTGCACAAACCTGTTAGATTTCTTATTACATCCCTAGAAATTTGATAGGGTTTATCTAGAGTGAGGATATCACCATCCAATCTATTTAGAATTAACCAAACTACCTTTACATTGAAAAAATGAGGGAATTCATTCTAGATATCGATATTTTTATGTTTTCCTCCTCCAAGCTTTTTCAATTTGATGACAAACAACAAATTTCTTATATCCTTGATTTTCTGACTATTATATTCATCCAAATTTAATAATCCTTAGATTTTCTTTATTTTTCATACCGAGTAGGGTTCTACCAATCACCAAATAGATATGAAATTGACAATAAAAAAAACTACCTAGAGGATTTGCTACTAAATTGATTTTTTAGTCCTTCAAAATTTTGTTGAAAAGGTTCTCCAACTGTTCTTCTTTGGCGCACAGTGACAAATTAGGTTTCCAAATTCCCTTTTATAAGTTCACATACTTGACTTCCTGTCGCATTAAATGTGTTTCCCTAGAGGTTTTGGTTACACTGAAAACTTAGAAAACAAGTGAAGAATTTGACTTCAGACCTTCAACATTTCATCCAACTCAAGAAATGATTGGTAATACATTTCACAATGAATGACACAACGACTGATGGAATCCTACGATTCAGAGCCAACTATACACAAGGGGACAAAGGATTTTCATGAAAAACTCCCCCTAGACCACTGGCCTGAAGTTAATTTCTAGAAGAATTAGCAGAGGGACCTTCCGGTATAGCCTTATTGCCTTCGTTAGATTCACTTTTCTTTACCCACGTTTTCTTCATCTGATCTCTTATCTCTTCCACAAATGCTTTTTCTTTTCCTTTGTTGTCTTTCTATGAATTTCCCCTTGATAAATCAGACCTCTTTTATTCATGTTTATGTTCCCTTAGAACCTTGCAATGTGACCAAATTTGTTACAATTGTAGCATACCATATTTTTCTATGTATACCATTCATTCCACTAATTTCCTCCTAATCTGCATTGATTAGCAAAATGTCCAAATCTTCCATAGGTATAACATTTAATGTTACTTGCACTGACTGATATACTTCTAAATTCTAATGAATTATGACCAAACTTCTTGCATTTAAAACACTGATCGAAAAAATGATTTGGTGCTAAGGTTTATCTTTCTTCTACACTGAGAAGCCATATGTCCAAATTTATTATAGAAATAGTAATATCCATTAAATTTTCAAGAGCATTGGGTTGCCTTGCCGGATTTCTCTACCTTTGTTCTTATTTTCAAGGTTCTTCTATTCAGATCCAGAGCTCTCACCCTTCTCATATCCAAGACCTTTCTTATCATTTGTCTTATCATTTGTCTTATTTTTTCTTTAGTTATCTCATCAAGCCTAGTAGAACTTATCCTGAACTTCTCCTTGAATTCATTTGTAGTAGTAAGGTCATTTCTGAGAATAACTACCAGTCTCTCAAGCTCTTGTTCATTATTTATAGATTGTTGTAGTTCAATCCCTAGCTAAATGAATCCACTATTAATTCTTGTGCATTCTTTATATTTTTCTTTCAAGGACTGGGCTAGATTCTCTTCTTTCTTATTTCTTTGTTTAATCACTCTGGTTAAATTTATTGCCACAAATTCCATTTCAAGCTTTAGAGTTGCATTGTCCTTAGCAATCTTTTCACATTCTTTTGTTATTTCTCTTAGGGTTTGATTTAGATGGACATCATCAAGACCTTTGCTTTCTTTTTTCTTTAGTTGATTGCATAGTTCCTTTCTCTTTTCCCTTGACTCATTTATTTTATCCTCCAGTGATTGAATGATTTTTTCTATAGCCACAATATTTGCTTTTAGTTCCATGACCTCCACTTTATACTGACCAAGATCATCAAGTGCCACCATAAGTTGTTGTTGAAAACCACCAGCGTCCATTGTAATTCAAGATCCACCTCAAGATGTTAAACTTTAGAAGAGGAACCTACTCTGATACCAATTTTTGGACACTAGGAACACTCAGAGGGGGGGAGAATCAACATTCAACAATATTTGATTTTCAAATCAGATCTTAAACTATCAACAACATTAATTAAACCCTCAAAATCATTCATAAAAGGAAACATGCAAACACATTAAAGAACACCATAACACCAAGATTTTTACGTGGAAACCCTATTAGGGGAAAAAAATAGTGGAGATTAATCCACAAAATATGATAAAAGGGAATGCACTTGCATTCAGGCACACTTCTCAAAAGAGAAGGCTCACTACCTTGAAAAATATATTTGATATTACAAAAAAAGGTTGAAATGAGAGTATAACATCTAAAACTACTTGGATTCATTTCCAATTAAGAACATAATCAGCTTCTAGATCGACTAACCAATTGGCACTTCTGCTTTTCTCTACTCTCCTACAAAAACCCTTTTGTACCATTAAAAAACTTTGCTCAACATATCTTCTTAAATTAGCCCATATAGTTGTTTTGCACTTTTTGGCACACACACACCTTCTTACAAATTCATCTCACTTCTATCATCATACAAATGATTTTTTGATCTCCTTTATATATCCACTAACAAGAAATTTATTATAGTCGGCTTCAAAACAAAATATAAAAAAAATTTCCATGTCGCCTCAAATCACTAATTGTAATTGATGCATACCCAAAAAAGTTGGCTAGACTATAGTAGGGACCCAAATCAAAATTCCAAACATAATAAATAGTTAAACACATTCTCCTTATACATCCATGACACACCATATGCAACAAGTTGGCGAGAATGAGAAAATAAACAATAAATCATTCTTCTGAATCTCTTAACTCATACTCCGACTAATGCGACACCACAAAAATTTCCAATAGGATAGCATACATGCTAAAAAAATTTCCCTAGTGATCCACATCACAAAATAGTGATCTAGTGAAGTATTTAGATTAACTTATCAACTGAACACCTTATACTTCATACTTTCTGCCAGTAGATTACAGTCTCTTACTTCTCTTGTTGGTAGGAGCAAATTAAACACCGAGGACCATACTGTTGACTCTAGTTGCCATCAATGACAAGACAATAAGCCAAAAAAAATCTCTCAAAGCCATATGCCAACAGAAGGATCTTGGACCATCTTACAACTATTTGTTCTAGACCTCATTGGAGCTATGTATGTAAATGTATGCATTCTTGTATTGTTGTAACTTGTGAAGTTATTGTAATGAAATGGAATCTTTATTGTAATTTGATATTTCATATGGTTTGTATATTCTCAAAAAATAAAGAAAATTTGTATTACAATGAATTGTTATATAATTTATTTACTCGCTTGAAGTAAAACTTAGGAATTTTTACTGCATTAAAGGGTTTCCTTGTTACATGTGGTATCAAAGCTACCAAGTTCAACATTGAAACCTATGAGATCATTACACAAACAATGTGTAAATATTATCAGCAGATAACGGTTTAAAAGTTATTGTGCCACAGTGAAAAGAGAAAAGAACATAGGGAAGTGAAAAGGAAGATGAGAATTTCTAGGAACTTTTGTAAATTTGAGACCAGGTAAGATTCATCCATCAAGTGAGGAACTCCTAAACCAACAACTTATTATTCAATTCCCTTGGATTGTAGAAGATTATGCAATCAAGTTATGTAGGAAGGTTAGTAAGAATAACCAATATATACCTTTATCCTACTAGATAGGTAAGTAACTCTAAGGGGATGGGAAGAAATGAGAAAGCCTCTTTATTAGTAACAATCTATAGTTGTAAAGAGTCAAGAATTTTTGGATTTAGTGAAAAAAAAAATCTATGTGTATGCATTGATGATATAAATTACATCAAAGAAGAGAGTCAACGAAGGAGGTATCCACAAGGTTGGAGAACTCTTGACATAGAACTAATTCTTGTATAATGATAGGATATTGCAAGGAAAGAGTTATTACATAAGGAAAATGCAAAAGGTTAGAATGGTTAGAATGAAGTAATTGATGATGTGGACATGGTTCCACAAAAAAAAATCAATGAGATAAATTTGGAGTTTTCATTAAGACGAGAAAAGGAGACCAAACAACTTTGGTATCTCTAAAGGTTATGAGGAAATAAGTCACTTGTAAAGATAAATCAGGTTGGTCTGACCAAAGGTTTGGATAGCACATAGATTGGTTGGAGTATAAGATGGACTCTCCAACATGTCTTTGAAAAATCAACATATGTTTAGAGGTTCCAAAGGAAAATGGAATAAAATATGGAACTATGTGTCAAATCAATAGAAGATGTAAGGAAAACAATGCTCTAAATTGAAATGTACATCAATTAACGAGGCTTTGTGGGTATGGATATTTCTCCACAAAAAGGTTACTAGGAAGAATTGGAATATTAGTGTGCCTCTTAACTTCTAAGTTGTTGATTATTCATTAGATCTCTTATTGATGATGAATATAACATTGGGAAAATGTAATTTCAAAATATGCTATTTAAGCAAGAACAAGGAAACAAAAAGTCAACAATAAGGAATGAAAAATCATTTCATGAAAGAAAATATTTGCTAGGAGTTCAACTTTGAGTCGAATAAATGTTGTGGAAACACTAAGGGGGGAATGAAGAGAGTGGAATGACTCAGATTAAGTACCCCAACCAGTGAAAATCATGAATATATTTTCAATTTGGAAGAATTAATGACTTCTTCATAAGTCATGATATCAAATAAGTCATACATTTTATGACCACAAGGGAAAAGGTATTGGTATTTTTGGAGAAAGATAAATGGAAAGGTCAAGGATTATGACCTATTATCATCCCATACATTATATTTATTTTATTTGAAGATCAAATATTATTATCATTGATGCCTTAGAAAAGGACAGGTAGATAATTTGATCATAATAGGGAGGATCATTGTCTATGAGATTGGCAAGGGAAGATCTAGATTACTCATGATTATAAGAAAGAGTCTTACTACTCCTATTTCCTTACATAAAATAACTAGTGTTGATCTATTCTTAGATAGATATATTGTGTATAGTGGGAGATATGTCAATGTTGTAAAGGGACTTGGAATTATTATCTAACTATGATATAAAACCTAGGGGATAATAAGGTTTAGCTAATAATTCATAGAGATGGTATGGAGGATAAGGTAGGATGTGACTCTATGCAACCACATCAATTATATTTCCTTGATTGATCACTTGATCATACCTTACTCTTGAATGAAACCCTAGGATTAAAATAATCTATTTGGGATGAGAAGTTCAATTTGATTAAAAAAATAGGAACCCTAGGTTAAGTTATACCTATTGGGTTGGGATATGTACCCGACTACTCATTGAAACCTATAGGTTGGAAATAACATACCTGGTTGAGTTGTACATTTGGCCCATAACATATACGGTTAGAGTAACCTATAAGATCAGACTAGTCATTGACTAATGACTCTATCCTAGAATTATGGTATGCCAAGGTTGGGACTCACCTATATAATTAAAAGAATCAATGGAGCCAATGAGAAAATGTTCATGCTTGGTAATGAGTTATGCAATTAAATTTGATATCACATAAGGAACAACAATATTGAACGAGGGTTATTACTCAAAATTAGTACCAATTCTTGTCGGGAAAATTAGATTGAGTTAAAAGATGGATTACATCTTTGAAAATAATCCATGGATGGAAGAAATACAAGTTATGGATGTCCTAATATAAAGGAGATTTATCCCTGTAAAACTCCTAACCATTATTAATTTAGAATTAAAGGTGGTGTGAGATCATAAAATAGGTTTTCACTTAGTCAAAGAATAGAATATTATTGGATATAAAAGAACCTATTTACCCAAAATTTTGGAGGATTAGGGAATGAAATAGGAAATTGATGTCAAAGTTAGGAAATTGGAATGGCAAAGTTATTTTTCGGATGAGAAACGACTATAACCGGGAAAAGATAGAGTAAGAGGCTGGATGGAATGTGGATAGATAATGTCTAGTATGCCAAGAAATGAAGACCGTATGTCATCATTGGTAGAAAATGTGTACTCTGTTTTGATTCCAAAGGGAAAGCCATAGAACACAAGACAAATCAGCCTATCCATGTAAGTGAGATTGACATAATGTTCTAGGGGATAGACTCACCGAAGTAACCAAGGCTATTTAGAAACTTGATTTATAGGCTTTCAGTCCTAAATAATATATTGTGAGAAGTAGATGCTTAGTATTCCTAGGAAGGTTCTCTCATTTATTAATGAGAAAATAATGATAGGGTTGTGTAAACCATGATCACACTATGAAACATTCAATTTAGTGAATGTGTAATATATATTATTATAGCCAAATAGGAAAAAGTGGTAAACCAAATCTTGAATGATTTATAAACTTCTAACATTCAAGTTAAGACCATTACATGGAAAGGAAGGTTGGAAACTCTATTAGGATAAAATAGGCTTAGAAAAAGGGTTAACCATAGACTTATTAGATGGTAAAAAAGGAGTAATAGATCAATGAAACTTTGTCGATACAAAAGCTTAAGTATGAAGTAGTATCAAAATTTGATAGGTATCTAAGAGCTATGTTATGCTCAAGATGGACAAGAAGTCAAGAACATTAGTTTATGGTTAAGGGAAAAATAAGGATGTGTAAGTGGGAGACAGATTTGGTTTTTGAGTTGTCTAAATGTGTAAATACCAAAGGAAATAGATGGGTCTCATTGTGTAGTGCACAATGCATTGTTATTCCTTATCCATTTGCATTATACTAAGGATAAATTCATGGGCCAATGATTTCTGATCACTATATCTTAGGTGTCATGTATAGTTACTATTATACCTAGGATGTACATACGAGGTAATATGATAATATAATAAATCTCTTTAGGAGAGTAAGTATGTGTGGAGCATACAATTTTTCCCTATGCGATAGCGAGGAAACTCGATGCCAGGTCTAGGAATGACAAGGTTGCAAAGAATGATGCTACATAGGATGATTTTTTTATAAATCTACGTATTTTGAGAATGGTAAGTAAAACTTTATTTGAATTTATCTATATGTTAAAGTAATATAGATCATTGGGGACAATGATTCACAAGGGGGGAAGTATGTCACACCCCAATTGTGTAATTACTATTTACTATTACTATGTAGGGTAAAATGTGAATTATGGAAATGAATAAATTATGCTTGTACTTTATTATCAATATGAATGTTATCTCATTTGATTTTATCTCAGTTGATGTTATTTCTATTGAGAAGTTGTTGAAGATGATTTAGCATCATTTTCATTGATGTCAAAACCTTGGATCCAAAAGGATGTGCTCCAAATGATGAACATACTTAATTTATCCTATCATATGCTATGATGTTATGTAGTGTGGATATTATCCTTGATCCGATTATGGGAGTACTTTTTTGGGGCATCTATTGAATTCAGTTTATACAATATAATGAAGTCCACTCTTTTGATTTTGGCTGTTGTGCTCAAAACTTACTCTGGGTAACCTTCCTATCTAGAACTTCATGTAGCATTTTGCTAGTTTCCATATGTCAAATTGTGGTTCTTCAGTTGACAATGAAATTGATGATAATCAATATTTGGTCTTGGTTGTGGCATTCTCATCAGCTCCATAATATATTTCATGTAATTCAAAGTTTTCTATCTCTTGGAAATTATGCTATCTTATGTATGACCTATTTTTGGTCCCTTGGTAATGTGGTAAGAAGATCTTTATGAGTGATCTATCTTTTGGGTCCAGTGTTAGTGTACAAGGTTTGATTGAATATTTTAAGGTTGTTCTTCATGCCAAAATTCCCTATTGTGATCTAAATTCAAATGTTGTTTGAACGACTTAGAAGACTATGAAGATATTGTGTGTGGCTGACATATTGTGTCCTACGGGAAAACATATATATAGAGAACATCTTTGTTATTGAAAATATAGAAGCGTGGAAGAAGTATGATGTGTGCGAATAGATAAAAAATTGCAAGTGTGCGGACAGATAAAAGTGTCAAGGAAGGAGTATCTATTTTGGAAAAAGGTTGTGAAAATGTTATTCAAGGACGATGTGTAGAAGATTCTTAACCAGATCTGTTGCCAATAGAAATTGTGCTCTTAACCAAAACTGAACTCATGCATATGTAGATGCAACTTCATTAGTTCACTTTTTTCAGTGAGACTATTTTGTAATTTTTTGTTTCATATTTGGGAAATGAGTTGACCGATAGTGAGCCACCTTGCAACAAGCAACTTGGAAATGAGCCCTTGTAAAAATCACCTTAACCAATGTCACGTTAAATGATGCTTTATAATTGAGAATTAGCATTCTCTATGGTTTTTCCCTTCTTGGGTTCCGACGTAAATTCTGGTGTTCTTTGTGCATGGTGTTGTGTGATTTTATATTCATTAATATCTATTTGATTTAAGTTTGTTCCAAATAAATTAAAGTGAAGAAAATTATTTGATGATAACTGATTCACACCCCCTCTCAGTTATCTAGACTATTCAACAATTGGTATTAGAGCTTGGTCCCTTGTAGATGGATCTTAATAGCTTGAGGGAGATCTTGGAAATTTGAACAGATGGAAGAAGCTTATCACTTTGATGAACAACTAAAAATAATGTTAGATGATATGGAAAGCACAAAATTTTAAAATGAAGAGTTGAAAGAAATTTTTAAGGAAGAAAATACTTGTATCTCAAAGCTAAGGGAGCAAATCCAGAAATTCAAAGCAAGACATAGAGAGGTAAGGTAAGAATTAAAGGATTCAAAGGAAAATATTATGGATTTAAAGTAGCAATTGGATGAATGCAAAAAAATTGAAGAAAATATCAAAGGTACCAACAAATAGAAATCAAAAGAAAATGAGAAGTTAGATCAAGAATTAAGAAGGCTAAAAATATAATCAAGAGTATGTGAAAACAGCATAATGTTGGATCAACTCTTGTCCCTACAAAAATGTCACAAGGATAAAGGATGACTTGGGTTCACCAGTGAAAGCTCAAATTAGAATACTATGGTTGAAGATAGAGCAGTTGAATTTGAAGAAAGATCAGTTATAACAAGCAAGGTCTGAAACTCTAATACACTTACTAAAAGACCTTCGGTTAGGAAACCAAATGCTCAAAGGTACTTATAATTCAATGGTCGCCATTTTCTATGCAAAAATTTAGGACATAAAGGTTTAGAATGTAGATGCAAGATGGAATCAAATACTTTATGCTTTAATTGTTACAGGTTTGGTCATAAAGCAAGTCATTGCAAAAGTAAATTATCTAATCCAACAAGATGGAATGGAATGAAAAATCTCTTTCACAATTATTTCCATTTATGCTATGGTTATGGTCACAAAACTAATCAATGCAAACCTAGGGTTCACTCAGCTAAGTCAAGACAAGGATGTTACAAGTGCAGTCAACCTAGACACTATGCTAACACATGCAAATATATTGCTCAAAAAAATCCTGAGAACAAAAGGAAGGTCATAGAATCAAATGAGTCTAAGAAGAAGACAGTCACATGTTGGAGGAAGAAGGAAACAAGTGTGGAGAACACTTATGTGGTACTGAAACCCGATACATTCCCTACCAGCATCTGAGCCAATCTTCCTTAGCTCAAGGGGAGTTTTGCATTGCATATCCTATTGGTTCCCCCTCTCCGAAGTAATATTGATGTGATTTTTGACATGATTAAGTTCAAACCAGTTGATGATAAATGATGAAGCTTAATTTGGCTGATTGAAAAGAGAAGTACAATATCTAGTGTCATCAATGTGCATTTTTGGTGGTGAAATCATTATGAGTAATTAAGAATAAAAGGTGGGAGTTTTCACAATCATTTCTCATTGTTTGCAGAGGAGAAGAATAAGTTTTGTTGAGTGATAAGGAGTTTGAAGAAGATAAGTGCAAAGATGGAATTTGTTAATAGAGGATCAAGTGGCGATATTCCACTAAGGTTGAAGGGAGTTTATTTGAATGAGTTTGATCATCACAAGATGAAGAAAATGGAACTAGGGTTGAAGATGGATGAATTGCATAATGTAAATATTCTTGGTATGGATTTATGGGGAGAATTTCCCTAGTTTACAGATAAATAATTTATCTTGTTCCTATTGATTTGATTCAAGGATGATAACATTTTTTTGGAAAAACCCTTTCTGATCATGAAGGAAGCCATTGAAGTTATTACTGGGTTGTGTAGTGTTGGTGACCTCCCTAAGAAGAAAATGGTGAAATAAAAAGATGTGGAGGAACTTACTAGTATTGAAAAATACCCCTAGGCTCTACAAATAAATACCATTGTTGATCCTACAATAAGGTATGTTTCTTATGACATCACTTATAAAATCTATTTTAGAAATCATGAAGGTTCTACTTCCGTTATTATTGTATATCTTGAACACATGATGGTGAAGGAAAATAAGGAGTTTGATTTGTCCAGCCTAATAATGGAAAACCTAATTGAGAGTGTCAGAATAATTTTGGTTGAGATTTATCCTTTCCATTTTGGATCTCTACTCATATATTTGGTATTTCACTTTCTGAGTTTGCTATTGACAAAGGAGAATGTTAAGTGGAATTCTAGCATCCCTGTTGGAAAGCAAGTTTACAAGTATTTAGAATGTATGGAAGATAAAGCAAGTGCATGAAAAATCTATTTCTCATCCTTACAGATGGATCTGTTCTCTGGTGTGATAATGTCCAGTCAGCTTGAGGAGGGTTCCTCCACTGATAAGGAGTTGGAAGTTGCTATTGGCGGTTCCCCTCTGGAACCCAAAAAGAGGAAAGTTAACACAGAATATGTCATCACTATCTTGGAAGAAAAGGAGAATGAAGAAGAGTCCCTGCCTAGATCTAATTCTTTTGATCTAGATGATATTCAGTCAGTGTTAGATGAAGGTGATATGAAGAAGGTAGGTGAAATGTGGTGTGCCATTTCTCTTATCATAATGCTTAAAATTGATGATGCTTTGGTTGATTATCTACTAAAAAAGGGTATTACTATTTCAAATGTTTCTAACTTGTTACCAGATAATCTAGTAGAAGTTGTTGAAGAAAGGATGTTGCTGGAAGGAACCGAAGAAAATAAGTTTGAGGCTATGATTGAGAGAAGGTGTCTCAAAGCTAAACAAAATTTATCCAAAAACATTGGTGAGACAAAAGAATGCATTAAGGATATGTTTGACATCTATAGGTATTGTCTCTACTGGCCTGTTGTTGATAATTTTAGAAGCATAATTGAAGCTATTGAATCTGAGATGAATAATATTGGAAAGAGTTTCAATTTCTTCAAAGACAAAGATGGAAAATAGAGAATAAGAGTTGGTAAGTTGCAAGTAGAGTTATTGATTGTTCAAAGACAAAGGGAAGACTTGGTTAGAACTTTCAAGTTGGTCAAGGAAATTGTTGAGGTCCAGTTGGATCATCTCTCTAGGATATTTTCTGATGAAGAAGATTATGAATGGAAATGCTTGTCTTAGGACTGGTCATCCTCATTTATGTTGTTGACTATGTTGGATAGTATGAGCACCAGATTGGATTCTATAATGCTAGCTTGGAAAAGGATTCTTCTAATTGTGAGAAAAAGTACAAGAAAAACATCCATGTGAAAAGTGTTATTTTTACTTGAGTTCTTGAATGTTCAAAATTTGGCCCTTTTCCTTTGATGGAAAAAAGGGGGAGAAAAATGAAGAGAAAAACAAAAACAAAAAGAGGTATTGATTTCTTGACAAAGGGGGAGTACTTGGAGTTATTGGAGTTGGATTTTTGGAGTTTTTTGTTTTTGAGTTTTTGTTGTTTTTCCATCAATGCCAAAGGGGGAGATTGTTGAGAAGTTGTTGAAGATGATTTAGCATCATTGTCATTAATTTCCAAACTATGGATTTGAAAGGATGTGCTCTAGATGATGAACATACTTAATCTATCCTATCATATGCTATGATGTTACGTAGTGTAGATATTATCCTTGTTCTAGTTATGGTAGTACTTTTTTGGGACATCTGTTGAATTCAGTTTATGCAGTATAATGAAGTCTAATATTTTGACGTTGGTTGTTGTACTGAAAGGTTACTCTAGGTAACCTTTCTATCTAAAACTTCATGTGGTATGTTGAAAGTTTTTGTATGTCAAATCGTGGTTCTCCAGTTGACACTGAAATTGATGATAATCAAGATTTGGTCTTGGTTGTGGCGTTCTCATCAGATCCAAAACATATTTCATGTAATTCAAAATTTTCTATCTATTGGAAATTATGCTATCTTATGTATGACCTATTTTTGGTCCCTTGGTAATGTGGTAAGAAGGTATTTTTATGCGACCTAACTTTTGGGTCTGGTGTTAGCATGCAAGGTCTTATTGAATATTTTAAGGTTGTTCTTCATGCCAACATTCCCTATGGTGATCTAAATTCAAATGTTTTTTGGATAACTTAGAAGACTATGCAGATATTGTGTGTGGCTGATTTATTTTGTTCTACAAACATACATATATAGAGAACATCTTTTTGATGGAAAATATGGGAGCGTGGAAGAAGTATTATGTGTGCGAGCATATAAAAGAGTGCAAGTGTACAAATAGATAAAAGAGTGTGAAGGAAGGAGTAATTTATTTTGGTAGAAGGTTGTGTGAGGGTTATGGAAGGAAGATGTGTAGAAGATTCTTAACCGGATCTATTGTAGATAGAAATTGTGCTCTTAACTAGAACTGAACTCATGCATATGTAGATGCAACTTCATTAGTTCACTTTTTTTAGTGAGACTATTTTGTAATCTATTGCTTTGTATTTGGGCAGTGAGCCCACTAATAGTGAGCCCACCTTACAATGAGCAACTTGGCAGTGAGCCCTTGTAAAAATCACCTTAACCGCTGTCACCTTAACCGGTGCTTCATAATTGAGAATTAGCATTCTCTATGGTTTTTCCCTTCTTTGGTTTCCACATAAATTTTGGTGTTCTTTGTGCATGGCATTGTTGTGTGCTTTCATATTCATTAATATTTGTTTTATTTAAGTTTGCTTCAGATAAATTAAAGTGAAGAAAATTGTTTGATGATAATTGATTCACCACCCCCTCTAAGTTATCCGGACTGTTCAACATTTTCATGGAAAATATTGCATATATGTGAATGGATGGTTATTGAATTATTATTCTAAATTTGGATATTTTTTATGTATACTACATATGTGGTGAACAATTAACTATCAGGTGCATGTGCTAGTGGATGCAAGTCTATGTTCATTCCTATAGGTAGATGGGAAGTATCACTCAGGAGAATATCTTGGTCGAATAACTAGTAACATAAACTATCTGGGCATACACACACCACAGTAGATTGGTTGAGTCTAGTCATTGAGTTGGGATGTGGTAATTCATCCCTAGTTTTATGTATCTGCATTAGTAAAGGTCTTATTTACTACTGAGTGAATTATTGGGTGATGTTTATCTCTTTGAAATTTGAGACCTTCCTTATGTTACTGTGTTTATTTGTGTGGCTGAATCAGTGTTTGGGAATATACATACATGCATATATACGCATATGCCAACATACACATACAATAGATATAATGGGATGTACATACGAGTATAATGACATATATATAGACATGCATATTGTGTGTATGAAATATGTGAGTGCATAAGCAAGTAATACAACACACTAATCAAACATTATATTAGAGAATTCAAACAATAACAATTAAATTGAAACAAAAAACTCTCCAATGGTGTCTCATTGTCCTCTATCTCCAAGGATTCTTTAAGTCATTTGGCTCTCAAATTGTTTTTGCACATGAATTTCCAAATGACAACCTAAAGAATGAGATGTTGAAAATGCAAGAAATCTTTCCTACATTACATGATTGCTAAAATGTTGTAAATGATGTGCAAAGATTAAGATGCTACTATGATATTGATAATGGAAATGATATGATTAAGCTATTGTAACTAAGATGCAACTAATGGTAATGCGATGATAAATCTACTTATTCTATAATGCTAAAACTAGAATGACAAATGCTAAGATGATAATGCTCTCTAAAATTCTGTGGAGTTTAAGTATGCTCAACTCTCTATATGAATTGTTGTAAATGAGGTTCTATTTATAAATTTTTCCAAGGCATGAGCTTAGGTGACAAGATTCAACGATCTGGATTTGAATTGAGAATGGACAGTTGAAGGTGAAGAGGTTAGAGAGAATCAAGGAGTGTGTTCCCTTTAGTAGAACAAACTGCCAAGTGTGAAGAGGAATCAAATGGAGGTGAAATCCAAGTGTCCCAAATTGGTTAGAATTTGTTGAGGATAAATGAAATATTTAATTTCATGAGACACATGATGAGGTGGAAGATGAGAACAAGTTAGTAGAAATGTGCTTAAATTCAAATTTAGAATTCAAATTTAATAATAGGAAGTTAATTAATTAAAGCAAATTAATTAATGTTGTTCATTTAATTAAGATGTGAAGAAAATGATTTAAGATAGGAAGAATTAGAGAAAATGAACTATATAAATAAATTTGTCAATTTATTTATAAGTAGAAGAATTAAAGATCATTAATTACATAACTTGTATTTAATTAATTCCTCCAAACCAAATTTGAGTGTATGCATTTTTCCCCTCTTTGAAGTGATGTGTTTGTGACACATTGCTTCAAAGAAAATTTTTTGCTGAGAGTTCTCATAAAAGTTTTGATATGCCCCAGACACTGATTTTCAAGTGATAATGAGAGTATTCCCCCTTGGGATATAAATCGAGAAATTTTGAATTTTTAGGATTTTTTGAAATTTTGAAATTTTAATGATTTTCTAATTATTTACAAAATTTTATAATGTTGCGACGATTTATCTCTCGATAAAGAAGAGTGATCCTACTAATTGATAATTGATGAAACGATGAAAAATAAAATAACCCCATTTAATTACCCTCCAATTACTAGGCTAGGTGATCCCACAATATTGGTTTACAAATTTTGACCAAACTGGACATTGAACTGATTTTTTCTAACTGAATCTTCACTTTCGAGCACCTATAGCAACTAAACTATGGGGAATTTGAAGATGCTGCAAACTAATGATTTGTGAAATTTTGTCTATAGATTCTAAATATATTTTTTTCAAGAATTTTGGAATCAAATTGCACTTCTTTTTCCATCTCCTTCAAAAACTAGTTTTTTTCAGTAAACACTATTTTTGAGTTATGCTCACCGTATAACACAACTTTTTTTTCATGAAGGATAAAATTATAATTTTTTTGAATTTAGATTTGTAACTACAATATCTAGTGCTTCCAATTGGTTTCATAGTGTTTTATTGAATATTTTTTCCTTAATCAAGTTTTGAAGTCAAACCAATTACAATTCAGAAATAGGCGGATTGTATAACACATAATTTAGTTTGTATGTATTGAATTTAAATCTCTTTTATTTTGTTGGATCAAGAACTTCAATATCTGGTGTACTCATATTTAAAAAAAAAAAAATTGACAATCTTTTATTTTTCCACGTGTAGAACAAAGAGCTTGATTTTTTGTGAAAAACCTACATTCACAAGAAATAAAAAATAAATATAATAATTAAATCAAATTTATTTAAAATTATACTTTTTGGGAAGCTTATAATAAGGAATACATACTTACACAAAATAAATTTTAAATGAATTCATTTGATCCCCCAAAAGGTAAATCAAAAGTGGTTTTTTATCAGCATTTTGATAGGTGTAAAGGAGACTATGTTATAGGTATGGTTTAAAACTAGCACGGTTCTATCCAAGGGGATTTCATCTAAAGTAGTTTGATAAAACCCTCTTCAATTGTAATGCTTTAAATGGAACTTTTTATGGTTTAAATCATTATATTTTCTAAAAATATGTGATTTCAGCAAAAATCAAAATCTCTCAGAAATTGTAAACCAGTTTTGTGGGATCATTCCCCTTTAAAAAATAAACAGATGAAAAAGTGAGCTCATTTGATTTCATTTGCATTTGAGAGATTGATTTGATTGAGAATTTGAGCAAAAATGGTGATCCCCTACCACACAAATTGATTTGAGTGAGTTTGACAACACAACCGCCCCGTCGTGTATGGACCTCTGATATGTACTCCAAGAAACTGCCATTTGAAATTTAAAATTTGTTTTTCCTACATTTTGATGTTTTGAAATCTATTAGTGCGTTTTAGCGCATATGTCACCTATTTCAATGCATTGATTCCCTGAAATAACACATAAGGTATTTTAGTGCATAGATTCCATGATGTAGTGCATAAGTTGATTTTTCTAGCTCATTCAGATTTTTAGCGCATAGAGGCTGCAAAATGGCACATTGGTTTTTGTTTTAGTGAAACTGGATTTTTGGTGCATGTATGTCATAAAATGGCACATTTGGTATCTATTATAGTGCATTTGGTTTTTTGGCACATATGAACCTTGTTTCAGTGCATTGATGGAATTTGATGGTGCATCCAATGTTTTAGTGCATGGATGCACTGTTTTAGTGCATTTACACTAGAATTGGATTTTGTTGATTATTTTCCTTGTTTTGGATGTTTGATGATTGCATTAGACATAGTTTTGATGATTGAAATTATAGGTTGATGATTGATCTCATGATAGGTGAGAGTCAATTATAGGGTAGATGATGATTGACCTCATGATAGGTGAGGATCAATGATAAACGCTCAACGAGATTTGATCAAAATCTCATTAGAGTTGATTAGACTGATTGATAGGCTGATTAATAAAATGTTGATTTGTGATATGTCATGATTATAGGAGGATTTTAGAGTTCTTCAATCTCGAGAGCACTTCTCAAAGACCTGGGACATGATTTCATATTTGGTGTAGGCTGATTTGGATATCATTGCGCATTGTGGTTTTTCTTCCTTTATTGATATGCCACATAATAGGATCAATAGGGGAATTTTGATTGCTTTAGCTAAGAGATGGCATAGTGACCACAACACATTCCATTTGGTCATTGGTGAGATGACAGTTACTCTAGAGGATGTATACCAGATATTGGGGATTCTTGTTGTTGGCAAGTTAGTTGTTTATGATCACATAGAGCAGGGGGTACTTGTTGGATCTCTATTGTGTTTATGGTTTGTCCTTGATGAAAAAATCACTTTTTGTTGGTTCTCTTTGATGATCAGCCTCAGATTGGATCCTTATGCTTTATTATGGCACTTCTTTGATGACAATGGCATTGGTTTACATTCAGATGGCTTTAGTTGGTTTTGATATTCTGCATTTATTCATGGACAGCCTTGTGTGTTTTCACAATTGATATAGTTTTTTGTGTACTGATGCCTTGAGTTCCATGTGTAGACAGGTGGCATTCATTGTTTATGCTTTCAAATGTTTGTGATGATTAGTTCAGTATGAAGGTTCTTCAAGTAAAGGTATATCTTATGTTTATCACTATTGTTGCATATAATCCTCCACATGGTATTCAGCTTGCTTGCTTCATTGGAAAAATTCAGTCATTATCATATGATAGCCTATCAGATTTCATTGCTATGATCTCTTTACAATACATCATTTTGGGATATATATTTGTATTGCTTATGCACTTAAGGTCGATATCATTTTCATGATCTCTGGGCTCACACATTTAATTGGCTCAAAGGTAATTGTCCTTGGTGAGTTTGTTTTGATAAATGACTTCATTCTTCATAAGCTTCCTGCCAATTCATATCTAAGAGAAGATAATTTTTTTTACTATGGGTAAAGTCATTAAAATTGACTCTGGAAAAGTCATTGACTGCCATCATTCTTCATATGCTTATGTCTACATTATGAGATTACTTGTCAAATATCAAAAAGTCTCTTTTCAAGTATTATATGTTATCATTTAACATGATTATGAGATAATAATCTAGTTGGACTCCTTTGGACAATGATTTAATTATATTCATTTTGATTATCATAATGTCATTTTGACTTGGACTAGACTTCAAATCTTTCTTCATTTCAACATAATGATTCGTTTGAGAAGAAAGCTTGTTAGGGAAAAATTCATGGTCTATTTTTTGTTGGGTATGGAACCCTAGCCTAGCCACCATCATGAGAGATTATGTTTAATAGATATTCTTTACTATTGTTGCTGGCTGTAACAGCATTGTCAGGGTGAAATTCATTTTTTGTTTCATCATTGAATGGTATGGCTGCTATGTTTTGGTATGCCTCACTGGCTAGAAGCTCGACCTGCATATTGATCTCCATTATTCAATGGAAGTCATTGGTTGGCATCGAATCTCATGTATTTATTTATTGTTGCACAATCAAGTATCTTTATTTGGTGTTTTTATTTTGCAAATGGTAGTCTTTAGGCATTATTGTTTGGAAATCTCTTTATGGTTGGAGACATTTTTTTCTTTGCATAGTCAGATTTATGCAAAAGCTATTTTGACTCATTCATATCAATGATTGTTGTGTTCATTATTTCAAATGAAACGGTTCAAGGCAGAATATTCTTTGAGCATTGAGAGTTTATGATTTTCTATTTTGGGCAGTCGTGGTTTTGATGAGAATCTATCAGTTACAATTTGAAATCTCTTGATTCAGTGCAAAAATTAAAGGTTTAGCCTTTTGGGTATTCAAAAATATTTTTTTGAGCATTTGGGTTATCTCAAAATAGTTTCAAAATGATGAAGATTCTTGATTTACTCTTGTCAAAGCTTTGATATATCGTGTCAAAGTATTTACAGCCTATTGGATAGGCGTTAGTCCTGCAAAAAATTATTATTTGGCATCTTTCTTCCTGAAAATAGTATGAGGTTTCAGTTTCCTTTTGACCTCACATTCTTTGAAGACCTTCTTCATGGAAAACATACTTGAAATGTATATAAAAACCAATGTTGAAAACAGTGTAAGAACTCTGGTAGTAATTCTAGAATATTGTTCTTTGGTTGTATCAAAAATGTATTGAAATACTCTGAATTAAAAATATGAAAAACAAGATGTGGAGATATATTGTAATACTCTTTTATATGTAATATTCTAAGGATTCAATTTTTTGAATTCTTAGGGTATTAGGTAGACAAGAAAAAATAGAGTTATGAGCTTAACTGAAAACAGAGAGATCCTCTGAGATATTATTATATTTTTCAGAAATATAATTTGAGGGGTTGGTACTCCTTGAGATAGATATCTCTAAACGAGGGGTTGGTGCTCCTTGAGTGGGTGCTCAAAAATCATCCTATAAGGCATTGTGAATAGTTTATTAAAAGATTAAGCCTGGAAGGCATTTCGGGAGTGGTTTTTATACCCCAGGAGGGTTTTCCACTCGACAAAATCTTGTGTCTCTTTCTACTTCTATGATCTCACTGCTTTACTAAGTTTTTTATTGCTTTGTTCATTGATTGCTTATTACATTTCTCAATTCTAGTTTTGAATGATTACATTCAACTTATGAATGCATTAATCATTTTAATATTGAGATAAAAATCTAAGCTATGGTTTATTTTTATGCAAATTGTTCAAATATGTTTTGATACTGATTCACCCCCCCCTCTCAGTGTCATTTTCACTCCAACAATTGGTATCAGATCGTAGGGTCCTTTGATAGATTTTAATCACCTTTGATTGATCTTGGTCTTGGAGTTTGTTTTTAATGGCACATTCTCAAGATGGTGCCTCTGTAACCATAGCTCCGTTATTTGATGGAACAGATTATGTGTTCTGGAAAATCAAAATGGAAGCTTTTCTTATTTCTTTTGATGTTGATGTTTGGAGAATTGTTTTAAATGATTACAATGTACCAACCTCTATTCCCACTAATCCTGCTGAAAAAAAGAGGTATGAAACAAATGCTAGAGCTAAGCATGCCATCTTATGTGGGTTAACTAAAGATGTGTTCATTAAAGTCATGCATTGCAAATCTGCTCATGAAATCTAGGAAAAAATTGAAACTATATATCAAGGGAATGAGAAAGTCAAACTGTCAAAAATCATTACACTCAAACATCAGTTTGAGGAGATGAAAATGAAGGATGATGAAAAAGTGGCTAAATATTTTCTAAGAGTTGATGAAGTTGTCAATGCAATGAAAGGTCTAAGTCAAGAGGTTAATGAATTTGATGTGGTCACAAAGGTTGTTAGAACCTTACCATCCAAATTTGAATCTAAGGTTTCAGACCTAGAAGAAAAGAAACACTTTGATAAGCTTACCTTAGACAACCTACAAGAAATACTTAGTGCCTATGAAATGAGAACTAGATAAAACAATTCAATAGGAAAATAAATTGCCTTTAACATTGAAAAGAAAGAAAAAGTCGAAGTCAGTGAATCAGAGTTGCCTGATTCTAAAGAATCCCATTTTGTTAGAAGACTGAAAAAGGGATCAAGAAAATATAAGGGAAAACTTCCCTTTAAATGTTTTAACTGTGGCAAAATAGGTCACTTTGCTGCAAAGTGTCCCTATGATGATCAAATCTGTGACAAGAAGACAACTGAAAAATAGCCTAAGAAGAAGGCCTTCAAACCTAAACGAAAATTCAATTTCAAAAAGAAGAAAAGTTTGTTTAGTAAGGATGAATTTGATATTAAGTCTGAAGATTCATCAGTTGAAGAAGATGAAACTTTTTTCATGGCTGAAATTACTTAGCAAAATGATTCAAACACCATTGACATTGAAGAAGCTGAAGTAGATCTTGAAAGTGAGCTGAAATGTGCTTTATAAGAGGTTAGAAAACTCAAAAAACATGTTCTTGCTCAAGAACATAAACCAGATCAAGAAATGGTCTCTCTAAAAACTCAACTTGAAGAAGCTAAAAGAGTTGAAGACTATCTTCGAGAGACTATAAGCTGCAAAGATCAAGAAATTCAAAAACTGGAACAATAAGTAGTCTGTCTTAGGAAGGAAATTGAAAAATATGAAAGCACTCTAAAACTGAATGAGATGCTCAGCAAGCAGAAGATGTATAAAGATAAAATTGGTGTTGGTTTTGGAAAGGGTGAATGCTTAGTTGACAATGCAAAACAAAACCCCTCTTCTGAAGTCAAAGGTTCAGGTCCAAATCACTCAGAATTTGGTGAGGATCATGTTCAGTTTTTAAGAGGTAATAGTCCTTCATACAAAGTCAATCCTTTCTTCTATGGTTATTGTTTTTTCTGCAACAAATTTGGCCATAAGGTGAGCACTTGCAGGCTTATGAATCCTAGAACACCCAGCTTTGGTCTTAGGTAACACTATGGTTTTGTTAAACAAATCAGATGTTTTAAATGCAATGCTTTGGGACATTTTGTCAAACAGTGCAGAACTGATCTGCAATCTAAACAACAAAAAATTAAAAAGGTTTGGAAACCTAAGACTGTCAACAACATTGAGCAAACTATGTTGGTTCAAACTGCTTTTCATTCCAAGAAAAATGACTTATGGGTCCTGGACAGTGGATGTTCTAACCATATGACTGGCGACAAGGATAAGTTTATAAATCTTGAAGATTATGTAGGTGGATATGTTATGTTTGGTGATAACTCTGGTATTCAAATTAAAGGTAGAGGTTCACTTCTTCTAAATGAAGACACTCCTATCTATAATGTGTACTATGTGGAAGGTCTCAAACACAATCTTCTAAGTGTTAGTCAAATTTGTGATAGTGGTTATCATGTTCTTTTCACTTCGCAGGGATGTGAGATTAAGAACAAGCTTGGAAAGGTTGTTGCAGCTAGAAGGAGGACAAAAGGAAATGTGTACAATCTTCTCAACACATCAAGCAATGACAATAATCAAGGTATGTGTTTAATGGGCCAAATTGAAGAGAGATGGTTATGGCATAAAATATTAGGACACATAAACTTTGAAAATATGGTTAGAATTAGTAAAAATCAGAACATTAGAGATCTACTAGTTCTTAGCAAGCCAAAAAACTCTGTGTGTAAATAATGTTTAAGTGGTAAACAAACTAAAATCAGCTTCAAAACAAAAGAACATTCTTCTTCAAAACCTTTACAGCTTGTGCATACTGACTTATGTGGACCAACCAGAACAAGGTCTATTAATGGTGAAAAGTAATTTATGTTGTTTGTGGATGATTATACTAGAATGATTTGGGTCACATTTCTTAAGCACAAATCAGAAGCCTTTGAAAGGTTTAAAATCTTTCATAAATTGGTTGAGAAGGAATTTGATTTGAAACTTAAATGTATGTGATTTGACAAAGGAGGTGAGTTCACCTCTCAAGAGTTTATTGATTACTATGAACAACACGACATTAAAATGGGGTAGTTGAACGTAAGAATAGAACTGTAAAAGAAATGGCTAGAACCATGCTAGATGAAGCTAAGTTGTCTGATATGTATTGGAAAGAAGTTGTTCATACAGCTATATACATTTTGAATAGAGTGCAGCTTAGGGTGAAATCTAAACACTCCTTATGAACTTTGGTATGGAAAAGCTGCTTCTATCGAATACTTTAAAATTTTTGGAAGTAAGTGTTTTATCAACAAAGATGATGATAACCTTAGCAGCTTTCAATCAAAGTGCGATGAGGGTATCTTTTTGGGATACTCAACTCACAACAAAGCTTATAAATGTCTTAACATAAGGCTTAACAAGATTGTTGAAGTTGTGAATGTAAATTTTGATGAAAGATTACATTTAGATGTTGACATCTTGCAGGATAATGAGGAAGAATAGCTTGAACTTGAATCAAATTCAGAAGAAGCTGAAACAACAAATTCTTTTGCTGAATTAGCAAGTCCTAAAAATGAAAAAGAAAGTCCTAAAAAGGTTGCATCAAAAGCTCCTTTGAAAACTCTAGCTAAATATCACCCCAAAGATCATATTATTGGGGATAAAAATGTAGGAGTTCAAACTAGAAGAAAGGCTACAAAATCTGATGAAAAGGAACAAATAGCTTTATGTCTAGTTACTCAGTTTGAGCCTAAAAATTTTAATGAAGCTCTCACAGACTCATGTTGGCTTAATGCTATGCAGGAATAAATTGATCAAATTGAGAAAAATTAGACTTGGGAGTTAGTCCCAAGACCAGATGACAAGAATGTCATATGAGGCAAATGGATATACAGAAAAAAGCTTGATGAAAATGGCAATGTTGTTCGCAACAAAGCAAGATTTGTCTACAAAGGCTATGCTCAACAAGAAGGTATTGATTTTGGTGAAACCTTTGCACCTATTGATAGATTAGAATCTATTAGAATATTCTTGGCTTATTCTATTTATAAAGACTTTACTGTTTATCAAATGGATGTCAAAACATCCTTTTTAAATGGCTACATAGATGAAGAGGTCTATGTTGAACAGCCTGAAGGATTCATTTGCAAAGATAAGCCTAACCATGTTTACAGGTTGAAAAAGGTCCTTTATGGCTTAAAACAAGCACCTAGAGCTTGGTACTCTAGGATAGACAGTCATTTGATTTATAATGCATTTGTTAGAGGAGGTGTAGACAACAATCTTTATGTTAAAACTGAAGGTTCTGATATTTTTGTTGTTGAAATTTACGTTGATGACACTATCTTTGGCTGCAATAATGTTACTTTGAGTAAAAAATTCTCTCAGCTAATGGAATCTGAATTTGAAATGTCATTATTGGGAAAATTAAATTTCTTCTTGGGTCTTCAAATCTCTCAATGTGAAAATGGAATATTTATTTCTCAAACCAAGTATGCTAGAGAGATGCTTAATAAATTTCAAAAATGAATGCCATCCAGTTAGCACTCCAATGATTACTGGATGCAAGCTTACTAAGGTTGATGATTCTCCTGATACAAATCAAACTGAATATAGATCAATGATTGCAGTTTGTTATATTTAACTGCTTCTAGACCTGACATCATGTAGGCAATTTGCACTGTTGCATGGTTTCAGGCATCACCTAAAGAATCTCATGTCACTGCTATTAAAAGGATCTTTAAATACATTCAGGGCACTCTTGATTATGGTCTTTGGTATCCTAGAAGCAATTATTTTTCATTGATTGCATAGATTGATGTTGATTGGGCTGGTTGTTTGGATGATAGGAAAAGCACCAGTGGTGTTGTATTCTTTCTTGGTGGTCGTTTAGTGGCATGGCACAGCAAGAAACAAGAATTCATTTCTCTCTCTACAGCTGAAGCTGAATACATTGATGCCACTTCATGTTGTACTCAAGTTCTTTAGATGAGTCAAACTCTATCTGATATGGGTATTGAAGTTCCTAAACCTGTTTCTATTCTCTGTGATAACACAAGTGCAATAAATATCTCAAAAAATCTAGTTATGCACTCTCGAACTAAACATATTTCTATCAAGTTTCATTTTCTGCGAGAAAAGGTACTGGCTAATGAAGTATGTTTACATTTTGTTGGATCAAAATATCAGGTGGCTGATATTTTTACTAAGCCCTTAGCAAAAGAGTTATTTGAAAGGCTAAGACTTTAATTGGGAGTTATCTCTGAATCATTACTTCTCTAATTCACCAAGCTTCAACTTAGGGGGAGCATGTTATATGTTTTGACTCTCTTACAACTCTCCTATAGTTTTGGTTGCTGCACTGTTACTCTTTTTCCAGCTGATTCTCATGGTATTTAGTTGGCTTCTCAGTTGTGTTTCTGGCACTACACATTCCTCTCTTCTATCCTTTGTAATTGAGGTAAAAAGGGGGAGAGTCATTTGTGTTTTTCCTTCAAGGACAAAGGGGGAGTTTGTTGGATCTTTGTTGTGTTTATGGTTTGTCCTTGATGACAAATCACTTTCTGTTGGTTCTCTTTGATGATCAGTCTCAGATTGGATCCTTATGCTTTATTATGGCACTTCTTTGATGACATTGGCATTGGTTTACATTCAGATGGCTTCAGTTGGTTTTGATATTCTTCATTTATTCATGGACAACCTTGTGTGTTTTCACAGTTGATATAGTTTGTTGTGTACTGATGCCTCGAGTTCCATGTGCAGATAGGTGGCATTCACTGTTTATGCTTTCAGATGTTTGTGATGATCATTTCAGTATGAAGGTTCTTCAAGTGAAGGTATATCTTATGTTTATCACTATTGTTGCATATACTCCTTCACATGGTATTCAGCTTGCTTGCTTCATTGGAAAAATTCAGTCATTATCATATGATAGCCTATCAGATTTCATTGCTATGATCTCTTTACAATACATCATATTGGGACATATATTTGTATTGCTTATGCACTTAAGGTCGATATCATTTTCATGATCTTCCGGGCTCACACATATTTAATTGGCTCAAAGGTAATTGTCCTTGGTGAGTTTGTTTTGATAAATGACTTCATTCTTCATAAGCTTCCTACCAATTCATATATAAGAAAAGATAATTTTTTTTACTATGGGTAAAGTCATTAAAATTGACTTTGGAAAAGTCATTGACTGCCATCATTCTTCATATGCTTATGTCGGCATTATGAGATTACTTGTCAAATATCAAAAAGTCTCTTTGCAAGTATTATATGTTATTATTTAACATGATTATGAGATAATAATCTAGTCGGCCTCCTTTGGACAATGATTTAATCATATTCATTTTGATTATCATAATGTCATTTTGACTTGGAGTTGACTTCAAATCTTTCTTCATTTCAACATAATGATTCATTTGAGAAGAAAGCTTGTTAGGGAAAAATTTGTGGTCTATTTTTTGTTGGGTATGGAACCCTAGCCTGGCCGCCATCATGAGAGATTATGTTTCATAGTTTTTCTTTACTATTGTTGATGGCTATAATGACATTGTCAGGGTGAAATTCATTTTTTGTTTCAGCATTGAATGGTATGGCTGCTATGTTTTGGTGTGCCTCATTGGCTAGAAGCTCGACCTACATATTGATCTTCATTATTCAATGGAAGTCATTGGTTGGCATCAAATCTTTGATATTTATTTATTACTGCACAATCAGGTATCTTTATTTGGTGTTTTTATTTTGCAAATGGCAGTCTTTGGTCATTATTGTTTGGAAATCTCTTTATGGCTAGAGACATTTTTTTCTTTGCATGGTCAAATTTATGCAAAAGCTATTTTGACTCATTCATATCAATGATTGTTGTGTTCATTATTTGAAATGAAACGGTTTAAGGAAAAATATTCTTTGAGCATTGAGAATTTATGATTTTCTATTTTGGGCAGTCGTGGTTTTTATGAGAATCTATCAGTTACAATTTGAAATATCTTGATTCAGTGCAAAAATTAAAGGTTCAACCTTTTGGGTATTAAATTTTTTTTTTTTGAGCATTTGGGTTATCTCAAAATAGTTTCAAAATGATGAAGATTATTGATTTACTCCTGTCAAAGCTTTGATATATTGTGTCAAAGTATTTACATCCTATTGGATAGGCGTTACTCCTGCAAACATTTATTATTTGGCATCTTTCTTCCTGAAAATAGTGTGAGGTTTCATTTTCCTTTTGACCTCGCATTCTTTGAAGACCTTCTTCGTGGAATACATACTTGAAATCTATATAAAGACTAGTGTTGAAAATAGTGTAAGAACTCTAGCAGTAATTCTGGAATATTGTTCTTTGGCTATATCAAAAATGTATTGAAATACTCTATATTAAAAATATGAAAAACTAGATGCAAAGCTATATTGTAATACTCTTTTCTATGTAATATTTTAAGGATTCAATTGTTTGAATTCCTAGGGTATTAGGTAGACGAGAAAAAATAGATAGTTATGAGCTTAACTGAAAATAGAGAGATCCTCTGAGATATTATTATTGTTTAGAAATACAATTTGAGGGGTTGGTACTCCTTGAGATAGATATCTCTAAACGAAGGGTTGGTGCTCCTTGAGTGGGTGCTCAAAAATTAGCCTATAAGGCATTGTGAACAGTTGATTAAAAGATTAAGCCTGGAAGGCATTTTGGGATTGGTTTTTATACCCTAGGAGGGTTTTCCACTCGGCAAAATCTTGTGTCTCTTTGTACTTATGTGATCTCACTACTTTACTGAGTTTTTTACTGCTTTGTTCATTGATTGCATATTACATTTCTTAATTCTGGTTCTGGATGGTTAAATTCAACTTATGAATGCATTAATCATTTTAATACTGATATAAAAATCTAAGCTATGGTTTATTTTTATGCAAATTGTTCAAATCTATTTTGATACTGATTCACCCCCCTCCCCGCCCTCTCAGTGTCATTTTCACTCCAATAGTACTAAGGCATTGAGGAGGATCTTTGCTAACGATGGGATTGGTGGCTATGACATCCCATGGTAGGATATGGTCAATTTGTATGAGCCCTTACTATGTGTTCTAGCTAGTTTTGTTGGAGGCTTCCTATGTCCCAACCATAGGTCAAAGGGACTGTCCATTGGCTAGGATCAGATACTAGAGAGTATAATTATGCAGGGGATCAAAGACGCATCGGGTTCTTGTATGTTGGCACACTTATACCACAATTTTCATTAGGTGGTGTATCTTGGAGCCATGAGTCTATTAGCTAGAGTGGCATTACTATAGATTTGGGCTTGGGAGCACATAGCGGCTAGTCGACCTGTGGTGGATAGAGATCATCTAGTTGGTAGGCCATATGTCTTTGGATATATAGGTTTGGTTTTCTAGCACAAGTTGGGAAAATTGGAGTAGTTGCGTCAAGTTTTGGATGATTTGGAGACTGTCACATGGAGACCCTACTTAGATTATGAGCAGTGGCTTGAGGACGATATTAAGATTCCCTTTGTTTTCACTTCGAGGTACCTAATTGGTCAGACATAGTTTTTTATCTAGAGATTTCTACTTATGAGGGTGCTTCGCCAATATGGTCGAGTTTAGGTTATGTGCTAGGGAGTTGCATTATATGTGCAGATATGACATGATATTCAAGAGTGAGTACCCATTCTATCCTATGATGTAGCTTCTGAGGAGTATTTTGGGTTACAACCACAGGTTTGGGATTACTATCCAGAGATCATAGATGCTTTGATGATCATGGATGCTTTGATGATAGATGATTATTCTCAGTATTTCTTCACATATTCTTTCCTAAGGATATCTCATTTAAATGAGCCAATACCAGCCTTCGATGATAATGAGAGGGCACCAACACTTGCACCAAGATGGAGGAGGGATGATAGGGAGGGTGATGAGGAGGAATATGGGGGAGATGGTGGAGATGGAGGGGATGGTGGAGATGGAGGATATGGTGGAGATGGAGGAGATGTAGGTGGTGCAGGTGGAGGACCAATACAAGACTTCAAAGTACCCTGGAGGAGGAGATCTATTGTTCCTTTAGGACAGCAGCAGGTAGGGCCATCATAGATCTAGATTTGTGTGCCCTCTCATCAGTAATAGACACAGATAGATTCCTTATAGGAAAAGGTTCAGAGTTTACAAGAAAAATTAGCACAGGCATATAGGCAAAGATTGCCTCTCTAACAATAGAGAGAGATAGCATGAGATATAGATGTGAGCAGGTAGAGGCATTAGCTGAGAGGTTATAGAGAGTGTCTAAGGGGACCACAATAGGGGATATGCTCAAAGAGGTAGATTACTACAAGATATGGTACTATGAGGCAGTTCCTATAGAGTGGCATGCCCCTAGCTATGCACAATTTGTCAATGCGAGTTCAGGTCAGAGTCATTCATGGACTAGGAATAGGGGTGTGACAGGGCTACCTCATAGAGATCTAGGTGTAGGTCCATCTGGTGGTGCAACAGGAAGTACATTGAGGCCAACAATGTCTACGGGGAGTAGCACATAGTTCTTGTGTTCACAATTGATGTACTGAGACTTGATGTATACATTTATTCAGTCAAAGACGTTATTATATTCTGCCACATGTTTTTTTCATGTATCTCTCCACATGTTATGATATCATTATACACTTGACCTTGATTATTTTGAGATTTATATGAGATGGAACATATATTATTGATTTATATGTTTTATATGTTCTTTTATGTTGAATTTTTATGGTGAATGCATTTGATTTTTGTTTTATATGCTATGTGATGTCTATATGATTATGCGTTGGTTGTGTATGGGTGTAATAATGAAATGATAGTGCATGGATTATGATTTTATATGCTTTATGGATGATGAATTATAATGTATGAGATGGATTTGATCATGCAAATTAAATGTTATGCACTTTATCTTTTTGTATTTTTCTAATGCAAATATATGATCTAATGCATGAATGGATGATTGATGAAAATGTTTTTTCTAATGTATATATATGATATGATAATGATTATGCAGCCACATGTGAATGATCCTTTTTGTTAATGTCAAATGTACTCAATCCTTTAATGAGAGAGATCAAATCATTTTGATGTTTTCTAGCCTTGGAAAATCTAAAATGCAGATGCAAAAACTAATATGGATGGAACCTATCTTAACCATGCAAATCTAAATATGCAATGCTTCCATTTTGTTAGTCAATTTGTTGTGCTTGGTATCATCATTGAAATTTTAATATGGTAAAAGTTAGTACAAACATCAATGGTATAATTAGACCATGATGACCCGAGTACAACTTCCATTGATTTGTGATATTCCAAGGTAATACAAGCATCTAGGAATAATTGAACTGAGATGACCTAAGTATTGCTTGCGTAAAATAGATAGAAGTTACTTTGTTTCCTTTGAAAATTTAGAATGTCATCAATGATACTTTGTAGAGCATGTCCCATGACGAGTTTACATAGTAGTAATGGTTAACTCACAAATAGTAGACAAAGAAAAATCATACTTCTTGATAGCTTCTCTAGTCCATGACATCCTTGAGTTGTTCCAGAGAAATGATAAAAAAAATCAAGATACAATAGTTGAACTTTCATGCCAAAGTGATTAGACCATGCTTTAGAAGAACATAATCCAATTAGATTTTTTTTACTGATCTTGTTGTTGCCAAGTTTTCATCAAGGTAACCATTTTTTTTTATTTTTCACTTTTTTTATATATTTTTTCGTTTTTACTTTAGTTTTGGATTTTTTTCCCTTTTTGACCGTGCACAGGATGAGTTATGTGTAAAACTTCTTGAGATGAAGGTTGTTGATAGGTTCTTCAAACAGGTCCCCTTCAGGTGTAGATAACTGATATGCTCTAGATCCATAGACTAATACAATGACAAAAGGAACTAGGCAATTGAGGTTGAGTTACCTTCACTATAGGTGTCATTGAAAGGAATCATTTTAGAAGAAGACTATCGAGTATCTAGATTATAGGAGTTGTAATTGTTAGATGAAAATTGTTAGCATGTTGTTGATCATTTGAAATCCCATCAACAAATAATATCGAGTTATAACCACAAGGTAAGACTAAGAACATTTCAGGTTGGCAACTTGGTCCTAAAAGAGAATCCTTGCAATCAACAAGATTGGGAAAAGAAAGGAAAATTTGAACCTAATTGACTAGGTCTTTTTGTCATTGTATCAGTCTATGGATCTAGAGCATATCAATTATCTACACCTGAAGGGGACCTATTTGAAGAACCTATCAACAACCTTCACCTCAAGAATTTTTACACATAACTCATCTAGTGAATGGTCAGAATGCAGAAAAATCCAAAAAAGAAAAAAAAAATCCAAAACAAAAAAGAAAAAGAAGGAAAAATATAAAAAAAAGTAAAAAATAAAAAAAAATTGTTACCTTGATGAAAACCTGGAAAATAGGCGTCTTGGTGACAACAAAAATATCATAAAATCTAAAAAAGGTGCAATAAAAACAAGTAGCAAAAACCTGGCAACATGCACTATTTGTGATAGATTAGCTTTTCCATCTATTGGAACATGTGTGTTGGTCATCTACTTTTTGCCATCATTATGCCTGATCATCATAAGAACCTCATGTGTATATCTAGGTGTTGCGATCATGTCTCATCTTGGCTTGGCGATCATTTTGCATATTCCTAATAAATGGTTGGTTTCTCACTGTGGGAAAAATATTGAACTCACTGGTGGCAACCTAATTTGAGCTTAAAACAACAAACAAACAATAGTAAGACAACATAACAAACATAAAAATCACAACAAAACTTAACATTGAACATCAATCACAATTTTAAAAAAATAACCAACCATCCAAATCTATAACAAGATTAGTCAAAACAAATCTAATTGGATGATGTTCTTCTGAATCACGGTTTAATAACTTTGGCATGAATGTTCAACTGTTGTATCTTGATTTTTGTTATCACTTCTCTAGAGCAACTCAAGGATGTCATGGACTAGAGAAGCTATCAAGGAGTATGATTTTTCTTTGTCTGCTATCTGTGAGTTAATCATTACTACTATGTAAATTCATCACGGGACATGCTCTATGAAGTATCATTGATGAAATTTGAGATTTGCATAGGAAAAGGATTAACTCTTGTTTGTTTTACGCAAGCAATACTCAAGTCATCTCGGTTCAATTATTCCTAGATGATTGTATTACCTTGCAATATAAAAAATCAATGGAAGTTGTGCTCAAGTCATAATGGTATAATTATACAATTGATGTTTGTACTAAATTTCAACATATTAAAAGATCAATGATGATACAAAGCATAACAAATTGGCTGAAAAAATGATAACATTGTATATTTAGATTTGCATGGTTAAGATAGGTTGCATCCATATTAGTTTTTGCATCTAAATTTTAGATTTTCCAAGGCTGGAAAACTTCAAATTGATTTTATCTCTCTCATTAAAGGATTGAGTACATTTGACATTAACAAAAAGAATCATTCACATGTAGCTGCATGATCATTATCATATCATTCATACATTGGAAAAGCATTATCATCGATCATCCATTCATGCATTAGATCATATATTTTCATTAGAAAAATACAAAAAGATAAAGTGCATAAAATTTTATTTGCATGATCGAATCCATCTCATACATTATAAAGAATCATCCATAAAGCATATAGAATCATAATCCATACACTATCATTTCATTATTGCATCCGTAAACAACCATGGCATAATCATATAGACATCGCATAACATATAGAATAGAAATCAAATGCATTCACCATTAAAATTCATCATAAAAGCATGTAGAAAACATATAGATCAATAATATTTGTTGCATCTCATATAAATCTCAAAATAATCAAGGTCAAGTGTACAATGATATCATAACATGTGGAGAGATACATCACCAAAATGTGGTAGAATATCATAACATCTTTGACTAAATAAATGTATACATCAAGTCTCAGTACATCAACTATGAACACAAGAACTATATGCTGCTCACCCCAGATTTTCCTAGCCTCACTGTGCTTCTTGCTACACCACTAGATGGACCTACACCTAGATCTCTGAGAGGTTTCATTGTCACACCCTTGCTCATAGTCCATGAATGACTATGACTTGATCTGGCACTAACAGACTATGCATAGCTAGGGGCACATTGCTCTGTAGGAACTACCTCATAGTATGGTAGCTTGTAATACTCTACCTCTCTGGCTGAATAGAAAAGCTCTCTAAGCATATCCACTGTAGTGGTCCCCTCAGACACTCTCTATAACCTCTTAGCTAAGGCCTCTACCTGCTCACATCTATGTATCATGCTATCTCTCTTTGTTGTTATGGAGGCAATTTGTGCTTGTGCCTATGCTAACTATCCCTATAAACTCTACACCTATTCCTATAAGGCATCTATCTGTGCCTACTGTTGATGAGAGGGAACATGAATTTGGATTTTTGATGGCCCTGACTACTATTTTCCTTAAGGAACAATAGATCTCCTCCTCTGAGGTACTCTAAAGTCTAGTATCAGTCCTCCACCTACACCACCTACATCTCCACCATCTCCCCCATCTTCCTCCTCCTCATGACCCTCCCCATCATCCCTCCTCCATCTAGAGGCACGTGGTGATGCCCTCTCATCATCATCGAAGGTTGATACTGGCTCATCTGGATGGGATATCCTTAGGAAAGTGTGTGTGAAGAAATACTAAGCATAATCATCTATCATTAAAGCATCTATGATCTCTAGACAATAATCCCAAACCTATGGCTACAACCCAAAATACTCCTCACAAGCTTCATCATAGGATAGCATGGGTCCCTACTCTAGAATATCCTGTCGTCTCCGCGCATATAATGCAACTCTCTAGGGCATAACCTAAATTATGCCATACTGGTGAAGCACCCTCATAAGTAGAAATCTCTCGATAAAAAATTGTGTCCAACCAATCAGGTACCTTGAAGTGAAAACATAGAGCATCTCAATATCATCCTTGGGCCACTGCTCATAATCTAAGTAGCGTCTCCATGTGAAAATATCCAAATCATACAAAAATTAATGCCAATACTCCAATTTTCCCAGATTGTTTTGGACAACTAGACTTGTGTATCCAAAGACATATGGCCTTCCATTTGGATGATCTCTATCCACCACAAGCTGAGTAACCACTATGTGCTCCCAAGCCCAAATCTATAGCAATGTCACTACAGCTGATAGACTTGTAGCTCCAAGATACACCACTTGATGCAAATCATGGTATAAGTGTGCCAACATACAGGAACCCCGTGCATATCTTATCCCTTGTTTAATCATACTCTCTAGTATCTAACCCCAACCAATGGACAGTCCCTTCAACCTATGGTCGAGACATAGGAAACCTCCAACAAAACTAGCTAGAACACATGTAAGGGCTGAATTGACCATCTCCTACCATGGGACCTCATACCCACTAATCCTACCATCAGCAAAGATCCTCCTCAGTGCCTTAGTACCCCCTACTCCGTGTGATCATAAACAACTAACTCGTTGATAATGAGAATCCCCAATATCTGGTATACATTTTCTAGACTAACTATCATCTCACTAGTGGAAAAATGGAATGTGTTGTGGTCACTATGCCACCTCTTAGCTAAAGTAGTGAAAATTCCCCTATTGATCCTATACTGCAACATATCAATCAAGGAAGAAAAACCACATCATGTAATGATATCCAAATCATCCTATACCAAATGTGGAATCATGTCCCATGTCTTCGAGAAACACTCTTGAGACTGAAGAACTCTAAAATCCTCTTATAATCATGACATATTGCAAATCAACATTTTACAAATCAACCTATCAATCAATCTAATCAGCTCTAATGATATTTTGATCAAATATCATTGAGCATCTATCATTGATCCTCACCTATCATGAGGTCAATCATCATCTATCCTATCATTGACTCTAACCTATCATGAGATCAATCATCATCCTATCAAACATCATCAAAACTATGGCTAACACGATCATCAAACATCCAAAACAAGGATAACAATAAAAAAATACAATTCTAGTGTAAATGTGCTAAAATAGTGCATCCATGCACTGAAACATTGGATGTGCCGTCAAATTCCATCAATGCGCCAAAATAGGGTCCCTATGTGCCAAAATACCAAATGCACTATAATAGATACCAAATTCCCCATTTTATGACCTACATGCATCAAAAATCCAGTTACTCTAAATCCTGTAAGGGTGCAGATGCTAGTACGGTATTCCCACAAAGTAGGGTTTTGTTGAACATGCCAGTCACGTCTAGTATTGTTGATGGTTTTCTTCAGAATTTTTAAAATGGTCTTATTTGAGGCTTCTTCTTGGCCATTCGCTTGAGGGTAATAAGGTGTGGAAAATCATTGTTGGATATGGAATTTTTCACAAATTTCTTGTACATCTTGGTTTTGGAAAGGTCTACCATTGTCAGTGACAATGGAGCTAGGGATACCATACTGACAGACAATGTAATTCAGGATGAAAGAGGCATTTTTTTTACCAATGATGGTGGTTAATGGGACAACTTTAATCCACTTTGTGAAATACTCTATAGTTGTGATTATGAATTTATGTACATTAGAAGAAGATGGGTGAATATTACCCACAAGATCAAGTTCCCATTGACAGAAAGGCCAGGTTGATGTGAATGGTTGTAGCTCCTACACCAAAGCATGTATGATATTTCCATGGACTTGACACTTCTTGCACTTCTTGACAAATTGAAAAGATTCTTTCTACATATTCGGCCAATAATATCCCAAGCGTAGAAGTTTCTTAGCTAGAGTAAGACCACTTGAATGAGTACCACAAATACCTTCATGAAATTCTCATAAAGCGGTTTCAAATTTGTTACGTTCAAGACATCGGAGGAGAGTACCATCGAGACCTCATTGATAAAGTGTATCGGCTATCAGGGTGTGTCGGGCTGCTTGACGAATACAGTTACATTTTTGGTTTCGAGATAAATCAAGTGGAAGGGTATTGTCTCTCAGATAGATATAAATCTTCCCATAGATGGAAGAATCAGTTTCAACTAGATGGTACACAACTTGAGGTTCAGGATTGTCATATGTGGGATTAAATAATTGTTCCACCATGAATTCTTAACGACTTCATTTTTTTGGTATTTGTAGAAGAGAAGCAATGGTTGCCATAGTATCTGCAACTTTGTTGTCTACTCTTAGAATTTGTTCAAACTTGATCTCAACAAAGTTATTCTTGAAGTCATCTACCATTCTTTTGTATGGCATTAGCTTGCCATATTTTGTCTGATAGACATCATTAACCTGATTAATGACTAATTGAGAGTATCCATAAACCTGTAATTATGTGATTTTCCATTCCATTGTTACCTTGATACCAATGATTAGTGCTTCATATTCAACCATGTTATTAGTGCAAGGGAACATCAACTTGTAATATTTTGGGATAGTGTGTCCTTGAGGAGTAACAAATAGGATTCCAACACCCGATCCATGTTGAGTATAAGACCCATCAAAGTATAATATCCAATGTTGTGCTATCATGGTGAGGACATCTACATCTAGGAATTCAATGTGCATAGGATGGTCATCTTGCAATGGTGCTTCAACTAACTAATTTGTTATTGCTTTTCCCTCTATTGCTCTTCTATCCACATATTGAATGTGAAATTCACTCAATATCATCACCCACTTGGCTAATCTTCCTATTAAATTGGCTTTGTTGAGTAGATATTTTAATGGACCTATCTTGGCTATTAGCTTGATGGTATGTGTTAACTTATAGTGTCACAATTGTTGAGTAGCAAACACTACTTCCAAACATGCTTTTTCAATGAATGTATAGTTAATTTCATAGCCACTTAGTGTTCTACTAATGTAGTAGATTGACCTTTCTTTTCTTGTAGATTCTTCTTGTGCTAGAAAAGCTCCCAAAGATACCTCAGTAGTTGCTATGTAGAGTAAAAGTGGTTTTCCCTCTATTGGTGGTACCAATATAGGTGGATTCATTAGATATTGTTTTAGTTGATTAAAAGCAGCTTCACATTTTTCATCCCATTTAAAGGAAACATTCTTGTGTAGAAAATAAGTAAAAGGATGACTCTTTTCCACTAGTTGCACAATGAATCTTCTCATGGATTGAAATTTTCCTTGTAGAGATATTAGTTGGCTAATGTTCTTAGGAGGTAGCATTTCCATGATTGCTTTGACTTTTGTTGGATCTACTTTGATGCCTTTAGCTAAGACTATGTATCCTTATAGTTTTGTTGATGTTACTCCAAATACACAATTCTTTGGGTTTAAACACACAATGAAAATTTCCAACCAAGTAAAGATTTTATCCAATATTTCTAGATAACCTTCCTTGGTGAATTATTTTGCTAGCAGGTCATCCACATAGTCCTCCATGAATGTGTGCATCATGTTATGAAATATTGTTGTCATTGCATGCTGATAGGTGGCTCCTACATTCTTTAATCCAAAAGGTATGATGTTCCAACAAAATGTACCCCATGGGCATGTGAAAACTATTTTTTCTTGATCTTCTGGTGCTATTTTGATTTGATTATAGCCTAAAAATCCATCCATGAGTGATAGAATGGCATGTCTTGCTATTAAATCTATGCATATTATGGTGTTGTTGTCCGGTTTGGATATTGGTACAATATTTGAAATCCATTCTGCATAGTCAATTGGTTGGATGAATCCTACATCTAATAATTTTTTTAATTTTTCTTTCACTAGGAGGGTGATGTGTGGATGCATTTTTCTCAATTTCTACTTTACTGGCTTCACTCCAAGTCCTATGGATAAATTATGAATTATTAGATCTAGATCTATTCCTGGCATGTCAGCATAGGACCAAGCAAAATTTATGTCTTTCTTGAAAGAATTTGGTGAAGCTTGCATTTTCTTGCTCTGTCATTGATGTAGCTAGGTGTAAGGTCTTGACTATTTCTGCAATACCAATGTTTATGAATTGTGTAGGCTTGACCAATACTGAAGATATATAATGCTATTGCTCAGGAAGAGTGTCAAATTTCCCATCCTTCAGTGCCTTAGAGAGGTTTTCACCATTGGATGCACTCTTTATTTTTACTTTTTCATGATCTAATACTTCCATTGCATGGTTTTCACCATTAGATCAATTTTTAGTATTATTTATGTTGTAGCTAAGAGATTTGGAACTCCCCTAGTTTGAAGCTTCACTATGAAATTCATTGGTGGAGCTTGGTTTTGGATTTTCTTAAAACAAACGAAGTTAACAATGGCATCATCATCTGAAAAGATAGGGATATCAAGCAGCTCGGTTTGTTCCCAGTTAATGAGTTCAGGATGTATAAAAGTTAAGGAATCATCAGATTGGTCAAGGTCAAAGGTGGTAAGTGTCATGATGGAAATGTTTTCAAAGTGTTTGATAGCAATTTCAAGGTTTATAATGTTACTCTCCTCTGATTGATCTATCTCGATGTTTGATCATCTTCACTAGAGTCATCGATATGTAGCAATCCAAATTCAAGTGGTCTAGACCTTGAACTTTTTCCTTCCATATGTATGGATGCATGCCTCTTTATCACATCAATTTCTTTGTCTTGACAAGATTTTTCAAATAATGAATCTCATTCATATTCATTTTAGTCTGTTTCAGAAATAGCTTGCAATTGGAGGATTCACTCACAAATTTGATGAGTGGTTTCTTCTTTTGTCTCTTCTTTGTATCCTAGCCTTGTCTTGTCTTTTGCATTGGCTAAGATAGGTTGTATTGGTTCCACAATACCTTCTTTTCTTTTTCCTATAGGGCCTTTTCCTTCATATCCCATATTTTCCAAGATTGTGAACCCTTTACCATATTGCTCTTTTGGTATATCGGAAGTTCTTCATCTTTGCAAAGCCAATTTAAAACATCTTTGTCTTCAGATTTATCAACTAGAGTTCCTACTTTTACAAAATTACCATCAAAGAGCATGGTGGGTTATGAGGATTGTTGTCAAGATGTTGATGGTTTTCCATATGATTTTGGAGAAGGTAGTAGCTATGAGAGACATAAGGACTACTCAAAATAATATTCACCCATTCTTTTATCTTTCAACTGGATCTTTTTCTCAAACTGCTTTGACAAAGAATTTAGTTGGCCTTCATTAGTTGAGGAAGTAGAATCACCAATGCCTTTATCTTTTGACTAAACCTTTTTCTCAAACTATTTTGACAAATAATTTAGTTGGATGTCATTTCTTTATCAACTAGGAGTGAGAGCTTCTCTATTATGTGGTACAAAAAAATCTTGGATTGTCATGAGACTGTTATAGTATTGAGGATTATTAAAATCAGTTGAAATTGTGATCTCTTGTCCATTGTAAGGGAGTTTTAAGCATTGATGGTATGTTGATGGTAATACTTGCATTTCATGTATCCAAGGTCAACCCAAGAGTATGTTGTATGTCAAATATTTTTCTAAAACTTGGAAGATTATATCTTTTTGAATTGGTCCCACTTGAATTGGCAATATAATTAGTCCTTGAGAGGATCTTTCTTCATCATCATAGGCTTTTATGGTGATATTTCTTCTAGCATCTATTGCATTTCCTAAAAATCCTAGTGCACAAATAAGCTTTAAAGTGCATATATTTATACCAGCTCCTCCATTTATTAAAATGTGTTTGACTCAATGTTTATGGATTATAACCTCAATATGGAGTGGTACATTATGTGGATGAGTGAGGGATGTGTTAGCCTCCTCCAATGATCTTAATAACTAAGCCTTTACAACCATGATTCAGAGATTGGACATCTAACCTGAATAGCCATTTCAATCATCATGAAAGTGCATTTAAGTTGTCAACCCAGGGACGTGAACTCAAAATGGGTCAGCACAATATGTGCACTAGGAACTCAAAGTAGCCATTCTATTCTATAGCTAAGGAACACATAATACTAAAAGTAAATTTCTTGAAAAGGAATGAAACAAATGTTGAACATCAATCAATGACTATGCTAGGCTGAAATGCATAATAGGAATAAAAATATGAGCAACAAACATGACACTACTCTATCTGCTTTGGCTACAAGAACAGTCACATAATGAAATTCTAGTGGCTGTAGAAATAGTCAGTGCCATATTTGTAACTAAGTACTAAACAACAAGTAATACTAAACTAATGTTAAACTAAGAAGAAATATTACCAAGTGGGGCCCCTTGGATAAGTATCCTCTAAAACTAATGAAAACTTAGATGCTCAAACTCAAAAATTTATTTTATTCACTGTGAATCATGAGTACAAAAGAGTAATGTATTTGTATTGTTGAAAACTAGAGAGTGCAATTACAATATCAAATCATGCAACCTCATAAAGAAGGAGCATCAGATCATTATTTATACTAACAACTAAATGAGGCAGTCAACTCCACAACTGGGAGGATGCCATTTAGGGAAAACAGAGGAAATGAAGTGATGGTGGTTATGTGTGCATGAAATTTGGTTAGACGTGCAAGTCCAAAAGAAAATTTAGCTTAGTAGTAACGCTCGTGAATGCTCAATAATTAAAGTCCACTACAAGGTGGTTACATTCAGTTGCATGAAGAATATTCTGCCATCGGCCTCCTTTGACTTGGAGTGGTTCCTTTGTTGGTCTTTATGGTGCATGCCCAACTAGCAGTGTCTTCCTTAACTTAGTGTATTAAATCTGCATGGTAAAGTCAGTACACATAATAACTACACATCTATAACCATCTTAAGGAACATTCATTAAACATCTTAAGGAACATTCATTAACCACATGCAAAATCAATATAGATAATTCACATATTATGCCAAATGTCATTAAAGCTTGTAGAGATAAGATTAAGTCCAATGTCAATGATTTGGGGGAAACATTATGAAAATACTGACATTTAATATTAAAGTCCATGACATCTACCAACAAATAAAATATAGATTCTATCCAAAATTGGAGCAAAAACTATGCTCATCACTCCCCCCAACCCAACACTTTTTTGGTCCTCCAACAAGGGAAGGTTGTTCTTCTACTTGGTCAAAGTTCTAAAATTTTCAATTTATAGTTATCCAACATCAGTGGCTATAGTGCGTGAATCTGGATCCCAATAGAATCATCCTAATCTATCAAATCTATTTCATCTATGATTTTCTACAACAATGTCAAGCTAGTAGGATCAAAAGTTTGGCATGTGCCACATGAGCATGGGTGGCTGGAAAGTTAGGGGAAGCCAAGACCGCCCCTGATTTCTCCCAATATGAGTATACCTATAAATCCTCTTTAATGTTGCAACATAATTGTGGATGGAATGAGGGTCAACCTGCTTCAACTCATCAGATAGACTATTCCATCTTTGTGATAGACATCTTCTCATAGTTTCCTCCTTTGATGTTGTCTTTACCTCATACTCACTGTAACTTCCTCAATCCAAGGCATAATCATGTTTCCATAACTAGTCTGAGAAGCATTTTGTGCCATTCACTATAAATATTCCTTGGGTTGCTTGATTCAGCTCGAATGGGTAGAGGGATATTAGACTCCAATTTCTTATAAGGTCCATGTTGTTGTCCCCAACTAATCTCATTTTGTACCCAAGACATGAATTCCCTCAATTGGGCATCCCCAAAATACAATAGCGGGTTCCAATCATGGTCTTGAGTTATAGAAAAATTATGCAAATAAAACTCACACAACAAATTCTTCATTTCAGGGGAGGCAATTCTATAAGCATTGAAAAATTCAATAAGGGTGTCAATAGAAGGATTCAAACTTGAGGAAATCCTTGGCTACTTAAAAGAGAGATACTTCTCTTTCAGGAGTAAAGCATAGACCCTTGGAGGGGCCCTACATTCCAAAATTTGTGGTGCCAAAGCTACCATATCATCCACCCTCTGCTTTAGGGTGGCAATTTTTGCATCTTTATATTCGATCTACTCATCCTTCTTTTGAATTTCCTCCAATTTTTGTTTTTCCTTTCTCCATTCTTCCTCCCTTCTTTGTATTTCTCTCCATGAATTCAAAATTTTTGCATGTACTATAAAACTAGGAGGATTATGAATGCCTACTAGTATTTTTGTCGCTGGTGGCTCCTCATATGGCACTGTCTACATGGACTCGGGCTGTCTAGTTATCTTTGGTTGTAGGGGTACCATTTCTTCTTTCACCTCTTATTACAAGGACTCTCATTCTTGTTCTTGTTGTGGCTAAAGGAACTCCTGATCTACTTTTGGTTGTTGCTATAGGACATCCTGTTGTAGGATTTCTTGCTCATGCTATAGGAAATCCTAATTTTTCTCAAACTCTTCTTCAATGTTAGCAAGATTGGCCAATGTTATATTTGTTTCTATCTGAAATATATCTTCTTCTTCGACATTCTCATATCCCATTGGAGCTTTACGGTCCTGATGTGATGTCTCACCAGGCATAGGGCTTTCCTAGAGAGGCATACCAATCACATGCCCAGTTGGTCATGATTTCGTGGGAGTTTTCTCATGCTTTGCATTGGCCGCAAGATGAATAGTGTCATCCTTCCCCTTTTTAGAACTTGACACCTTTCTTTCTACAAGCTGTGTTTTGGCCTTTCCTTTTCTCATTTCTAATTTTCTCTTTTGTGCCCTAGTTTTCATCAAGGTTTCAAGTGGAATGTCATCATCAAAATCAAAGGAAGAACTTTCTTTCTCTGAGTGCTTTGTTCAAGAAGAACTAATTTCTATTGTTTTTTCTACTGCAGGAGGATTCACACAAGGGCAAACACCAAAGGTTGAAGTGTTAAGAGGGGCTTCAGCCATGCTCAATCTCCTACTAGACTTACAAGGTTGAGATAAAGCCCTAGGTTGCAAGTGCTCAGGTCTAATTTGATCAACATTTATAAATTCTTCCTAGGTTATTGCAGATACATCATGTAGAGACTTTTCAACCAACAATTTAATCAGACAATGGTGGGAAATAGAATTATCCCTACCTTTTTGGGTCTCAACCACCATGATTAAGAGAAGATTGTATAGCACGTTAGGAACATTCATCCTCCTTCCCTGCCTCATGTGATTCAAAAGCCTGAAGTGTATGAAATGAAAATTTGACTATAAAACCTCATAAGTGATGTATTTCATAACATAAACATCTATCTGCTTCCATGGTTCAGGCATAGACATTCTCTTTGCACCTTGTTTATCAATGCTCAATGGGGGTCGTTTGGCTCTATAAATTCGGCCCTGGATGATCTGGCGTCTCTAGAGGCAGGGTAATTTTTTCCATCAACTAGTAACCCTATGACCTCTGCAATTATTTCCTTCGTTTCCACAACTACCAACCCTTTTACTATGGTTTTTTCCTTAAGAAATGTCTAGGAAAATTCAAGGGAAATGTTTTCATCATAGTCATCCAGTTTTAGGAAGTAATCTAACCATCCACAATTTCTAAATTTGGCCAAGCATTGTGCATCCTGCAATAAAACATCATGTACCATGGGTTCACTTCGAATTAACCCACCTCCCATTGTCTGCAATCAAACAAATTCTCTACAACTTCTTTCCTACAATTCCTGTCTAGAAATCAAGCTCACTTTCTTGCAATACCTACTAAATTTCTAGTGTCAATATTGAGTGAATTTTATTTTCTTTGTTTCACCTTTTTTCTTGTAACTCAAGATTACGATAAGGGAAATAATGGCAAGAAAAGGAGCGATAAAGGGAAATTATGATTGGAAGAAATGGTGGTTGTAGTTAATGTCACTTCACACATGCAAGCTGTCCTCTCACTCAAATTTCAAATCAACTCATTTTAAATTTTTTGACATTTTCTTTCCCCCCCCATCCTAAATTTGGACATGTGTCCACTCATTTGAGATGGGAGTGGTGATTTGATAGGGAATGATGACTCTTTATGTAAAGTTCTATACTAATGTACAATGATTAAATTAATGCACTTAAAAGATGATTAAAGATAGCAATTAATGCGCACATACTTGAATGTTTGGAAGATTTGCTACAAAGATCATGGAGAAAGTAGTGCTCACCTTGTGGGAATAATTTGAGCAATTAACGAAAATGAAGTGGAGTGAGGTGAGGTGGAATGAAGTGATGGAAGAGAGAGAAAGGTGGTGATGGATGGGTGGATGGGTGGATGGTTGAAGAAATGGACTTCCACTTAAGTGAAAGTATTTATTATGAGAGAGTATGTACCTCAATTATCCAAAAGGATGGATGCTAGGTCCATTTCTTTTGGCTACAGGAAGCTCGAGTGTTGAATGCTCGGTGAATTGTTGTAGGAACTCTTCTTTGGAAACTAGCTTGTGATATAATCTGAGACAATGACCATTGAAAAGTAATTTGAACCTAATAGGGTCAATGGTAGTAAGTTGAATAGCTCCATTAGGAAAGACCTCAGTAAATTCAAATGGTCCTAGCCACCTTGTCTGTAATTTTCCTACATTGTTCTGGTATCTTAAGTCATAGAGCAAGGCCCAATCTCCTGGTTGGAATTTCTTGTCCTTGATGAATTCGTCATGCCAATTGATTCTTTGATTCTACACCACTTACGTATGATGCAAGGCTACTCTTCTTATCTCATCCAAAGCGTTTAGCTACATGATTCTTTCTCATTTTTCCTTAGAAATATCCATCCCAAAATTTACTACAGTCTGTAGAGTCTTATATTAAAAATCAACTAGGCATCATAGCTACTTTCCATACAACAACTCAAATGGGGTGAATCCTGTAGTTGTTTTCTAGGTTTTCCTAGAGGCCCAAACAACTTTTGGTAATCTATTTGCCCAATCCTTTCTATGAATAGCTATTGTTTTAGTCAGAATGGCTTCAATCTCTCTATTGGTCACCTCAACTTGGTCATTAGCTTGTGGGTGATAAGGAGTAGACTTTTTGTGCCTTATATTTTACTCATTAACTAGTGTTGCAATAAGGGTTGATGTAAATTGTGCCCCTTAATCAGTCACTATTTCTCTTGGGACTCCATATCTTTTGAAAATATCCTCATACAAAAATTAAACAACCTTGTTATCCCTTGCATGGTTCATGGCCTTAACTTCTACCCATTTTGTCACATAATTAGTGCATAACAATATATAAGACTTACCATTTGATGGAGGGTTAATAGGTCCCACAAAATCCAATCCTCACTTATCAAAGGGAGTGATTAATACCTAAGGACACAGTGGCATCTCATCAGACCTAGTTGTTCTTCCCATTCTTTGACATCTATCACTTTTTTTGGTATACCTTTCTACATCCTTGTGGAGTGTTGGCCAGTAATATCTTGTGTTCAAAACTTTCATTGTTGTCCTCTTGGCTACAAAGTGTCCTCCACATGGTTCATTGTGGCATGCATGAAAAATTTCATATGCCTTGTCTTCTCTCACACACCTCCTCATGACATGGTCAGGTCTAGTATAAAACAAACATCCAACAATCCAACAGAAAGGAAAATATTTTTCAATTAGTTCCCTTTTTTCTTTTGGAGAGAAGTGAGAAGGAACTCTACCTATGACCAATTAATTGGCTATGTCAGCATACCAGGGTGTTTGTACACTAAGGGATAATAGATGCTCATTAGGGAAAGAGTCATCTATGGGATTATTATCTTCTGATGTAGTTAGCCTTGAAAGAAAATATGCAACAACATTGGCCTTCCCTGGTTTATCCACAATGGTTATATCAAACTCTTGCATTAACAATAACCATCTTACCAGTCTACCTGCGATAAAAGGTTTATTCATGAGATGTCTAATGTTTGCATGATGAGCATGCACAAAGATTTGGTAGCCTGTTATGTAATGTCTAAATTTGTTCAGTGCATAGATTACTACAATCATTTCTTTTTTTGTCACTGTATAATTGAATTCAACTCCTTGTAAATTTTTACTAAAAGTAAATGGCATTTTCAACAACTCCCTCTTTCTATCCTAAGATTGATCCTATGGAATAATCTAATGCATTAGTATGGATGTCGAAAGGAAGCTCCCAATTAGGCCCTTTGAGTACAGAAGCATGAGTCAAAGCTTCCTTCAAGTCAAAAAATGCCTTGGCACAGGTTTCAGTCCTTTGAAATTTAGCATCTTTAGTGAGAAGAGTGTATAATGGTGCTGCTACCTTGTTGAAATCCTAGATGAAATGCCTATAATATCTTGCATGACCCAAGAAATTCCTAACATCTTTATGTTTTGCAGGTGTGGGAAAATTTGTGATTACCTCAATCTTTGTAGGATCTACTTGAATTCCCTTATGGGAGATGTAGTGGCCAAGAACTACACCTTCTTGCATCATCATGAAGCACTTTTCACTATTTAAGGACAAGTTTTGGTCTTCACATCTCTATAGGACCCTTCTAATATTTTCCAATGCTTGATTAAAATCAACACCATAAGTGGTAAAGTCATCCATATAAATCTCCATGCAATCATGAGAAATGTTTGAGAAGATGCTAATGACTGCCCTCTAAAAGGTTGCAGGTGCATTGCATAAGCCAAATGGGAGCACTGAATAGGAATATATCCCCCATGGATAGGTAAATGTGGTCTTCTCCCAGTCCTCAAGTGCAATTTGGATATGGTTGTAGCCGCTGAATCCATCTAGAAAATAAAATTATTGCTTTCTTGCAAGTGTGTCCAAAACTTGATCAATGAAGGGTAAAGGAAAGTGATCCTTCTTGGTTTCAACATTAAGTTCCCTATAATCAACACAAACTCTCCATTTCTCTCCCTCCTTGGGCACAATCACTAATGGAGACACCCACTGACTATCTGAGATGGGGTAGATAAATCACGCATCTAGTAATTTCTGTATTTCTCCTTTCACAATCTCTCTTAGTGCAGGGTTAATTCTTCTTTGTGGCTATCTTACTAGGGTGCAATCATCTTTGATGTAAATTATGTTTATACAAAGTTTAGGATCCAAACCTTTCATATCATGATAATCCCATGCAAATGCATGCTAATAGGTCCTTAATAGGTTTTTCAATAACAATTTTTGTTCTTCATTAAATTTAATATTAACATTCAAATATTTTCCTTCTAACACCGGTACTTGTGTAGTTAACTCTATCATGGCTACTTCATTAACACTTGGTACCTTTAGTTCATGTGGCAGAAATGTATGAGACATACTTGTTGCTATAGGAATTATATCTACAAGAATGGTGGCTGCAAGAAGAGTGGTTGCAAGAAGTCTTTCTATAGGAATAGTGGATGTAGAAAGAGCATCTGCAGGAAGAACGTTTGCAAGAACAATGGCTATAGGAAGAACAAATAGAAGGGTCTTGATTGAAGTAGCAGAATCAGAAGATGATGCTTCCTCCACTTCACAATGGTTCTAAATGATGTTAGCCAATATTTCATCCTCATCTTGGAGCTGCATGAAAGAGCTTCTACCTAGCATCATAAGTTGCACCATAGATTTAACTTCCTCAGTCACTTCACCAACATGTGGCCATACAGGATTATCTTCATCATGAGATGGCTAAGTAGGTAGATAGAGAACAAAAATTTTAGTGCTCCTCCCATCTGAAATGGTCATGTCATCTAATTGACATTCAATGCATGCATCTACAGTTGCTAACCATGGCCTTCCAAAAATAATGGGATACCCACCTAGTGTGGATTTAGGAGAAAGAATCATAAAATCTATTGGGTACTCCCAAAAGTCTAGAACTACTAGAAGATCCTCCACTACACCATCAGGCTTAACAGTAGAGCTATCAACAAGCTGCAGGATAGGAGGAGTGGACCTCATGCTTGTGATATTTAGTTGTTGCAGGATGTATTTGGTCATTACATTTATTGCTACCCCTAAATAAATCAGAGCATTATTTACTTGGACCTCGTTTATAACAATTTCTACCATAGGACTGCCTGGTTCATTATACTTGGGATTATTCACTTTTCCCAGCATGATGTTAGGTAGTTGTCCCACGACATGAACTATAGTTGGGTCCTTTTTCCTACCTGGCTTCTTAATACATGCCTCCTTGATTGCCTTGTCATAGATTGGAGCATCCTTTATGGCCTGAAATAGAGGTATTTGGACACATATATGCTTCAGCTGATCCAAGATATCAAAATTTGTATCCTCATTTTCTTCCTTCTTAAAATATTCCAATCTCTAAGGAAATGGTGGCTCTTGTTCAGTCTACTTGACTTGGACTAGTTTAGGATTTTTAGGTACACTAGGCTAAATGGGATCATTCAAAGTTTCCTCTTCCTCTTCCACTGGGAGCTTAGTGATAATGGGCTTGGAAGGGACTGATAGAGTAGTACCTAAATGCAAGTGGATATCACTTACACTCATAGCATATGCAAGGAATTGATTTAAATCAGTAGAGTATGCAGGTTGTTGTTGTGGTTTTTTATTTGGATTGGGTGTGGGCTAAGTTGGTAGTTGATTAGGTTTAGGTGTATTTCAGCTAGGATTAGCAGGTGGAGGCATTATAGTAGGTTGTTGGGGTTGAGAAGGTGGTTGCATGTAACTGGTTGTCTGAGTAGGCCATTACTACCCTCCTCTCCATTGATTCGTTTGTTGCCAATTTCTTGGAGGTGGCTGCCAATGTCCTTAAAATTGCTGCCAATTCCCCTGAGGTTGTTGCCACTAGGTTAGAGAACTCTGATGACTAATCCAAGCATTTGGAGGGTTACTCCAAGGATGCGGTGGATATCCTCCATAACTAGGTGGATATGGGGGTTGCCATTGGTTACCAGAGGAATAGGAATTGAAATATGGCCCATCATAGGATAGTGGATTCAGTGGCATACCTTGTCTTGGGGCCCAAGGCTTCCTTTGTGCAACATAGTAGACTTGGTCTTCTTCAATTTGGATTGGCTTGAACTTAGATGGAACCTGCTTGCTTTCAATATTAGCTACTATCTTACATCTGCAGTCCTTCTTTTGTCTATTGTGGGGGAAATACGTTGTCAACATTTCCTCTACCTCTTGCTTCTTCTTGGCCAGAAGTGTATCTAGCTGAGTAGCTAGTTTATTAATAATGTCTTGCTTGAAGTCTACCAACAAATGAGTAACCTCCATTCTTGAGACTCCACTAGTAGTTGACTTACTCATGGAAGATTGGTAAGCTCTTCATTTCTTTGAAGCTTCCCTAGAGTAGTTCTTGCATATTTTCTTGATATCTTCCCAAGGAACTTGGGAAATATCTCCTTCTCCCATGAGGTCCAAGGAATCAGTGCAACTATCATTGATTCCTCTTAGGAAAAACAACTTTTGTGAGTCTTCATTAAGTGTATGGTGTGGATATTTTTGTAGGAAAAATAGAAACCTTGCAATGTAGTCTTCTAGGCTCTCATCTTCCTTTTGTTGCATCTTGAAAATGTCACCTCCTCTCATGTCACCGCCTCTACAATATTCCTTGTATTTATCAAGGAATTTTGTCTTCATGTCTTCCCAAGTTTCCATAGTATCTCTTCCTAGGCTCATGAACCATATCAATGCAACCTCTTTCAAAGTGGTAAGAAATAGCTTAAGCCTATGGGCATTAGTAGTATAATCATAACTCATGTAGAGTATGTCAAACTCAAATAAAAAAGTATCTAGATCTTTTGTAATAAGTCCATAAAACTTTAGGAGTGTTGAGGTAGGAATGTTCTTGATGTTGTCAACTTCATTCTGATGGGAAATGGGGAAAGGAAAAGCTGGTTTGTTAGATTTTTTCCTATTTGCATCACCCATGCCTACTCTATGTGGTTCCAAAGTAAAGGGGTTCTCAAGCTGATTTTGATCTTCAGAGGAGACTTCAGAACTAGTCAAATCAGGATATGCATCAGCAAAGGGGTGTGGATCTTCTTCTTCTTCTGGTAGATTTTGATAGTCAACTAGCTAGAATGGATTAGGATTGTTAGGAAGGAATCTCCCATAAGCATCCCTTCTCCTTCCTCTATGCATGCAGTATCACTCTATATTAGTCAACTCACACAAAGAATTGGTAAAGAATAAGGGGGGTCATTACTTCCTAAATGAGGATATACTAAGAACAACTTATAGAAACACTACAACAAGAAAAACTACCAATTATTCTAAAATACTCCCTAGTTTGACACCATCCTCGACAACAGCACCAAAAATGTTGGCCTCCTACAATGATCTTAATAACTAAGCCTTTATAGCCATGATTTAGAGATTGGACATCTAGCCTAAATAACTATTTCAACCATCATGAAGGTGCATTTAACTTATCAACCCAAGGACGTGAACTTGAAATGGGTTGGCATAGTATGTGCACTAAGAACTCAAAGTAGTCATTCCATTCTACAGTTAAGGAACACACAATACTGAAAGTAAATTGCTTGAAAAGGAATGAAACAAATGTTGAACATCAATCAATGACTATGCTAAGCTGAAATTCATAATAGGAATAAAAATCTGAGCAACAAACATGATAGTGCTCTATCTGCTTTAGCTGTAGGAATAGTCACATAATGAAATTCTAGTGGTTGCAAGAATAATCGTTGTCAGATTTATAACTAAGTACTAAATATTAAGTAATACTAAACTAATGCTAAACTAAGAAGGAAAATTACTCACCAAGTGGGCCCCCTTGGATAAGTATACTCTAAAACTAATGAAAACTTAGATGCTTGAACTCAAAAATTTATTTTATTCACTGTGAATCATGAGTACAAAAGAGTAATGTATTTGTATTACTGAAAACTGGAGAGTGCAATTGCAATATCAAATCGTGCAACCTCCTGAAGAAGGAGCATCAAATCATTATTTATACTAACAACTAAATGAAGCAGTCAACTCCACAACTGGGAGGATTCCATTTAGGGAAAACAAAGGAAATGGAGTGATGGTGGTTACACATGCATGAAACTTGGTAAAAAATGCAAGTCCAAACATAGATTCAGTTCAACAGTAACACTCGTGCATGCTCAATCATGAAAGTCCACTACAAGGCAGTTATGTTCAGTTGCATGAAGAATCTTCTATCATCGGCCTCCTTTGACTTGGAGCGATTCCTTTGTTAGCGATTATGGTGCATGCCTAGTTGGCGATGTCTACCTTAACTTAGTGTATTAAATTTGCATGGTTTAAAGTCAGTACACATAATAACTACACATCTATAACCACCTTAAGGAACATTCATTAACCACATGCAAAATCAATATAGATAATCCACATATTATGCCAAATGTCATTAAAGCTTGCAGAGATAAGATTAAGTCCAATGTCAATGGTTTGATCATAACATTATGAAAATACCAACATTTAACATTAAATTCCATGACATCTACCAACAAATAAACTATAGATTCTACCCAAAATTGGACAAAAAACTAGGCTTATCAAGATGCATCATATTTTTCAAAGAATGATAAATAATGGGATGCAGTCAAATGTCCCACCATGGCTTGGAATTGAAAAACTTCCAAATTAGTTGGTACTGTGGTGTCCACTAAAGCCTTTTAGAGAATATCCTTATGGGCTGGTGAAATTTTCAGAAGTTTTAGTATGAATATCTATGTTGGGATCTTTTGCAATTGGTCTACGATATTGTATTGATTTGAAGGGGCAACAAGTGTTTTAGATTTACACTCTTTCAATACAAACTTGGACTGCACTCTTGTGGTCACATTTACTAGTAGGTTATCTTGTTTATCGTTCATTTTCATGACATTGATTTGATTATCAGCTGCAACAATGTCTTGTTTGTCATTGATTTTGATGTCATTGGTTTGATTATCAACTACAAAAATCTAAAGGATGGTGGTATCATAGACATATTTCACATTCTTCTCTTTGTTTGTCGAAGAGGACTCCTTTTTCATAGTTGGGTAGAGGGTTTTTGAATGCTCCATGATCAACATTTTTTTGAGGTCCTTCTTTTGATATTTCACGTCTATCTATCAAGTCTTGCACCAAATTTTTTAGTTGCATACAATCATTTGTTTTGTGACCTTTGTTTCTATGAAAATCACAATAATATGCATCATTCTACCATGATGGTTTGACTCTTGGTTCCCAATCTCATGCCTCTGGTAATGTTATGATTTTCACCACAAGAAGTTCTTTTAATGCTAATTCAAGTGACTATCCCAAATGTGTGGATTTTTTTCAATTTGATGGTGTTTGATATGGTGGTTGAGCTCATTTAGATTCATTATTGTTTTGATTGTTGTTTTGATTATTTTTGGGTGTAACCTAATAAATTGAAGACATTTTTTGCATTATGTGTTTCAATTGCACCATCATTACAAGCATTCTTGTTTCTTTTCCAAAATTTAGATTTCTCATTGTTGTTATAATGATTAGAAGAGTTTGTTGGGTTTTGTCCTTCATTATATATTTTTAATACTCCTCTTTTAACCAAGGCTTCTTCAATTTTAAATCTATTTTCAATCATATTTTTAAAGTTGGGTAAACATTGTAATTGTAGCATATAACTCATCTTAGTGTTTATATTATCAATGAAGATTTCCATCTTTTCTTTCTCAGGTATAGGATGAGCATATCTAGCAAATAATTGTCTCCATATTTGTAAAAATGCAAGGAATGATTCACCATTTTTCTGTTTTGTGTTGCAAAGATCCTTCATGGTTATTTCATGTCTAATGGTGTAGGAATATTGAGTGATAAACTTATTGACCAGCTCTTCAAATGATCTAATACCTGGTGGGAGTTTTGAAAACCATTCCATGCATCGACCACCAAAACTTCATGGAAACAATCTCATTAAATAAGTTTCTTCATGTGCAAATTCAAGATTCATGGTGCAAAATTCTCTTACATGATCTTGAGGATCAGTTTTCAATTGTATTTGTCATATTTTAGAAGATCACAATTTGGTGGAAAGGGTATCATGTTCAAATTTATGTCAAAAGGATAAGGGCATATGTCTTCCAGTAGATATCTCTTAGTTGTTCCCCTTTGCATTTGTTGAGTTAAAGCATTCATTGGATCTATATTTCATGAATTATCCTTTTTTTTCTTTGGATTTCCTTTAATTGGTTGATATCAATGTCATTGGGTAGTTGTTAGAGTAATAAGTCATTTTGCTTAATTAATTTATTCATATTGGTTAATTAATTAATTCACTTATCACTTTAGGTTTGCTTAAGCTAAACTTAGGCACATTAATAATTAATTATTTATTAATTATTAAGTGTACACACTAGGGTTTCTTTTTAGGGTTTGATCTCCTTTCTTAAGGATTGATCTCATTGTGATGATGATTGGGAGAATATCTATAGCTTTCATATCTTCTTGAAAGTTTTCTCTCTTTTATAGCTTTTTCTTGTTGAAGAATATTTCACATATTTGTTTGCAAATCTCTTGCATGCAAGGTTTATTTTTTTGTTGTTTGATCTTGTGGCTTGTGGTTTTGTGCTTGTTTCACAGTTCGAACATGGTATCAAAGCATGGATTTATTGAACCCCTTCTCGATTTATGAGGTTTTCTCCTTTTCTCCTATTGTGAGAGATCTTTTACATGTGTACATGGGTACCTGATCAGGCCTTGTTGTCAGAACCCATCTTTTCTTTTATGTATCTTTTCCTAGTGTTTTAGCTACTCCCTAAGTTCATCTTAAGGGGGAGTGTTAGAGTAATAAGTCATTTCAATTAATTAATTTAATCATATTGGCTAATTAAATAAGTCACTTATCACTTTAGGCTTGCTTAAGCTAAACTTAGGCGCATTAATAATTAATTATTTACTAACTATTAAGTGTGCACACTAGGGTTTCTTTTTAGGGTTTGATATCCTTTCTTAAGGATTGATCTCATTGTAATTATGATTGGAAGAGTATTTGTAGCTTTCATATCTTCTTGAAACTTTTCTCTCTTCTATAGCTTTTTCTTGTTGAAGAATATTGCACATATTTTTTTGCAAATCTCTTGTCTGGAAGGTGTATTTGTTTGTTGTTTGATCCTATGGCTCGTGGTTTTGTGCTTATTTCACAATTCTAATAGTAGTTGCACACCTTGGTTGGCCAACATCAAAAATTATTTCTCTCCATCTTTTTCTAAAATTTTCTCCATGAATTTGTGGAATTTATGGTCTTGTTGAGCTTGTTGAATGTCCTCATTAGTTATTTTGTCTGTTTTAGGTTGGTGGAATCTATGAAATGGATTTTCTTCTCCTTTTACCATGGTGGTTGTGTTTCAATTTCCTTTCCTCTAAGTTTTTTTTTTGGGCTCTTGTTAAAATCGACATGCAAGTGTTAGAGTTTTACTATACTTTGATCTTTGTTTTGAGAGTACCAATGAGATACCTAAGTCAAATAGGATGATAGATCCTATTGATAAGACTAGGCAAGAATTTGACGTACAACATTTTGTTTCATGATGAAGGATGATAGATCTTGATGATGAAAATCAACTAACACTTAGATGATGACATGGTGATTGAGGCACTTTAAGATGTTTGATCCAAGTTTAGTTGAAGGAATTTCACTTGCAAAAGCCAATTTATTCAAGTTTAAACTAATGTTTGAATGAGGAATGATCTCTGCTCTGGAAAGGATCCCTAAATTTGGTTTTAATTGTCTGAAAAGTGTTCAACTTATCTCTCTATTTGTGAATCAGATGGATGCTCTAAAACAACTTGTAGATGCACTCAAAGATGTCATAGATGTGCTAAAATAGAGCCTATATGCACTAGACTATCCCCTAGATATGCCAGAATAGGAAATTTATGTGCTAATTTAGATTTAATGAATGTGATAGAAAAGACTATGTATGCATTGAAAGATGTTTTGAATTAGCTAGAAAAAACCCTATATGCACTAGACTATCCCCTATATGTGCTAGAACATAAAGTGTATGTACTGAAAGATGTGGTGACTATGCTAGAACAAGTCAAAGATGCATTGAAAGATGTGGTAAATGCACTAGAACAAGCTAGAGATGCATTAGACTATGAACTCAATGTGTTGAAACAGGAAGTTGATGCATTGGAAAATGAGGTAAATCCACTAGAATATGGTATATATGCACTAAAAGATGAGATGAATGCTCTAAAACAAGTTGCAAATGCACTAATATATGGGATAAATGCACTGAAATAGGACTTGGATGCACTAAACTAGAAATGGTCACCATTTTGAAAAGTTTATCCAGTTTTCTTGTTTTTGAATCAGTGAATTGGGTGTTTTTAAATTGGATGATCTTCTGAATAGTGGTTTCAAACACAAAATTAAGTATTAAAACAATTATTTCATCCTATGATCTAAACATCAAGTGTATGTTCAAGGATCTAGTACGATCCCCTTTTAATTTCCACATGTAGTAAACAAGAGCAAATAGGTTAGTCAAACTCTCTTAATGTAAAGGGTCATTAATAACATCACAACCCACATCTTAGAACTACGTTAGCTCACATAGATGTGTCACGCCCTAGAGGGCACCCATGTTTTTTCCTTTTCCAGGTCTTAACCAAAAGTCAATTCCTTCACTTTTGACCAATAATCCCTAGTAGTTATATGGTGAGTATCTTGGGGGTAGATTCTTCCCTCCCCTTGCACTGTGAATATTATAATGTTTGGGAACTGACTCGGCTAGCTACTACACTTAAAGTTCTTAGTAAGGGTTTTTGTTCAATGCAACAAATGATAAACTCCCTCAGGAGACCTCCCAACCTTTAGAACAAAGGATTTTGGGATGGTTATCAATGCACTATCGTTGAATGTGATTTTTCTCACAATCACGTTTGATTATAGTGGGTTGGAATACTTGGCTTTAGCCATTCCCACTTAGGTCGTTCCTGTAGGGTGAGTAATTTTTCCCACTATGGTATGCCTTCTAAAGGTGTGATTGTAATAAATGAAAGAGTGAGTCTAGCATTCTGGTCACCCAATGAAGGGGAGAGCATAGGCCTATCACTTTAAAAGCATAGTATACATGGTGTTCATTAACCTTGTAATTAAACTAAATGCCTAATTTAATCAAAGGAAAAAAAAAATAACTCCAACCCCTGAAAACACCATTAGTAGTCTCAGATAATTGTTTTTGACAGTGTGTAAGATACTTGCAAAATAGAAATATATCAATCAGCTCCTAGAATTTTAAGTTTCTACAAATAAAGGTAAATACACTAAAATAGGGACCATATGTGTTACAAGATTCAGTATATGCACTACAAAACACCCTAAATGTGTTATTCTAGAAAAATAGAGAATGAAAACCAAAATCTTGTATATGCTCTAAAACATAAGATAAATGTGCTAGAATATAAGGTATATGTGCTAAAATAGAGATTGAATGTGCCAAAAGAGTAGGAAGATGCGTTAGAAGAAGCTTCGAGTGCACTACATTGAAATTCATGATCAAACTTGCACACAAAAACTTTCCAGAAAATGTTAAAAACAAGGCTAGGCCCCACAATGGGCACCAATTTATGTGTGTATGAAATATGTGAGTGCATAAGTGAGTAATACAACACACCAATGAAACATTATATTATAGAATTCAAACAATAACAATTAAATTGAAACAAAAAACTCTCCAATGGTGTCTCATCGTCCTCTATCACCAAGGATTCTTTAAGTCATTTTTCTCTCAGATTGTTTATGCACATAACTTTCCAAATTGGAACGTAAAGAATGATATGCTAGAAATGCAAAAAATATTTCCTACATTACATGATTGCTAAAATGTTGTAAATGATGTGCAAAGATTAAGATGCTACTATGATATTGATAATGGAAATGATATGATTAAGCTACTGTGACTAGGATGCAACTAATGGTAATGCCATGATAAATCTACTTATTCTAAAATGCTAAAACTAGAATGAAAAATGCTAAGATGATAATGCTCTCTAAAATTCTATAGATTTTAATTATGCTCAGCTCTCTATATGAATTTTTGTAAATGAGGCTCTATTTATAGATTTTTCCAAGGCATGAGCTTGGTGGCAAGAGTTAGTGGTATGGATTTGATCTAGAGAATGGACGGTTGAAGGTGAAGAGTTTAGATAGAATCAAAGAGTGTGTTCCCTTTAATAGAAAAAAATGCCAAGTGTGAAGAGGAATCAAATGGAGGTGAAATCCAAGTGTCCCAAATTGGTTAGAATTTGTTGAGGATAAATGAAATATTTAATTTCATGAGACACATGATGAGGTGGAAGATGAGAACAAGTTAGTAGAAATATGCTTAAATTCAAATTTTGATTTCAAATTTAATAAGAGGAATTTAATTAAATAAATCAAACTAATTAAAGTTTTTCATTTAATTAAGATGTGAAGAAAATTATTTAAGATAGGAAGAATTAGAGAAAATGAACTATATAAATAAATTTGTCAATTTATTTATAATTAGAAGAATTAAAGATCATTAATTAAATAACTTGTATTTAATTAATTCCTCTAGACCAAATTTGAGTGTATACACATATATTTATATAAATTTTATTATGATGTTATGTGGCTTTGAGCTCACTAACCACATCGAATAAGGTAAGTCATATCATAGGGTATTTCTAAGTACCATACCAAATAATGATAGATGTATGATGAAGACGGGAGTAGATTCATGATTCCAATGAAACAAACGACATTGAAAATGGAGCTCTCTAGCCCCTATTATGTTTATTTGAATGAGAGGCACTTTTAACCCTAATTTCTAGCATATATAAGAGTAAAATGTGAAGAAATTTCCAAATATTTTATCTTTTACCTTCTTGTAGCTTGACTTTGGTGGAGAGTTACTTAAGATGTCAAGTTGAAAAGAGTATGAGCCTTTGAGACTAGATGTCCTACAGGAGGAGGTAGCTTGCGGCAATCTACAGTATCAGGTGAGTTGATTTGTCTTCCTTAGCTTTGTCCTTATGAATTTATTTTATGTTTTTATGCATTTCTAGATAGATTTAATATCATGGAAGAAAAGTTTGCAAAGCATCCCTTTTTTTGCAAAGTGTCCCACTTTTTTGCAAACTATCCCTTTTTGTTGTAAAGTGTCCCTTTTTGTCGCAAAGTGTCCCCTTTTGTCACGAAATGTCCCACTTTTTCGCAAAGTGTCCTTGGAAGAGGGAACTAAAGTGTCTAGGACCCTTAGAAAAGTACACTAGAACAAATTTAGTACACTTTTTTTTATTGTTGATGTATAGATTTAAGATTGTAGAAAGCTTATAGGACTTTTTTTTTTTTTGGTTAGATTCCACCCCAATCACAACACTATCTTTACAATAGATAGTTTTGTTGCCTCTAAGACTTAGCCCTAACTTTATGAGAGGAGGAGACACATGTATTACAAACAACTAGATTATATTGGGCATACCTCATGCCCCCATGAGGTATCATTATGCTATGTTGATGGCCTTATTAGAGAGGTGGGATGCAGATACATACACATTTCATCTCTCAATATGTGAGATGGAAATCACCTTAGAGGACATCCATTGCATTCTCCAAGTTCTGATTTGGGGTGAGAAAGTCCATTTTCTAGGGGATCGATCATTTTGTGAGATGAAATACAATATACAGTATTGTCTTAGGGGTCTAATTCTCGATGATATAGTGGGGCCTTGAATTGAGCTATCATGGATACTATATTCATGAGCTCCACTTGTGGCATGAATTATGATGTTTATGGTGACACTAGTACTTGTATCGATGGTCAGGGAGCACATTTAGAGGGAGGACTAGTACACATGATATGGCAGATGGCAGAGTAGAGGACTGTATATTACTAGGGGTGCAACACCCTTGCACATTTATACTATGATCTAGGGTGGCTCACATACCATGAGGTTGACAATATGGTGCACTATGCACTACTATAGGTGTGGTGCTTGGAGCATATCACATGCACTAGGCTGACAAGGTTTCCATGTAAATATGCCCTAGGGTGCCCTCATGCATTTAGCTACCATCTGAGGCACTAATGGAAGTACAAGTATTTGCATTTTTTGAGAGTCAGATTTGATCAACTTGATGAGGATGAGATCATATGCAGACCATACCAATTTATACTATAGTGGTTGGATGAGACTCATCAACTAAGTATATTATAGATAGACATATTTTTGATAGGGAAACATGATTACGTAGTACAACCCCTCTACTACAATCATGTCATGCAACAATTTAGATAGGTGTATAGGTACTGCCCATGGCATGAACCTTCTTCAGATGATCAATTGGAGTGCTCAGAGGCCTAGCAACACGAGATGATTCACCGCTAATGATGTTGTCTATAGTGACTTTAATTATGAGAATCATGATATGCCCCTAGTCTCTAACACTAATAACACCAATACCATAAATGCATACAATGAGTGGTGGGAAGTAGAAAAATTGGTTCCTTTATTCTTGAAGGATGAGCTGATAGGCTATATATGGCCACTCTTGGATCAAAAAGATGAGGAGGATAGAGTTGAGGAGACAGGGGTTAGGGTTGCAGACTTATTCGTAGATGTGATAGATGAGGAATATGACAAGGCTTTAGATCCTAATTATGAGAAGGATGAGGATGATGACGAGGATGAGGATAAAGAGGAGGAGCAATTGATTAATGAGGGTGATGATACAATGGATGAGGATCCATTTAGCCATAAGTGGAGAGAGCCAACTCCCACTCATGAGACTATATTATAGTCAACAATTGTAGCACACACCAACACTTACAGCCATGGAGAAGCTAGTACATCCTCCATGCCTCCTACATAGGATGAGGTTTTCTTTACACTGCTAGCCAAAGAGCTAGGCGATGACATTTTATTTACTATTATTCTTTATACTTATGTTTGTGCTTTATATTTTAATCTTATGTCCATATATATGGTGTATTGATTATATTTATGATTTCTATCTTGCAGGAGTTGTGAGAGACCTACATGATCTCTATCACTAGGTTTCTGCTGAGATAGTACCTCTATCAGCCTATGAGAATGCTTCTAACATAGACTATGTGCCCCCACCCATTTTGGAGTGGGATCTAGAGCTATTTGAGTCATATGTGAGACTACAGACAACATATGAGAGTTTTAGGAGGTACACCCACTGAGCCAAGGTTGTTTATGAGGAGGGCCAGTCATCTTGAGCCCCAATAGAGGTCAAGAGACTCCAGTCAGAGGTAGCCAGACTATAGGTAGAGAGAGATCATCTAGCAGAGGATCATCAGGAGGCTATTGGAAGAGAACATGGTCTATAGTATGACCTAGATGCACTTGTTAGCTATTATCACAATCTCATACCACCATGTCTCAATGGACTACCTCTAGACAGATGCAATCACTAGATCCCTACGTATCCAGTGGTCATAGAATATATATTGATGACATGTACTAAAAAAATTTATATACATACATACATATATATATATATATATATATGATCATTTGATGTTTGGTTATTTATGTTTATGTGTTTAATGTTAAATGGAAATATGATTTATCAAATAATCTATTTAATACTATTTAATAAATTTCTCCATGATCTAACATGCATTATGTGATCTAATTAAAACTTATTCTGGTTTCTCTTAGATGCAACATTGTGATTATGTTATGCTAAATTAAATGCACCTTTGATCTAATTATATTAAATGCATATAAGGATCTAATCTAACGTAACATACAATATTATCTTGAATAGTATGAAAACTAATGTAACTCTCTAAAATTAAGTTAAATAATTACTTTAATATTCAAGACACACAAATAATTGTTTGTTAAGAACGAAGCAATGTGAGAGCACATAGAATGTCATCTACTAACTCTAACATCACTACTTTTATAATTCACACTATTCAAGACAATTATACATAATACTTGTTCAAGTATGTGAAATTTATAGGTTCCCTTAAGGGGTGTACCATCCATTTTTGTTATCATATATGCTCTAGACCCATAACTTTCATTAATGATATAAGGTCCTAACCAATTAGGACTGAATTTCCCTTTTTCAATTGGATCAACATTGATGTTAATTTAATTTTTGAACAACACCAAATCACCTTTGTTAAATACATGAGGGATGACATGGTTGTTGCAACTATGCTGAAATTTTCTAGCATAGGCTTGAAGATGTTCAAGAGCCTTAATGTACTATTCATCAAGCATCTCAAGGTGACACAATTGTTGTTCTCTATAAGTATTGTCATCAATAAGTCCTTGGAGATAAATCCTTAATGAATGAATCTCTAAATCTAAGGGAATTATGGCCTCGGTACCATAGATAAGGTTATAAGGAGTAGTCCTAGTGGATTTTCTTATCCTAGCATGGTAAGCCCATAATGCATACATCAATTGTGTGTGCTAATCCTTGTTGTGTTTATTCACTATCTTCCTTAGGATTTTTTCAAGAGTCTTATTAGTTGATTCAGCTTGACTATTAGATTGCGGGTAGTAAGGTGTTGAGAAATGATGTTGGATGTTAAATGTTTCTACGAATTTCTTCACATCATTATTCTTAAATGGTGTCCCAGTGTCTGAAACCAATATGAAAGGAAATCCAAAGTGAGCAATAATGTGTTCCAATATGAAACGACATATCACATTAGTATTTGTGGAACGAAAGGGAATAACTTCTACCCATTTTATGAAATAATTTGTTGTGGTTATTATAAAGGTGTGCCCAACTGAAGGAGGTGAGATTTTTCCAATCAGATCTAGTCCCCATTATAAATGTAGTGTATAAAATTGTACACTCTTGAAAGTAGTGCAATTTCACACTTAATTTGGACCTATTTTAGCACCCTTGCATTAATTACCCCTTCAAGTCATCATTAATAGGCCCCTACCCTTTATTTCGTATCTTGAGGCTTATTTCAACTAAAAACCTAACAAAATCCACAAAAGCATAAAAAAATTTAACCCACCTCGAAAATATAGTGTGGGAATCAAATGCCACCTTGGGCATATGATTCCCCCTAGGTGGGACCCATACGCTAGAGGTTGCATATGAGTCCCATTTGGGGATTTTTTAGGGTTGGAGTAGGAAATTCAACTTTTTAATTCAAATTTTTAGTTGATGTCATATTTTGAGATTTGAATAATGGTAAATTAGGTACTAATGCCTATATAAGCAAAAGCTTCTAAGTCATTATTTTATCTAAGCAATCATTTTTAGAGCAATTTGAATATCAAAGCATTCAAGAGTCTTCTAGCATTATTTCACAAGAGCATTCAAGTTTCAAAAGCAAGTAGAGTTGAAGTCTTGGAGTAGTATTAAAGTGTTTTTGTAGAGCTTCAAGCTCATTTTCATTCAAGATCTAGAATTTTCAAGGGTTGATTATGGTTGTCTACAGTGAATCATGATGGATTCTAGGTTGGGGAGATGCAACTAGCAATCAAGCCAAGCCTAATGACTTGTTTCCTTAGTGATTCCATCTTCCATTATCACTCTACTTTCAGCGTAAGGAAGGTACATGCATCATCATGACTTATTAGAGTGATTTGATATCTCTCAAAGTGATTCATTGTATTCAAGTTTCATTCATGCATCTCATTCTTACACATTAGAATAGGGTTGCATTGCAGTTTTGATTTCCTAATCTTAGACACAGTTAAGGTTGGGATTTATGTTCACATTTGCATTCAAGTTTCATTGTTTCTATCAGGGTTTAACTACCAAACTAGGGGTTTCATCGAGCAAACCCCTCATAAGAAAATAAATTATATATTATGTTTTGCAATTCTTTTTACATGTTCAAATCCGGAAACCAATTTGGGAGAGAAGAATAGGTGTTGGGTGTAGATCTAAACATTTAATTCTTGAAACTTAAAATTGGACTGATATGCCAAAAGTGGTGTATGAGTCCCACTATAGGTAGTTTTTCCATATTTTTGTAGTTCTAGATACCCTTTTTTATAAATTTTAGTTTGTACCTAGAAACCCTAATCTAGGACTGATATGTCCAGACTAGCGTATGAGTCCCAGTGTGCCAAAATTTTAGTGTTTCCAACATTTGAGAGATTCATTCAACCTTCTTCAGATTTCCAAGTGTGCAAATTTCATCTTGTAGTTCTTTGTTCTATTTTACAAGCTTTTCTAGGTCATTTAGTGGAAGATTGCATCATATTAGGGTTAATCATAATTAGATCTTGCATTTCATTTATCTTTCAAAGCCTTAACTTTGTGGTGAATCCCTAATTAATTTACAATCATGCCCTAGGACAACCCTATTGCAAGATCTCTTTCCCCTTCGCATACTTAAGATTGATATCTCTATGGTTTTCCTCGAATGAGAGAGTGTGAAGATTATTATTCTATCTCCCAAGCATAGAATCAACACAATTCAACCTTTCATTTTGGTGAACTTTCATTTAGAACATCATGATTTTGATTTGGAGTGCATCATCATCCTAGATTTTGCTTGAATTAACATTTCATTAGGGTTTGCATTAGTTAATTGGAATTCTAGGGTTTCTAAATTTTTCATTAGTGAAAGTGCATATAGGTTGCATTTTTGCATCTTACATCATTGAAAACCATCTAAAATCTGCATTTGCATCTAGTTTAAATATCATACAAAATAGAAAGCCTAAATATCACTTCAATTTTTTTGAAATTTTACAAAAAAATTGTCACTGGGACTCATATGCCCATCTGGGTGATTTAGTCCCACTGTATATTTTAAACTACACTAAGTTATAGCATCGAATTCTCTATTTCTAGGATTTTGTTTGTTGTTGGTGCCTTACTATTTCAGTTTGCAGAATTTCTATTACATTCAAATCATTAGAATTAGCATAATTTACATTCATTACAATTGCAGATAGAATTAGATTCTTGCACTTTTCATTTTTAACATTAGTTCATAGCACATTTGGCATTCACTTAAAAACAAAAAAAAAACACTTATAAACTGATGAATCCCTTGGAGAAATTATAGTTATTTGACTATGTCAAATCTCTTTTTCCAAGCTAATTTAGAACCCGCAAGCCTTTTAGTAGAAATGACTTTGACATGTTAGATGAGGCCCTTGAGGAATTCATCTCACAAGGTTCAACCACTAAGGATTGTTATGATAAATCAAAACTAAGAGAAGTTAACATGATTAAACCTCAACTTATCCTTTACCCACCTTCACACAAATATCAACCTAAAAAAAAGCCTAAATTTATTCTTTACCCACCTAAAAACAATGTTTTGCAACAATCAAGTAATAATACCATTTCTCATACTTACAACACTCAAAAAAATCCACAACCAAAGTAATCAACTCCAACAACCTTACCTTTGCCTAATCCCATCTATCCTAGTGCTCCTCATTTTCCTTCTCATAGTGGGAAGGAGTATGATTTTGTTGAACAACTTAAGAATACTCTTGCAAAGATATCCCTATTCCTATTTTTCCATTCTCAAAATAGGGACTAGATTTGATTGGAAAAATATCACCTCCTTCTTTAGCTGGGCACGCCTTTATAATAACCGCAACAGATTATTTCACAAAATGGGTAGAAGTTATTCCCCTTTGTTCCATAACTGCTAATGTGATATTTCATTTCATATTGGAACACATTATTGCTCACTTTGAACTTCCTTTTGCATTGGTTTTAGACAATGGGACACCATTTAAGAATAATTATGTGAAAAAATTCTTGGAAACATTTAACATCTAAAATCGTTTCTAAACACCTTACTACCCACAATCTAATGGTGAAACCAAATCAACTAACTATCTTGACTCTTGAACAAATCCTAAGGAATAAAATAAATAAGCACAATAAGGATTGGCACACATAGTTGATGTATGCGTTATGGGCTTACCACACTAGTATAAGAAAATCCACCAAGACTACTTATAAACTTGTTTATGGTACCATGATGATAATGCCCTTAGAGTTAGAGATTCCTTCATTAAGGATTGCGCTCTGAGGATTTATTGATGACAATACTTATAGGGAACAATGACTACATCTACTTGAACTGTTTGATGAACATCGCATTAACGCTCTTGAACATCTCCAAGCCTATGCTAGAAAATTGCAACATAGTTACAACGACCATGTTATCCCTCATGTATTCAACAAAGGTGATTCGGTGTTGTTAAAAAATTAACGTAACATCAATGTTGGCCCGACTAAAAGAAGAAAATTCAATCCTAATTGGTTAGGACCTTCTATCATTATTTATGAAAGTTATGGGTTCAGAGCATATACAATAATAGAAATGGATGTTACACCCCTTAGGGAACCTATAAATGCCACACACTTGTGTTGGTATTATGTATAATTGTCTTGAATAGTGTGAATTATAAATCAATGATGTTAGAGTTAGTAGATCTGACATTCTATGTGCTCTCACATTGCTTCATTCTTGACAAAAATTATTTGTGTGTCTTGAATATTAAAGTAATTATTTAACTTAATTTTAGATAGCTACTTTAGGTTTCATACTATTCAAGATAATCTTGATTTTTTGTGTTAGATTAGATCCTTATATGAATTTAATATAATTAGATCATAGGTGCATTTAATTTAGAATAACATACTTAATCACAATGTTGCATCTAAGAGAAACTAGAATAAGTTTTAATTAGATCACTTAAAACATGATAATCATGGTGACATTTAATAAATAGTCTTGCATAGATTATTTGATAAATCACATTGCAATTTAACATTAAACACATAAACATAAATAAGCAAACATCTAATGATTATAATATATATATATATATATATATATATATATATATATATATACATATATATATATATATATATATATTTAGTACATGTCATCAATATATGTACAATGCTAATGTGGTTTGTGACTATTAGATCCCTCGAGATCTAGTGATCGCATCTATCTAGAGGAAGTTTGATAGGGACAAGGCTGGATTGAGTCAATCACTAGATCAATGCTCTGGGTCTCCAATAGATAACCCCTTGTTGTTTCTCTCCACCACTCAACCTATAGGTCCTAAAAGTTATTAGGCACCCCTGGTCACTTGCCAACCTTGCTATCAATTCTAGTTTGCTGCTACCAAGCAACTCTTGGTGCCTTTCCTCTCTTATTCTTCTTAGCCTTTAATCCTTCTAAAGACTAATTAACCTCCATTTGCTCTCCAACTTGTTTGCATGGGTTTGGTATGTCTCCATGGCTTCAAAACAGTCTTGGGAAGATTCTTGTTTAGCCTTCCTTCACCACTTCTCTATCGTTGTCACAAAAACCTTGATCTAGGGTTTGGAAAGGGCTACAAGGGTTGAGCCCTTTTTAGGCCTCCTTGCACAAATGAACAAGTAAGAACTCCTCCCCTTTATGAGATTGTACCAAACACTCTTCTAACACCCTAGCTCAAATTCCAAGCTCTAACAAATTTTTGGGAATTGGGACCTTTCCTATCCGTACAGAGGTACATTACTGTCTTTGTAAGAAACTAGGGTTTCCTTAGACCTTTCCTTGGTCTATTTTGCTTTTTCCTACCTCCATTTGGTCTGACAAGGATTCCACCTCTCCTGCCAACCTTCTTGAGACTTCCTGCAAACATTACACACCTTGCAATGTAAATTCTTTGTCACCCCTGCCACGTTAGGGTTTGTTTTCAACCACCTTTTCCAAACCATACAACACAAGCTCGCCTAGGAAAAGATCATAATCCTGCTTTCATAACTCACAAAGAATCCTATATTTACACTGTCTACAAGGATGGAGTATATCTTTGTTTCCACTGCTTCCATACTTCCTGGTACGAGCAGAAAACAAGCTAAAACTAGATTTTTCTGGATTTTACCTGTCATAATAGCAAAAAGAAATAACACAGTATTTACAAAATGGAAGAAAGCCATGGAAAACTATCTACTGAACCAGTTAAGATGCTTCAAATAGCTTCACTACATGCTATTCCATTCAAAAAAAGCTTTACTTAATTCATTTCTTGTAGCTGTCACATGCAAGAACAGAAAAATAGATTTTTCAACACAAAAATCACTGTTTCTTTTGTTGTTCTCCTAAAAATTGCCAACATCAAAAGCATCTAACCTCTTCAAAGGCCGAGAACCACCTTTTAAAATTCTTAGAAAAAATTTAGGTTTTCATTTTTAGCCTAAGAACGGCCACAAGCAAGTTGTTCTAAAACATAGTGTGTTTTACAATTTTTGACAAAAGCTTAGGAATCGACCACAAAAAGGATTCCCAACTTATTTAAATTTCAACCTAAGAAAAAAAAGGTCCTCAATCACAATCTAGATGGTGTTAAAGACCTTGCACAACAAAATAAAATTAATTTTAAAACAATACTTCAAAATATGCTTGCACTTTGGTAGATGCTCCTATTCCATTCTCCCCCTCTCAGCACAAAGATCAAGGAACTTGAGGTGATATCAGTGATAGATCAATGCCTAGCTTCTTAAAATTAGATTCCTCAACCCAGGTAGCCTCTGATTCATGTTTGTTCCTCCACTTGACAAGGTGCTCCATGTATACCTTGTGTCTTGTAGCTTTCTTCACCCTGGACTCCAAGACCTTCTCTGCCTAAGGTTTCTCTTGATTAGGAAGGGGTATATTATTGATATCCTTAAATATCTCCTTACTATTCTGAGCTTCATCACTGACTGTCCCCTTGTACTTGATCAAATCAACAACGTTAAATACTAGAGATATACCCAAATCTGGTGGTAGTTCTACCTCGTATGCATTCTTCCCATACTTAGCTAACACCTTGCATGGTCCTACTCTTTTCATCTGAATTTTGGTTGACATTCCCTTTTGCAACCTTGATTTGTTAAGATGAACCATAACATAATCACCTACTGCAAACTACACATCTCTCCTTGACACATCAACTTTATCTTTAAATTTTTGTGTTGCTATTGTAATTGTCTTCGTAACCTGCTCATGAATCTCCTTCATGGTCTAAGTGAAGTCTTATGCATGTTCACTCCTATTCTCCTGAGATCCAAGGTCTCTAAGTTCACAAATTCCTCTTGGGTGCATCCCATACACAACCTCAAAAGGACTTTTTCCTGTAGTTTTGTTTACACTGTCATTATAAGCATACTCAGCTTGAGAAATTACCATATCCCAGGTTTGTCCATATTCTTTAGTGAAGAACCTCAATAGGTTACCTAACACTCTGTTAACCACCTCTATTTTACCATCGGTCTGAGGATGGTATGCTGATCCAAATGACAGATTGGTACCCAATCTGCTCCATCAAGTCTTCCAAAAATGGCTCATGAATTTCACATCCCTGTCTGATACAATGCTCAATGGAAATCCATGGATTCTTACAACTTCCTTGAAGAAAAGATGGGCTATGTAACTTGCATCATGGGTGGTTTTGCAAGGAATGAAGTGACTCATCTTGCTAAATCTATCCACAACTACATAAATACTGTCAAACCCTGCCTTAGTCTTGGGGAGTCCTACCACAAAAACCATGCTCACACACTCCCATGGTCTATTTGGAATGGGTAAGGGTTGATACAAACCTGCATTGCTGGCTCCCCCTTTGGCTTTCATGCAAACAACACACTGCTCCACATATTTCCTAACATCTCTTGCCAACTTAGTCTAGTAATAGAACCTTTGGACTAGCTCTAAAGTTTTGTTAATACCAAAATGCCCACTAAGACTGACATTATGTTTCTCTTGAATCAGATTTTCCCTCATTGATCTTCTTGGGACACATAACAGATTACCCTTAAATAACAGTCCATTTTGCAATGTATACTTAGCATATTGACTATGAAAATGATTCTCAAAATCAGAGCATACCTTGTAGGCTTCTGAGAAATCTTCATCCTCACCATAGAGGTCTTTGAAACTCTGTAATCCAATGCTTTTCAACTGTATCTCCTACACTGTCAACATTCTCCTGCTTAATGCATCTGCCACCTTATTCATTTGTCCCTTCTTATGCTTGATGGTAAAAGTGAAAGCTTGGATGTATTCCATCCATTTCAAGTGTCTATTACTCAACTTCTCTTGGGTATTGATGTAACTGAGTGCCTGGTTATCTGTGAAAACCACAAACTCTTTGGGCAATAAATAATGCCTCCATTTCCTAAGGGACTACACTAAAGCATAAAGTTCCAGATCATAGGTGGAGTATTTTTTCTTGGCTTCATTGAGTTTTTCACTAAAGAAGGCTCTAGGCCTACCTTCTTGACTGAATACTGTCCTACTGCTACTTCACTTGCATCACACTCAACTATGAACAAGTTATCAAAACTAGGAAATAACAAAATTGGTTGAGTTGCCACTTCTTGTTTCAGCTTTTCAAACCCTTTATCAGCTTCTTGAGTCCACTTAAACTTTGTTTTTAGTCCACCTTTAATGGCATCTAGAACTGGTGCACATATACCACTGAAATTCCTTATGAATTTTCTATAGAATTGAGCTAAACCATGGAAACTTCTTACCTCTGTTGCTGTGGTTGGTGTGGGCTAGTTTAGGATGGCTTCCACCTTGCTCGGATCCATCTTCAACGTTCCTTGGGATACTACAAAGCCTAGATACACAAGTTCTTGTTTGAAGAAATCACACTTCTCAAGGTTAATTTCCAATTGTTCTTCTTGCAGCCTTTTAAGAACCATCTCCACATGTTTCAAATGTTCTTCTACTGTCTTACTGAAAATTAGTATATCATCAAGGTAGACTACTACAAAAATGCCTGTGAAATCCTTAAGCACCTCATTCATTAGTATCATGAACGTGCTAGGGGCATTTGAGAGGCCAAATGGAATCACTTTCCACTCATACAAACCATCATTTGTCTTAAAAGTTGTCTTCCATTCATCACCCTCCTTGATTCTGATTTGATGATACCCGCTCTTAAGATCCAACTTGGTGTAATACTGTGCTCCTCCAAGGAAATCCATTAAATCTTCAATTCTATGTATTGGGAATCTCTACCTAATGGTGATCCTATTAATTGCTCTAGAATCAGTACAAAGTCTCCACTTACCTCCTTTCTTTGTTGCTAAAACAACTGGGACTGCACAAGGGCTGATGCTCTTTTGAATTAGATCTTGATTCAACAATTCTTCCACTTGCCTAGCCACCTCTTGGTTCTGCTCAGGTGTAAGCTTGTATGCTGCTTTGTTAGCCAAGGAGGCTCTATGTATGAACTCAATTTGATGACTTATTGGTCTCTTGGGTGGTAGAGTTGCAGGTATTCCATCACTCACTATGCTCTTGTATTTATCAAGTAATCTTTGGACCGCTTCTAGTAAGACTATCCTTTCAGCCTTTTCTTCCTCTTTGGACTATATTAGAACCACATAACCTTCACCTCCTTGATGTAGATTGCTGATAAACTCTTTACCACTTCTCAACATAATGTTAGGAACCTTAGACTGCCCCTCATCATCCTCATTCAATGACTGCAGCTTGAAGGTTCTTCCATCCTTCTTGTATTCAATGGTGTTCTCCTTCCCATGATATATAGAACCTCTGTCATATTTCCATGGCCTACCAAGTAGAAGATGGCATGCATCCATGGGTAGTACATCACAAACCAACTTGTCTTTATATTCTCCAATTGAAAATTCTACTGTGACCTGCTCATTCACCAAAATACTCTGCCCTTTATTCAGCCATGTGACCTTGTAGGGGTTGGTATGAGGTACCTTCTACAATTTTAACATAGTTACTGCCTCCTCAAAGATGATATTATCTGTAGAACCAGAATCTACAATGACCTTGCATACCTTCCAAATATCTTGCACCTTGCTCTAAACAAAGCTCTCCTTTGCTTGGGTTCTTCCTTGACCGGTTGTCTGATCAAAACCTTGTTAAACATTAGATTTTCTCCTACTTCTAATTCTATATGACTGATCTTAGGTGATTTGACACTCATGGTGTCCTCTTGTGCATAGGCCACTCTCTTGTCATTGCTTGAAGAAGAAGTTTTCTCTGGGCATCTATAAGTTGGATGACCTAGCTAATTGCAGTGATAATATTTCATGGTGGCAAAGTAAGAGTTACTTCTGCCTGCTCCTCTTCCTCTGTTTGAACCTCCTTGAGGTCCTCTTCCTCTATTAAATCCTCCTCTTGAATATGTTTCACCTCCATGCTCAGTAAGCTTAGATTCTCCTTGGTTTCTTTGATCATTACCTCTTCCTTGGTAACCTCCATGTTGTCCTCTTTGATCTCTGCCTTTGCCTTTGCCCTTAGAGGACTGATCATGCTTCCTTTTATTCCTCTCTTCAATCTTTATAGCCAGCTGATAACATTGATGGACTGTCTTGGGGCTGAGTAAAGCCATCTCTTCCTGTATGTTCCACTTCAAGCCATTAAGGTACCTAGCCACTTTCAGGCTCTCATCTTCTGCCACATTTGATCTCAAGCAAAGCTTCTGAAACTCTTCAGTATAGGTGTTGACATCTTGATCTTTCTGCCTTAGACTCTGCCTCTTCTTGTGAAGTTGGATCTCATAATCATCTGGCATATATGCTTCCTTTACCTTAGCAACCATTCATTTCCAAGTTGATATGGGTTGCTTGCCTTCTTTCTCCCTTTCATTCTGAACAAAATTCCACCATATCAAAGTTGATCCCCTCAACCTTCATTTTGCAACCTTCACTTTTTGTGCTTCAGTGACTCCATCACATTCAAAGTGGTTCTCCATGCCATCTATCTAATCCATGACCAAATCAGGATCCATCTTTCCACTGGATAGTGGTACACCCTCAAGTCCTTTTACACTCAGAGCTTTTAATACCTTCAAGAAAGGCTCCTCCTCTAGAATAGGGTCAGGTTCAGGGACTTTGTCTTCCTCTGCAACCTCTTCTTCTTTTGGCACTTTACCTTCCAACCTTGCATTGTTCAATTCCTTCTCCAATTGCTCTATTCTTTCTTTTAGGGACTTGTTGTCCTCTTCTTGTTCTTCAACCATCTTGGCTAACTATGAATTTGTCACCATGTTGGGCATCTCACTTGCCTCAACTTCTGACATATAAGTTGCTTTCCCAAATCTTTAACTGGGCTCTGATACCAATCTAATAGGGACAGGGCTGGATTGAGTCAATCACTAGCTCAATGCTCTGGATCTCCAATAGATAACCCCTTGTTTTTTCTCTCCACCACTCAACCTATAGGTCCTAAAATTTATTAGGCACCCCTAGTCACTTGCCAACCCTACTATCAATTCCAGTTTGCTGCTACCAAGCAACTCTTGGTGCCTTTCCTCTCTTATTCTTCTTAGCCTTTAATCCTTCTAAAGACTAATTAACCTCCATTTTCTCCCCAACTTGTTTGCAGGGGTGTGGTATGTCTCCATGGCTTCAAAATAGTCTTGGGAAATTCTTGTTCAACCTTCCTTCACTACTTCTCTATCGCTGTCACAAAAACCTTGGTCTAGGGTTTGGACAGGGCTACAAGGGTTGGGCCCTTTTTAGGCCTCCTTGCACAAATGAACAAGTAAGAATTCCTCCCCTTTATTAGATTGTACCAAAAAATATTCTGACACCCTGGCCCAAATTCCAAGCTCTGACAGATTTTTGGGAATTGGGACATTTCCTGTCCGTACAAAGGTACATTACTATTTTTGTAAGAAACTAGGGTTTCCTTAGACCTTTCCTTGGTCTATTTTGCTTTTTCCTGCCTCCATTTGGTCTGACAAGGATTCCACCTCTCCTTCCAACCTTCTTGAGACCTCCTACAAACATTACACACCCTACAATGTAAATTCTTTGTCACCCCTGCCACGTTAGGGTTTGTTTTCAACCACCTTTTCCAAACCAGGCAACACAAGCTCGCCTAGGAAAACATCATAATCCTACTTTCATAACTCACAAAGACTCCTATATTTACACTACATACAAGGATGGAGTCTAGCTTTGTTTCCACTGCTTCCATACTTCCTGGTACGGGCAGAAAACAAGCTAAAACTCCATTTTTCTGGATTTTACCAATCAGAATAGCAAAAAGAAATAACATAGTATTTACAAAATGGAAGAAAGTGATGGAAAAAATATCTACTGAACTAGTTAAGATGCTTCAAATAGCTTCACTACATGCTATTCCATTCAAAAAAAGCTTTGCTTAATTCATTTCTTGTAGTTGTCACACGCAAGAATAGAAAAATAGATTTTTCAACACAAAAATCACTATTTCTTTTGTTGTTCTCCTAAAAACTGCCAAAATCAAAAGCATCTAACCTCTTCAAAGGTCGAGAACCACCTTTTACAATGCTTAGAAAATAGTTAGGTTTTCATTTTTAGCCTAAGAACGGCCACAAGCATGTTGTTCTAAAACACAGTGTGTTTTGCAATTTTTGACAAAAGCTTAGGAATCGACCACAAAAAGGACTCCCAACTTATTTAACTTTCAACCTAAGAAAAAAAAGGTCCTCAATCACAATCTAGATGGTGTTAAAGACCTTGCACAACAAAATAAAAATTAATTTTAAAACAATACTTCAAAATATGCTTGCACTTTGGCAGGTGCTCCTACACCAAAGTTGGTCAAGAGATGGTGGTATGTGATCATGATCACAAAATGAAAATTTCATCCAAGGCATACTATAGACCATGTTCCAATCCAATAGCCTCTCGACGATCCTCTGCTAGATGATCTCTCTCTACCTATAGTCTAGCTACCTCTAACTAGAGTCTCTTGAACTCTGTTGGGGCTTGAGATGACTAAACCTCCTCGTAGGTAGCCTCGGCTTAGTGGGTGTGCCTCCTAAAACTCTCAGATGCTACCCACACTCTCATGTACAGCTTGAACATCTCTGGATCCCACTCCATGATTGGTGGGGGCACATAGTCTATATCAATAGTATCCTCGTAGGCCAACAAAGGCACTATCTTAGTAGCAACCTAGTGATAGAGACATGTAGGTCTCTCACAGCTCCTGCGAGATAGAAATCATAAATATAATTAGTAAACATCATTTATATGGACATAAAATTAAAACATAAAGCACAAACATAAGTATAAAGTATAACACTAAATAAAATATCATCAAATAGCTCTATAGTTGGCTATGTAAAGACAACATCGTCCTGTGTAGGAGGCATGGAGGATGTGCTAGCCTCTCTATGACATAAGTTTCAGTGCATGTTACAACTACTGATTGTAATCTAGTCTCACAAATGGGAGTTGGCTCTCTCCACTCATGGCCAACTAGATCCTCATCCACTGTATCATCACCCTCACTCATCAGTTATTCCCCCTCCACCTCCTCCTCCTTGCCATCATAATCATGATCTATAGCCTCATCATAGTCCTCATCTATCACATCTATGAATAAGTATGCAACCCTGATTCCTATCTCCTTATTTCTATCCTCCTCCTCATCTCTCTAATATGGGAGTGGCCCTACATAGCCTATTGACTCATCCATTAGGAATACAAGAGTCATTTGTACTACTAACCACCACTCCTCATACACATCTATCATACCAACCTTGCCAACGTTGGAGACTGAGGGCATATCATGATCCTCATAGTCGAAGTCACTATAGACAACATCATTAGTGGTGAATCATCTAGTGTCATCTAGCCTCTAAGCACTCCATTTTGATCACCTAAAGAAGGGTTGTGCCATGTGTGGTACCTGTACCTATCCAAACTATTACATGAAATGATTGTAGTAGAAGGGTTGTACTACATAATCACATCTTCCTATCAGAAATTTTTCCATCTATAATCTCTTCACTTGACAAGTCTCATCTGACAATTGTAGTATAAGCTGGTATGGTTTACATATGATCTCCTCATCTAGCTGATCAAATTTGACTTTGCAAAAGTGCAAATTCTTGTACACCATAACCACCTCAAAGGGTACCTGAATGTGCGAGGGTACCCTAGGGATGATGTACATGGAAACCCTATCAGCAATAGTGTACAATGCACCATAATGTTGACCTTGTGGTATGTGAACTACCCTAGATCATAGTATAAGTGTGCAAGGATGTTGCGCCCCCAGGCATATACAGTCCTTTGCTATGCCATCTGTCGTATCATGTGTACTAGTCCTCCCTCTAGACATGCTCCCTGACCATTTAGGATGAGTACTAGTGCCAACATAAACATCATAATCTATGCCACAAGTGGAGCTTGCAAATATAGTTGCCATGATAGCTCAATCCACGACCCCACAATATCATCTAGAATCAGACCTCCAAGACAATAATGTATATCATATTTCATCTTGTGAAATGATCAATCCCCTAGAAAGTGTACTCTCTCCCCCCAAATCAGAACTCAAAGAATGCAATGGACATCCTCTAAGGTCATCATCATCTTTCCTGTCAGTAGATGAAATGTGCCTCTAGTTGCATCCCACCTCTCTACCAAGGAAATTAGCATAGCATCATGGTACCTCATTGGATGTAAACCAAATACAATTTAGTCATCTATAATAAATGTGTGTCATCCTCTGATAAATTTGGGGCTAAGTCTCAAAGGTGACAAAACTATATGTCACTAAGACGTTGTTGCGGCTAGGGTGGAATCTAACAAAAAAGAAAAAATATGTCCTATAAGCATTCTACAATCTTAAATCTATACATCAACAGTCAAAAAAGTGTACTAAAGTTATTCTAGTGTACTTTTCTAAGGTTCATATACATTTTAGTTCCCTCTTGGGACACTTTGCAAAAAAGTGGGACACTTCACCACAAAAAGGGACACTTTGCAAAAAATGGGATGCTTTGTGAACTTTTCTTCTAGGGTCCTAAATCTATCTAGAAATGCATAAATGCATAAAATAAATGAATAAGGACAAAGCTAAGGTAGACAAATCAACTCACCTAATACTATAGCTCGTTGCGGGCTACCTTCTCTCATAGGACATCTGGTCTCAAAGGTTTGTACTCTCATTGACTCAGCATCTTCAGTCACTCTCCACCAAATTCAAGATACAAGAAGGTAAAAGAAAAAATAGTTAAAAATTACTCCACCTTTTACTCTTATATATGCTAGAAATTAGGGTTTTTACTATATTAGGTTTAAAAGTGCCTCTCATTCAAATTAACATAATAGGGGCTAGAGAGGTCCATTTTTTACGTTGTTTGTTGCGTTGGAATGGTGATTATGCTCATGTCCTCATCATACATATATCATTATGCAATATGGCACTTGGAAATATCCTATTATATGACTTACCTTATTCAATACGGTTAGACTACTAACTTTATTTGACCTCCGTAAAGCAAGCGGAATCAAGGTGGGGCATACATTTGTACCCTTGAATTTTATTTCTAGAAGTTAGATAAGAGGATTTTCTGACAACTAACAAATTTGTGTTGCAGGATGTGATTCTTAACATTGTGGTTTTGTAGAGAGCTATAATGGGGGATTCATTCTCCCATGTTGTGAATGAACCTATGAGAGTATCCTTTTATGAAACAAATTTTATTGTTTGGATTCTTTTAGCTTACATATGCACAGAGTCATATGGGCGCTAAAGTGGGGGCTAAATGTAGTGTAGAAAATTGTGCACTCTTGAAAGTAGTGCAATTTCACACTTAATTTAGACCTATTTTAGCACCCTAGCATTAATTACCCCTTTAAGTCATCATTAATAGGCTCCTAAGGCCCTTTATTTTATATCTTGAGGCTTATTTTAATTAAAAACTTGATAAAATCCACAAAGCATCAAAATTTTTAACAACCCACCCTAAAAATCTAGGGTGTGACTCATATGCCACCTTGGGCGTATGAGTCCCCCTAGGTGGTAGCCATATGCCAAAGGTGGTGTATGAGTCCCATTTGGGGATTTTTTAGGGTTTAAGTGGGAAATTCAACTTTTTAATTCAAAATTTTGGTCGATGTTGGATTTTGAGATCAAAATAATGGTAAATTTGGTGTTAATTCCTATATAAGAAAGCTTCTAAGTCATTATTTCATCTAAGAAAGCATTTTTAGAGAAATTGCAAGATCCAAGCAGCATTCAAGAGTCTTCAAGCATTCTTTCACAATAGCATTCAAGTTTCAAAATCAAGTAGAGTTGAAGTCTTAGAGCAGCATCAAAACATTTTTGCAGGTCTTCAATATCTACCATTGTCGAGGGGTTGTTTATGGTTGTTTATGGTGAATCATGATGGATTCTAGGTTGGGGAGATGCAACTAGCCATCAAGTCTAGCCTAATGACTTGTTTCCTTAGTGGTTTCATCTTCCATTACCACTCTACTTTCAACCTAAGGAAGGTACATGAATCATCATGACTTATTAGAGTGATTCGACATCTATCAAAGTGATTCATTGCATTCAAGATTCATTCATGCATCTCATTCTTACACATTAGAATAGGGTTGCATTGCATTTTAGATTTCCTAATCTTAGACAACACCTAAGATTAGGATTTATGTTCACATTTGCATTCAATTTTCATTGTTTATATCAAGGTTTAACTACCAAACTAGGGGTTTGACCGAAGAAAACCTCCAATAAGAAAATCAAGTGTATATTTTGTTTTGTAGGTCTTTTGAAAGGTTCAGATCCATAAACCAATTTGGGAAAGAATTGGTGTTGAAGTACAGATTTGAACTTTGAATTCCTAAAAAGGAGAAATGAAACTACCATGCCAGAAGTGACATTTGTCCCACTACAGGAAAATTTTCTAGAATTTTGTAGTTCTGGATACCCTTTTGCCAGATTCCAATTTCTTCTTAGAAACTTTGATCTGAGACTGATACACCCAGACTAGCGTATGAGTCCTAGCGTGCCAAAATTTTAGTGTTTCCAAATTTTCAAAGCTTCATTCAGCCTTCTTCAAATTTCTAGGTGCAAACATTTCATCTTGTAGTTTTCTATTCTACTTTACATGGTTTTCTAGGTCATTTAGTGGAATATTGCATCAGATTAGGGCTAGGCATTAGATCTTTCATTTCATTTATCTTTCCAAGCCCTATCTTGGTTGTGAACCCCTCATTAATTTACAATCATACCCTAGGATAGCCCTATTACAAGATCTCTTTCTCCTTTACATACTTAAGATTGAGATATCTAAGGTTTTCCTTGAATGAGAGAGTGTGAAGATTGTTATTCTATCTCCCAAGCATAGAAGCAAAAAAATTCAACCTTTCATGTTGGGTTCACCAAAATGAAAGGTTGAATTTTTTTTCTTCTATGTTTGGGAGATAGAATAATAATCTTCACACTCTCTCATTCAAGGAAAACCCAAGAGATCTCAATCTTAAGTATGCAAAGTAGAAAGAGATCTTGCAATAGGGTTGTCCTACAGTATGATTATAAATTAATGAGGGGTTCACCACCAAGATAGAGCTTGGAAAGATAAATGAAATGCAAGATCTAATTCCTAGCCCTAATCTGATGCAATATTCCACTAAATGACCTAGAAAACCATGTAAAACATAATAGAAAACTACAAGATGAAATGTTTGCACCTAGAAATTTGAAGAAGGTTGGATGAAGCTTTGAAATGCTAGAAACACTAAAATTTTGGCACACTGGGATTCATACGCTAGTCTAGGCATATCAATCCTAGATTAAGGTTTCTAGGAAGAAACTAAAATCTATAAAAATGGTATCTAGAAATACAAACACCTAGAAAAATTGCATGTAGTGGGACTCATATGCCACTTCTAGTGTATTAGTCCCATTTTTATTTTTCAGGAATTTTAAGTTTAGATATACACTTCAACACCTGTTCTTCTCTCCCAAATTGGTTTTCAAATCTGAACCTATAAAAAAGACCTACAAAATAGAATATATACTTGATTTGCTTATGGGGCTTTTCCTCAGTCAAACCCCTAGTTTGGTAGTTAAACCTTGATAGAAACTGTACACGTAAAATATACCGATTGACATTGTGCTCCTGATCCCGACTACTAACATCATTTCGTCTTGAATCATCCCTCAGTCTAACCATTTAATCAAATATCCTTATCTAATTAAATTCATCAATATTCCTCTCTTAATTAAATAAATCATTTTATCTAATTAAGTCACTCTCTTTTGTTAATTAAATCAATCCATCTGATCTAATTATCCATATATAATTAAATAATTGATTTTATTTGATTAAATCTCTAAAGTCTATCCATTAAATTAAATAAATTAAAACCTTATTTGATTTAATCTAACACCATCTCTTTTAATTAAATAAATCAAAAATCTCTATTTAATTAATCTTTTATCATATTCCTCTCTTATTTGATTTAAATAAATCCATAAATTTGATTCAAATAGGTCACATCATCTAATCTCTCATTAAATTAATTAACCCTTGATTGATTTAATTCTAAATCATGTCCCATCCTCTATATTTTGCAAGTTGCACATGAAAATAGATCTAATTCATTTATTAAATCTCTATTTTCCTCACAAGGCATCTTTTGGAATATTCTCCAAATTTGAATTCTAAAATTCCAAGTTAACATGTACATCCAACAAGGAAATAACTTCATCTTACATGTCCTTTGTCTTGAGCCAAGTGAAATTTATTGCATTTTCCCTTCCCTCTTACAAGTCATTTCAACAAATTTGAAATTCAAAAATATGCATTTATTGGCACAATCCCCAAATCTTGCACATCGTCCATCCACTCATAGATTGACAAGTGGCATCATGCCATTGGATGAATGTTAGTCCCACATTGCTCAAATTTGGACATTCATCCATCTTGGTATTCTATAAATAAAGGGCTCATCTCCTCATCTCATCATCCACAAATTATGCAAAGTTATTATGCTAAAATATTTAGCTATTTCCATCCATCACCATTGAATTTTTAGTTAGGTTTTTGCAGATTTTTGGCTTGGAGCTCTCATTCTTCATCAACAAAGTGGATCAAATCTCTTCAACACATCAAACTTTCATCTTAGGAATTAGGAAAGGGCCAATTTTCACATCAAATTGGCACCAATTTCCCCATGGGATCATGTGTTTTCTATTCTAATTAGGATTGAATCTATATTTTCTTATTTTATGGTGTTCATTATTTTCTTTCCTAATTTGAGTTGTGTAAATGGATTTCATGGGGAATCCTTGTTCATCCTTGCAATTGATTATCTAATGTGTTTATTCATTGTGTTTTGTAGGTATTAGGATTGGGGTTCACATATTTGGTGCTAGAAGGAGGGTTGCATGTCATAAATTTCCACTTTTCTCACAAAATTTTGTGCTTTTGCTTATACACAAAAAAATTCCCACGTTGAGAGCTCAACGTCACTGTTTTAGCACCACTAACCCCTCAGCATCGCTATATGGCACCGCTTGAAATTCAAATTGCAACAATGTACTCTTCCCACCCAAAAATTTGAATTCTAAACTCTGTTGCTTGACTGTTTGACTTGCAGGAATTTTCAAAAAAAAAAAAATCCGCAATGCTGGGAAAAAACTACGATGTAGTTGAGCTCACTTTCCTAACACAGAGTGACGCTGACTAGTAAGTGGCACTGTGAGAGCACCGCTAGGAAATCAAACTCTGACGCAGTCACGAGTTGTGCTGCTGGTAGGGAGTAAAATGTGGAAATGAAATTTTAGCACGTGCTTTTTGATTAATGATTAATTTGTCTTCTGTTTTCTACTTTTTACTCTTTGTATTTTCTAGAATCTGACTAGTTTTCTCCCTTGTAGGTTGGAAATCAAAAATGAAGAAAGGATAAGTATGAGGAAGATATCTCATTAGATCAAAGTGTTTTTAAACACTTTAGTGTTTGTTTAACACTTTTAAGAAATTGTTATCACTTCCTTCTTAGGACACTAATTTCTTTTGGGTTTAAAAAGAACCTTTTCATTTCTTGCAAAAGGCTAAAATGAACATTAGGATCACAACATACTAGAGTTTGTTTCTTTGGATAACAATTAAACAAAATATCTCACTTGTCTTTTGGTGCTTAAAAAGAACTCACATTTTGCTTTGTAGATTTAAAAATGACAAGTGCAACTTTGTTTTCGTGAGAGCTTACTTAAACTAAATTTATTGAAAAAGAACGTATGCGCTTCTCTCACGCTTTATAGCGATCTTGAGAATCAAAAGGCCTATTTCATGACTTTAGGGTGAGACAAAGAAATCACCTCCACACTTCAATTTGGGTTTAAAAATTGAACAAAATCTTGTGCGAGTGTGAGTGGGGGCATTATTGTGTATATTCTCTCTCTTTGTTTCCAACAAAGATTGATTGAGTTACAAATATTGTCGTTACTCACTTTTTTTTTTATCCTAGAGGGCCTACCTTGGGGAAAAAGTACTCACCCAAGGGAACGACTCAACCGGTAACACTCTAAAGCCAAGAGTATTTCCAATTAGGATATAAATGTGGATATTGGAGTAAACGCCAATATCACATGGTTGATTCTGACAAGATGGATCCGAAAGAGGACTATTGCCATATGGATCAATGTCCACAAATGGAAAGTCCTTATTAAAACCCATGTGCTAGAATTTTCCAAAATCCTTTAATCTATTTGTTGGTGTAAGAATGGTCATTCTGAAGCCACCCCACACTTTTACGGTCTTCTAGTAGAAATGGAAAGCATGCCATGGGATTTTCATGGGTGTTGATGCTTGGCTGCCCTGATTGATGTTAATGAGTCGTGGAGGGGAGCCAGTGGGGTCAAGCATCTAACCATTCGCTAAAGATAAGTGCATCTAGACTTGTCCAAGTCGGAATCCAACAAATATTGTTTTACGCATCCATAGGTTTGTACTTATTCTTTGGTTACAAAATGCATTGATTAATCAAAAACATCTCGAAAACAAACACTTAACATCATCATCCAAATTTCAAACCCTTTTGGAGACAAATGCAATTGACTCAATCCATATGTTATTGCTTTCCCTTGGGATTTACATCCTTAGAGGTTTCTAAACATTGGATTACATATCGATTTGTCTACCAAAGTAAACAATAGGCAAACCTTTTCCTTGAGTTCATCAAATTTCCACATGACATATCTTGTGGGGTTTGAAGAAATTTAGACATTGGACATTTTAGTTTGAAAACTTAATCAAAGAAAGTGTTTTTGGTAAAATAAAGCCATTAAGAAAAGATAAGAAAAATGAAATTTCATGGATGTTGAAGCCTCACGATTTTCAAAAAGTCCAAATCCCAAAACAAAAATAATTGGCTCAAAATCTGAAAATGTATGTTCAAATGGAATCACTTCTTGGTTACAAAGGTCTATAGAAGCATTGTATGCTCTTCAATACCTAGGTCTAGGTAAACAAAGTGTCTTTTTTAGGTTCATCTTAGGATCAAAGGAAATCAAAATCTTTTTCATCCATCCTTCAAACATCAAAACAAAAAATCATCTCACCATCACCTTTTGGAAAATCTTGAAATCATCCTTAATGCTAGGATTTTTGGCAAAATCAAAATCATCAAAAACATTGAGACTAAATCCTTGAAAACTTTATCAAAATCACCTTTGGCTAGGTATGTGTAGGTGCATCCTTTTGCATATGCTTAGTCAAAGTCATCAAAATCATCTTGTTTAGCTTAGTATATGTAGATCAATCCTTCTTTGTATGATTAGTGAAACTATCATCTTGTTTGAATAGGTGTGGATAGATGCATCCTTCTGCCCGCACATATTCAAATTATCATCCGTTGAAAAAATATATCCCTTAGATAATCATCCAACATCTTAGGGTCTATTCATTCAAAATCAAAAGCAATCAAATCAATATCAAGGACAAATCCCAAATCCAAAAATCAAATCAAAATCAAAATCCGCAACATATCCGAAAGTCCCAAAAGCCTAGTATCTCTTTCAAGATTTATCAAAATCTAAAAAGCATTTGCATCACCCATCCCTTACATCATCATCATATCACCTTTCAGTCCTCAAGATATCCTAAAATTTTCTACTTTGGGCATAAAGATCAATCCAAAGAACCAAGAGATTCATCTCTCCTATTATTGAAAAATTGATCCTTGTTTTATGGTTCAAATTAGATCTCAATACAAGAAGAGCATGGAAGCAAACAAAGAAACACCTGCTTCAAGTGATCTTAGCCAAACAAATGTTGAAATGAATCTCACCAAATCAAGCAATCCTTTGACCATCTCATCATCACAAAATCCGCAAGAGGAAAACCAAGGAGAGGATCTTACCTTTGGAATGTCTCACGAAGAAATAACTGAAATGCTCCAAAATTCGGAGAACCATAAAATCATCAACATCATGATGAGGCTTAACCCTTCGTTATACATGCTTGAACTAGCAAAACAAGGGGCCAAGTTACCTTCGGATTTTGATGTGAGTACTATAGTGGAGACATCTTTTCCTCCAATCCCATCCACCATTCCCATCTCATCTACACCCTCATCGCAAAGCATCACGCAAAACATTCCGCAGATCACAACATCATTTTCTCCAACCCAACCCAATGTTAATAAGGGAAATGCATTTCTCAATGCTATTCAAACACACCCCTTTGTTAATAATCAAAACCTGGATGCAAATACCATCTTGGAACAAAACATACTCAAAAATCCATTACGCAAGAATGTTCCTCTCATGTTCCATCATGATCCATCATCATCATTTGTCCACGCAACACCTCAAACTTCTCTCCTCACAAATTCGCAAGAGGAGGGAGATATGTCTGGACCAGGGGGCATATTCGACACCACAAAATTTCCACCTCTTCCACCATTTCTATCATCATCCACACCACTCCTTGGTTTAGGTCTTCCCCCTCTACCAACTATCAATCAAACCAAAATTCCAAATATCAATCAAAACATTATGCCAAAGGCTCAAAATTTGTTGTCGATATCACAACAATAGACAACAAATGCACAAGCAATTGCAACATCATCAAACACGCCCCTAACATCACAAAGCATGGTCTCCCAAGGACCAACCACATCAACACAACATCATCGCTCACCACAAACAACATTCTGAATCCACCACCACCCCCACCACCACCAACTTCCACCACATCAAGCCAATACAATGTGGCATTGCAAGCTACTTTTCAAAGGGGATTCCAACAAGTGCAAAAACAAAAATCTATACAACTAGCTACTCAACAAGTTGCTCATGCTTCCCAAGCTGCACAAGCCACATTACAAGTGCAACAGGCCGCACAAGCCCAAGCTTTATTGCAACAACAACAACAACAAGCCGCACAATCATTGCAAGCACAAAAGGCTACTCAAGTACAAACTCTATTACAACAACAATCAACACAAGAAAAAGAACAAGACCAAGCACAACTTCTTGCACAAAGACAAGCAACACAATTGCAAGCATATTAGCAAGCAATAAAGCAATATCAAGAGCAACAAGAAGCAGCCCAATTGGTAGCCCAACAATAAGCATTGTTGGAACAACAATAACCACAACAACAAGTACAATAGAAAGCGCAAAAACAAGCACAAATCTTAGCGCAGCAATATCAAGATCAACAACAAGCGTTGTTCATACAATAGCAGGTGGAAGCCTACCTAGCTCCGAAGAACATACAAATACCATTGAAAAACACATCAAAAAACCCATCCATCCAAGCCACAATCGAAACAACCCAAAACACCTTCATCCCACCCCCTAATCTGCAAAATGACATAACGACACAAATTAGGTTGCTCTCGCAACAAGTGCTCGATCTTCAATCAAGGCGAACAACAAAGACACCAAGCAACTTGTGTCTGTACCCATTTGATAGGAGCCTAGTAATGAAACCATTCCCCAAGGGATTTGAGATCCCCAAATTTGAAAAATATCGCAGGACGGGAAACCCTAAAGATCACATCAAGGAATTTCAGGTTCATTGCATGGAAGTCGCATATGATGATACTTATTTGATGCGACTATTCCCTAGGATTTTGGTAGACCATTCTATGGAATGGTTCTCTCGCTTACCTTCAGGCATTAGGATATTCCAAGAAATTATACACATTCATAAAAAACTATGCATGCAACATTGCAATGGATGTTTGTCTAGAAGAACTCTCAGCACTGAAACAAGGAAAGGGTGAATCATTCACTTCATTCCTACAGTGATGGCGATCCAAGGCCAATCGAAGCAAGTGGACCATGCTTGAAGAACAACAAGTTTGCACCATCATAGCCAACCTTGATGACCTCTTGGAATTTCATCTCAAGGTTTAGGGCATCACCACATATGATCAGTTGACCTCCAAGGCGCTTAGCATCAAACGAGCCCTCATGACTCAACCCGCAGGATCAACTTCATACCCCGAACAACAAAACAACCACCCACACTCCAATTATAATGATAAACCTTGCGCATGGGCAAGGAACAAAAATGTTACTAATGATGGTTTCGTCGATGACAAGGTGGTCATTAGTGCCCCTCCCCCAAACACACCCTCACCACAAATCCAAATCCAACACCAAAACAATCATCATGCAACACAACAACCACACAACAATCCGACAATCAATAATCTAAATGAGCAAAGGGGACCACCCCAATGCAACAAGAGTTATCCAAAACAAAAGTATACCACTTTGGGGGAACCACTTGAGGACATAATGAAAAAGATGATAGACGAAAAAATCTTCAAAGCTCCTATATTTGAGAATTACCAAGAACCAGATGTGAAACCTCCTTGGTATAATGAGAATCAACTATGCGAGTTCCACAAAATCAAAGGCCATACCATGAATAGTTGCATGAGATTAAAGAACATAATTCAAGATCTCATCGATAAAAGAATCATAAATGTGGAACAACCTACAAGAAACCAGGATCTTAAGATATATATGAATATGATGCCTAATCATGGCAACAAGGGGAATAACAATAACAAAGATAAGGGGAAAGGCACCCACTTAAATGTAAATCATGTGTATGAAACAGTCGTTGCCTCCCTAGACGAAAATTGCATGGTCATTACTATCAAGGGCACCTATGCCAAAGATTGTGGAGTCACCACAAGAGGCGGCAAAGTAACCATTGCAAGATCATCCCAGCAAAATAGAGTCCCTGCATCTAGATCTGTCCCTAATGGCTACAATGTCCTAGATCAACTCAAAAGAACGCTAGTGCAAATATCCATCATGGAGTTGCTAAAAGCATCATCTTCCCATAAGAAAATTCTTGAAGAAGTGTTGGCCTCATCCACTGTCCCCGCAGACCTTGATGCAGAGCAATTCCAAGCTATGGTCTGAAATATCATTACGCCAAATCTCCTCACATTCTCCAACCATGATTTCCCTGCTCAACCATCTCACAATTGTGCACTTCACTTGGAAGCCATAGTACATAAGAGCAAAATCAAAAGGGTCTTGGTGGATGGAGGTGTGGGCTTGAACATATGTTCCCTTAGTCTCATCAAGCAGTTGAAAATATCAGAAGATTATATCGAAAAAGGAAAGGGTATCACAATAAGAGCATATGATAATCAAGAAAGAGTGTCTCAGGGCACAATAAAACTCCCTATTCAAGTAGGGCCTACCATCATGGAAACCACTTGTCAGGTCTTGGACCTCGACTTTCCATATAACATCCTCCTAGGATGCCCATGGATTCATGCAATGAAAGCAGTAGCATCAACTTTCCACCAATGTGTGAAATTCACACATAAGGGACAAGAAGTTACCATCCACGGAGATCCCGAACCCTTCTCTTATTGCAAAAATATTGAAGCAAAGTATTACAAAATTCCCCAAGTACCAAAAAATGATGAGGGTCCATCCACACCATACATCGATCCCGCCACTCTCGCATCCACTTCTGCGATAGAGACACCCGCCACTCCGGCCATTCCCACCATATTTGACATCAAGATCATCATCCAGGATAACAGTTGTGGAAACTACAAGCTCCCTAATAATGCTTTTGTGGTAGGAGAGTTACCACAATCTCCTAGATCACAGGGACGATCGTAAATAAATGAAGCCTCCACATCCCAAACGTCTCCTGAAAACTATCCCACCCTCACAAGTTGGGGAGATCTAGGATGAGAATTTATTGAGATGGATCCATCTCATATGCTATATCAAGATGAAAGACCAATGGCTGATTTACCAATGGATGATAGAAGCAAGGGTCTACAAATGATGCGCGCAATGGGCTATGACAGAAATCAAAGACTCAAACAAAACAACAATGGGATTATAATACCTATCATGCTAGAGACGCAACCGATAACAATCTTGGCCTTGGATGTACCCCTCTGAGTATAACCATACATGACAAAATTCCTTCGGTTAGAATAGTTAATAACCCTCCTCAGCCAACTCCAGTAGAACTACGCTTACCAGTGTCTATAGGTAGAGTCATAGATAACTTTACATTTGATATAACCGACATTTGTAGCAGTAGTGATGACGACGATACCACAATCAATTTACCTAGACTATTTGAGGATACCACCCTTTGCATGATTAGCACCCTATCTTTTGAAAATGACCACCAAAATCATGAGATCCACTTAGTATATCCCCAACTCATCGACTATGACCAACGAGGACCACCAGTTCTTGATACATTCGAAAATGATGAGGCCCTCTCAGAATTCATGGGACTGCGGAATAAAATTCTGGATGGGGATCACAAAGTAGGGCTCATTATAGAGCTAGAGATGCATGCCTACGATGGGGAAACAATTGAATCCTTTAGTCGCAAAAGCAAGAAATTAAGAATAATATCCAGGTCATTCAGTGAAAACCACACTATGGCACTCTCTGACCAGAAAAAAGTAAAAATAAAGGACGCATCCAACAGTGAAAACCTCTCTGAGGTGCCCGAGGATGGGGGATTCAATCTTCCTTTAAGAGCTATTCATCAAGAAAAGTAAGCAGTCTTGGCAGAAAAATGCAATTTGGTCAACCTAGGAATAGAGGAGACCCCACATATCACATTCTATGCAGAATCACTGCTATCAGAAGAGCAAGAGCTCCTAGCAACATTCCTAAGAGAAAGACAAATAAACTTCACATGGAGTTATGCTGACATGCCAAGAATTGATCTAGAGACTGGGTAAGTGCACCAAGATGGTTCCCAGAAAGGGGGCTTAAGTGGCCACTTTTTTTCTGAAATCAGGAAATGCTGACCTTGGACGTGAAATTGAGGATAGTTACACTCAAAATTTTGAGATGGGACAAAAACAAGGATCGAAGTGCTCCAAGTCTACTTTCTAAACTACTAATTTATTTTGAAAATGGTTGAGATTAAGGGGTTCAAAAGAGGGTTGTACACAAATTGGTGATGTAAACATAACATAGCAACTCTTGTACAACTTGAGCACGGTGAACTTTTTTGTAGTATTTTTAAAATCGCTATGGTCAAAAGTTAGCTAACAACATTAGTTGATGCACAATTTTTCTGATAATTTTTTTATGAACATTTGATTTTTTACTAATTTTCTAAGTGGGCGCTTCCTGAAAAGCAGAATTTTGGCTGTGCTCCCCCTACAAATTTTTGAAAATAATTGATTTTCTTTTTCTTTTCTTTTTTAAAATTTGTAGAATGGAGTCTAGTTTCTAAAAATGTAATTTATTTAAATTTTGATGAATGGCTAATTTATAACAAAAAAAACACCAAACACTGCTTTTTAGCAAAAAATAGACATACAAACAAAATAAATTATGGATGAAAGGCTTAACATTGTCAAAAAGTGAAAAAAGTTACATCGTTGGATAGCCAAGAGAGAACTTAACATTACCTGTGTGTTCGATTTTGTCGATTTTAGCGAGCGCATTTTTTAAAAAAATTGAAAAGTGGCCACAAAATTGGTACCCAACTTCATGCACCCACCCGACCGTGGTTCACCACTTAGTAGTGTATCTAGAAGCAAAGCCTGTCAAACAAAAGCTTCAAAAAATGCACCCTCAAATCGCCCTATTAGTCAAAATGGAGTTAAAAAAGCTATTAGATGCGGGATTCATCCGGCCGATAGATTATCTTGAATGGGTGTCAAACTTGGTACTTGTTTCAAAACCTGATGTGAATATCAGAATCTACAAAGGCTTCAGAGACTTGAACAAGGCATGTCTAAAAGATGACTTCTTGCTTCCCAACATCAACATGATAGTAGACATGATAGCAGGACATGAAATGTTGTCACTAATGGATGGATTCTCAGGGTACAATCAGATCATGATAGCTAAAGAGGACCAACATAAAATAGCTTTCACTTGTCCATGGGGGACATACTGTTGGAACATGATGCCATTCGACTTAAAGAACACATGAGAAACATATCAAAGGGCCATGACATTGACATTCAACAACATGATTCATAAGATGGTCAAAGACTATGTTGATGGCATTCTAGCTAAGTCCAGAAAGAGAAAAGATCATATAGCAACCCTAAGTGCCATCTTTGACAGACTAGAGGAGTACAAGGTCAAATTAAACCCAAAGAAGTGCGTCTTCGGCATACAATCAGGAAAGCTCCTAGGATATATAGTTTCAATGAGGGGTATCAAGGTGGATCCAACAAAAGTAAAAGCAATCCTCGAGATGGAGGAACCGAAAAAATTAAAGAAACTAAGAGGTCTCCAAGGCAGACTCCAATCCATTCGAAGATTCATAGCACAATTGGCAGAAAAACATAACCCATAATTGTTATGCCTTGCATAACCACCCCATTTTATTTTATTTTGGAACAAAATGGGTCCCCCTTTTCTTTTGTTTTGGTCTTCTTTGGTCATCTGGTTTGGTCTTAGGAGTTCTTTGTTTTTGCTCCTAAGTCTGTCTTTTGTTCTGTCGGAGTCAGGTCTAGAACCAAATCTAGACATGGAACTATTTCAAGGTTTCTAGTTCGGATATGGTTCCAACTCCGACTCCACCTTCTCTTTTGTTTCATTTTTATTTTGTTGGTTGTTTTTTACTAACACTTGGGGTTGGTCCATCCTCCTATTTTTTGGTTGTTTCCTTGTGTTTTGTTTGTTTGCTCGTGCGGGATCGAAACTAGGATTGGAACTCACATGGGAAGTTTCAAGTTTCCATTTTTTGTTCCTGTCCCGACTCATCTTCCGCTCTTTTTCTTTCTCGCTTTCTTTGTTGTTTGGGCCGGGTCCGGTGTTCACTCCGGTCCCGCTTCCCTTATTCTTTTCTTTTTGGTCAGGACTAGATCTAGACCGGGAATAGAACTTCAAACTTTGTGAAGTTCCATTTCAGTTTTGTCTCCGCCCCTATCTTCGTTTTTTGTTTTCGGTCGGTCTTTTTTGTTGGGACCAGATCCGAGGTTAGAAATGAAATATGGAACCTCATTTAATTTCTCTATCTTGTTCCCGACTCGGATCCGTGCTCGCCTTACCTTTTTTTGATGTTATGTGGACTTAACTGTCTGTTCGTGTCATTGGCTCCATCCCCAAGCGACCACATTTATGGTATTAAATGTAGCCTATTGGCACGTGCGAATTATTGATTAAATGTTTAATTATGCTTAAACTGCCTCATTGCTATTATTATGCGAATTTTTTTAAGAAAATTATAGCCAGGAAGCTCTCGAGAGAATTGATTTGATGGCGGGGGTGAATTACAAAGCGAATCTTGGTGAATTTTTGGTCAATCCTAAGGAGCGTTTTGAGGTAAGTTTCTTTTTTTTTTCTTTCTTCCGTTTTGTTATTTTTCTTGTGTCATTTTGGCTTATTCGTAGGAGGGTTTATTCTATGAATTTGTTCGCCTGGTTGGTGTTTGTTTCTATTCTTTTTGTTTTGTTTTCTTGTTTCTTTCTTTTTTGTTTCGTTGGGTTTGTTTTTTTTCTGTTTATCATTTTTGTTGTGTTGTTTGTTCTGTTGTCGCTTTTGTGATAGGTCCATTTTGTCGTGCTCTGGTTTTGACTAAGGTTTTGATTTTGAGGGGGTTTCCTGGCTTGGGTAATGAATTTCATTTTTGGGACCCTGTTCTAGTTTTCTCGCGTCAGTTTTGGGTTATTCATACAAATTTTTCGTTGTTCCCTAGTTTTTGGAAATGATGTATCGAGCAAATTAGGGTTTTGGAAATATAACCCTTTTTCATGGTTTTAATGACTATTGTACGGAGGAGTTGTAGGAGGGATAAATTATGCTATTTCTAGTCTCCGTTGGGGCCCATATGACCTAGGGTTTAGGGTTCATATGACCGCCTTGTTTTGAATACTTTTCATTTTTTGCAATTGATCTGCTCCTGTTCCTTATTATGATGTAACTATGTCTTTACTCTCAGCCAGAACCGAGTCCAAAGGAGAAGTTCAACTCGGTAACTAACTTTTGGTTATGTTCCTGTTCCCGTTCCGGTCCCGCTTCTGACCATGTTTTTGTTCCCGTTTCGATCCTGCTTCTGACACTTTTTTACTCCTTGTCCAGTTCCTATCTTGGCCCCGCCACATGATAAGAAACATTGTCTATGACTAATGCTTCCATGGTTCTACCTCTGATAAAGGCATAGTTTGACCAAGTAAATTTTATCTTAGGAGGATGGTGTAGTGATTATATCATTGACTAACTTAGATGTTTTGTTCATCTAATACAGGGAATTGTTGTAGGTATTAAGAGATGTTGGGAGCATTAGATGAGGCCTCTCAAAGGAGCTAGCCAGGTGAAACTTCATGGCAAGGAGTTAGGCCAAAGAAGATCAAAGTGGAACAACTCCCATATACCTTGAGATGTAAGCATAGGGAGGCTATCCTCATAGCTAACAAAATTGACTCTGATTGGACTTACATTACTGACACCAATTTGGGTCCTTTCAACTATGAAGAGTTGCATGAGGAGACATTCACTGAGGACCAGGTCACAGGAAGGACATAAAGGATTATTCAGTCAGGACTGACACATGTTGCACTCTTTCCCCTATCTGTCCAATGTCCAGAGTTGATTCTTGTGGCAGCTGGAGCATATAATCCTGCTACTAGGTAGTGTGTGGATGTAAAGGGTAATGTCATTATTGACTTCATGCCTCAAATGATCAAATTCCTATTTCATATGCCTAATTCCAAGAATCCTAAACAATTGAACGAGGCGGAGGCTCTGAAACTTTATAGTTGTAACAAGGAGAGGAATAGGTTTCATATGAATAAGGCTTGGATGAGGGTAGAGAAGAAGTCTCTAACCAAGCTTCTAGACTAGCCTAAGAGGGTGGACTTTAGTAAAGAAATTGGAGATATAATCATGTTCCTCTCTAGGGTGTTTGGGAAAAGGGATGCTTCACTGTTTAAGGAATGGATGTTTCCTTTTATCCAAGTTATTTTGGATGGGAGGAAACAATTTGACTGGTCAATGATAGTATCTGATAGCATTCACAATCAGATGATAAAGATGAGAGAAACTGGGTGTTTCTTTATGACCTCCTATGTAGTCTATGCAGCTGCTCGAGTGGGGATTTTTCTTGGACTTCAAATAGTGGGTATATTGGGAGAAGCCCAGGGATAGAAGAAGGTGTGGGAGTATTATAACCAGCTCACTTTGCAGGCATCTGAGCAACATTATAGAATGGTTAATGATGCCTTTCTTTATGTCATTATTAACAAGCTTAATGGTGATGCAAGGTATAGGCTTAGCATGGAGGAAATGACTTTTGTGAGTGAGTGGGGACATTGGTTTATCCAATACCTCACATTCACTTACTTCAGGATAACATGCTTTGATGGTCACCCCCATTTTCTACCTAGATGTTGTGGTGATAGGATCATTTTAATGGAATTTATTTATCAAGCCTTGGCTGTGAATCTCCAATTTAGCAACAAACATAAGACTGGGTGCCATAAGTTTCCAATGAAGCTGCGGGCCTTTTGATGTCCACACATTCAGGTAGGTAAGGATATTTGTGATGAATTAATTTATTTAAAGTTGGGCTTTTACACTGCCAGGAAATGTTATGACCCCAAGCACAAGATGAGGGCTTTGCTCCCCAATGTCTTTGAGAAGCACTTCAATCTGTTGGAGGATTTTTGGGAGGACATGCAAGATGAATATGACCTTAGGAGGAAGAATTATGAAAGGATACCTATCCCACTTATGATTGAGTTTGGGATAAAATAATACATTCCCGACACATTATCCAATGATGGGATAGTTTTGGATCCTGGGTATGATGCAAACAAGATTGGAACTAAGGATCTTGATCCAATAGATTGGAATGTGAATGAGACGATTGTCATAATGCAGATTGCAAGACCAGTGATTGATAGGAGTATTCAATGGGTAAGTTTGAGAGCTAATCAGACTGAGGCTACATCATCTAAGAAGAGGAAGGCTATAGGTACCACCCAAGGATATAAAAGGGTAAAGAGAAGGATGACACCTAAAGAGCCTTTAGAGTTTATGCCTTCTAGTGCACAAGAAGAGGAGGTGGTTCCTCAAGACCTTCTAGGGGTACAGGAAGATGAAGCAACTAGATAGGTGGGTGCTTATGCATTTGTTGTAGGGGAAACACCTATTCAGCCCTCTGATGCACAAGAATTGGGCCAAGAATCACCAAAGGGATCTCTCCATAGTAAAGCATAAGTTTTAAAGCAAATGGAGGGTCAAATTGAGATACATAATATTGAAATAGATTCAGAAAAGACTACATCTAATAAAGAGCATCTGACATTAACATCTTTTGATATGACAGATGATGCAGGGACTGAGCATATATTAACTGAAGAAGATCAATGGAAACTCTTTGAAGATGTTAAAAGGGAAGTTGATGCTAAGGCACAAGCCGAGGCATTAGCTAAACAACAGGAAGAGGATGCTAAGGCACAAGCTAAGGCACAAGCTAAGGCATTAGCTAAGCAACATGAAGAGGATGCTAAGGCACAAGCTAAGGCATTAGCTAAGCAACAAGAGGAAGATTCCAATGCACAATCTAAATTGGAAGTCAAGCAGAAGGAGTTGGAAGATAAGGTGAAGGCCGATGAGTTAGCTCAACAACAACAACAAAAGGAGCAAGAGCTCAAAATTCAAGAAGAAAGGGATAGGTTGATAATGCAATAGAAAATTCATGATCTTGAAGAAGAAAAGGCTTGCCAAAGAAGAGAAAAAGAAATATTTGAAGCTAAGCTCAAGGAACAAGAAGAGGCTTATAGGAAAAGGGAAGAGCAAGAGAGTTTGAAAATAGAAAGAGAGGTTGTTGAGATTGTTGAACATGTGAGGAAGTCTAAGGAGGCATGGGATTATGTTGAAGAACTGAAGAAGCAGCAGGATGAAATGTTAGAAAAGAAGATAGAGGAAGATGAATGTTTAAAGAAGGAGTTGGAGGCTAAGAGGTTGCAAGAGCAAAAGGATAAAGAGGAAACATAAATGTTAGCACCGGAAAAGGAGTAGGGTGATCAACAAAATGTGCAAGAGGTTGATCCTCAACCAAGGCTTACATTGTTGCAACCTCTGTCTTCTACTACTGTTGCTTCTTCTTCAGCCCAGGCATCCACTACTCCTATTGCTCCTACTTGGTTAAAACTAGACTTAGAGAGAAAACACGTTGTTCAACCACAACCGTTGAATTGGGAAGAAATGATGAAGGAAATTAGGAAAGAGAAACCTAAAAATAAGGCATGGGTTCTTCACTCCACTAGGCTCACTGATGCTGGAGAGATCATTGCTAAATGTGTCATACCTGTAATGGAGAAGAGTTGTGATGACATGAAAATCATTGATTATCAGTTGGGGGCAATAAATTTGGGAAAGCCTACAAGAAACAAACAAATGAGTTTGATTGATATTGTGGCCTCTTCAACCAAAACCTAGATGACCAAGGATAAGCAAAGGAAGGATGAGCTTAAGGCTCAATTGGATCAGCTCCATGGTTTCTTGAAAGATGTTTCTAGTCCCATTTCTCAATAGGATGCTCTTCCTGAATCACCAGTTTTGTTAACAAAGAGGGAGGTAGATGATTTGATTCAGATGAAAAGCAAGGTGGGGATGATGGATAAGTGGTTGGATAAACTCAACCGGGAGGTTGATGATGTTCTTGTTGAAGGCTCTAAGATTCATAAAGCTGCTCTTGAATTAGCAGAAGATCTAGACCAGCAGGCTAAGGATTTGGACAAGCAGGATGATGAATATAAGGAATATATTAAAAGGCTTGAAGACATCAGCAAAGTCCCCAAATCCACCTTAATATAATATTCAATTCTTGAGCTAGGTGGTGAAGATTTTGTGGAGAAAACTGTGAGCATCATAAGATACGAGTCTAGGGCTATGCATGGACATCAAGAAGAAGTTTGAGAAATGAGTAAGAACTTGAATCAATAGAGGATTGAGTTAGAGGCAGTTGTAGCCATTTTAATCAACTTAGATTCCTCCAACAAAGAAGGCCTATCTTTGGATAAACTAAGGGAGAAATGAAGGGGTAGGTTTGAGGAAATCACATAGAAATGAGATGATGGGGAGAATTTATTGTTGGATCAGTTTATGGATATCCGGGAGGAGGTAAGAACTACCAAGAAAGAGCTAATCAAGCTAAAGGAGATGCAAAGGTTGGTTTCTACAGAGTTTGAAAGAATCAAATTTGAAAGTGATTAGTTGGATGGGCCAAATTTAGATACTCTTCAATAGGTGTTCTCTAGTTTTGATGAGTACATTCTTGAGCATTCAGTGCAAAAGTGACTGACTCTTTTCACCATGCTCTATCTGCTCTTCTCCTCTTTTTGTGGATTTTGACATAAGTTCTACTGTGATTCCGATCCGTGGGTTTCATTTTCCTCTTGGAGTATTAGATTTCCTTTTTTGTACAACGTTGTGATTAGCCTTGAAACAGGGGTTCTTTAGTCCACTTTTGTGTCCAGTTCTGAATCCATGAATTGTGGATCTTGATTGATAATTGAGAAATTTGTGCATGTGGCACTCTATATGTACTATTAGAATCTACTTTGTAAAGGTCAGCTAATTGAAAAAAGATCAGCCACCTAAGGATAGAAGATGGAAACTAGATCTAGGATTTCAAGGTTTTAGAAAGACACTCTAAAATTTTTAGTAAAAGGCTTGATTATTTTACAAGTTTTCATACATTTTCATGTCAGGATTTTAAAGTTTAGATCCATTTTGATAAGGTTAATGATATATGATTAATCCATACGCTAGTGGTTTTTTTGTGCTTAATTATTCTTTATTTGATGAAAGTCAATAGAAGGAACTAGATACAAGGTCATATCATTGGATTATCTGTGAATTAAATTGTTATGGTATTCATTTGATTTGTGTTTTGGATAATGAGTGAATGATTTGTTTGAATTAAGTTTAGTGAACATTGATGATATCTGAATTAACATTATGGATGTATGCAGTAGCATAGTTTATTCTATGAATTGCATCTTGCTATAGTTGTGGTTAGGTAGAATGAACACTCATTATTGATTTGCATGTCTGCATACATAAGGATTTTATTCATGTTTCTTTGATTTAAAGCTCTGTTTCATCTTTTTCTTTTATTTAAAACCCCCCAAATGTAGACTACTTGATGTTATGCATTCTTTTTCTTTGTTACCAGCAAAGGCCCCTTGAACATTATGGTTATATCAACCACTGAGTGAAATCAGCATAATCGAGAACCGATTACTAGGACCTTGGGAGTTAGATCTCCATGTGTTATCTTTCTCTTTCAAGAGAAATAGAATATTAATATTCTATTTAACGTTGTTGTGTTGTTTTGACGATCAACAATACTCACCTACTCCACAAGGGAGTAGCGTACAAATGGGATACCAAGTGTGAAGAGGTATTCAACAAAATCAAGGAATACCTACTGACACCACTAGTATTAATGCCACCAATCCCAAGAAAACCATTGATTTTATAAGTGTCAACAACAATAGTAGCCCTTGGAACTCTCCTAGCTTAGCATGATGAAAATGGAACAGAAAGGGCTATCTATTACATTAGCAAGACAATGGTTAGGCATGAGCTAAACTATTCATTCATTGAGAAAGCATGCCTCGCAGTAGTGTTTGCATTATAGAAATTTAGAAATTACATGTTGGAACATAAAATATAACTCATTTCCAAAATTGACCCCCTCAAGTACTTACTCTCAAAAGCAATACTCACTAGAAGAATGGGAAAATGGGTGATGATACTATCAAAATACAACATTGAATATGTGGAGCAGAAAGTAATCAAAGGCCAAGTCATCGCAAATCAACTTGTAGAAGCACCAATCTATTCAAAGAACCCTCTTGTCTCAGAGTTTCCAGATGAATCCATTTTCAATCTCAACGTAGCTAACCACTGAAAACTATACTTCGACGACTCATACACGCAACATGGATCAGGAGCTAGTATTTTCTTTATCACACCACAAGGAGATTGTATACCAAGGTCCTACAAACTGGCATTTCCTTGCACCAATAACATTGCAAAATATGAGGCTTTGACCATAGGTCTCAGGATAGCAGTGCAGTGGAACATCATAGCTGTCAAAGTATACCGAGACACTCAATTGATCATAAATCAAGTGAACGATGAATACTGGACCAAGGACAACAAGCTCACTCCATACAAGAAATTGGTGGAGACTCTCAAAGAATCCTTCATCAAAATTACATTTGAGCAAATTCCTAGAACCAACAATAGAGCAACAGATGCCATGGAAAAAATTGAATCCTTGCTTGATATTCCCCACAATGTTCTAAAATATGAATTCCTGATTGAGTAGCTTCTTGTGCTTGCATTCGAGGTACTAGAATCAAAATATGTGTGTGAAATCCTTGGTCTCGGTGATCCTTGGTATCACAATATTTACACACACCTTCGTATAGGAGTCATACCCACTGACTTACCCTCAAACCTAAAATGAACCTTTGTAAAAAAGGCATATAGATTTGTTATCCTAGGAGATACCCTATATCGTAGAAGCATCGAAGGGACCCTACTGTGTTGCTTAAACACTAAGGAGGCATTAACCGCTCTAACTGAAGTACATAATGGTATATGTGGTTCACACTCGATTGGAATGACCATAGCCAAGAAATTACTGAGGATGGGGTATTATTGGACCACAATGGAAAGAGAAGCACATGATCATGCCAAAAAGTGTCTACAATGTCAACAACATGGGGACCTCATCCATTCTACAGCTCAAGAGCTTCATCCTATTGTCACACCATGGCCCTTTTCATAGTGGGGACTTGATCTCATTGGAAAAATCACACCCACTTCATCTAACAGCCACAAATTCATCATAACCATAATAGAGTACTTTACTAAGTGGGTGGAGGCCATACCCATGACGTACATAATTGGGAAGTAGATTTCAAAGTTCATCCTGAACTATCTCATTTGCCACTATGGTGATCCACAAGCCATTATCTTAGATAATGGGACACCATTCAAGAATCAAGAGGTTCATGACTTATGCAAAAAATTCAAAATCCAACATCGCTTCTCCACCCCATACTATCCCCAAGGCAATGGCCAAGCAAAAGCTACAAACAAAACCATTCTAAAAATCCTCAAGAAATAGTCAATGCAGGTCATGACTAGAATTTACAGCTTAATCCCACCCTCTAGGCCTATCAAACTAGCATCCACACACCCACCGATGCCACCCCTTTCTCCCTGGTCTACAGATCAGAAGCAATACTCCCCGTTGAGATTGAGAACCCATCACTTAGGATATCACTATAGAACCTCATCAAAAATGAAGAGTATTGAGTATCAAAACTAAACAAGCTAGAACTACTAGATGAGCGACGAATAAATGCTTTGAATCATTTGCAAGTCTATCAGAATAGACTCAAAAGGAGCTACAATAAGAAAATGAGAAGCATGATGTTCCAAGTTAGAGAACTGGTATTAAAGGAGAACCAGAAGAATGTCCAAAACCCAAGCAGCAAAGGAAAATTTGAACCTAATTGGTTGGGACAATTCATTATCACAGTAAGTTATAAGTGAGGGGCATATCAGCTATCAACACTTGAAGGGAACCTCTACAAGAGCCCATGAATAGCTCTCATCTCAAAAAAAATTATGCATAAATCTTTCAAAGTATAGAACCAAAAATCCAAAAAATTAGAAAATGTCTTGAAAAAATGGTTACCTTGGCGAAAACCTGGCAAACAGGTGTCTTGGTAACAACAAAAAAATTTAAAAAAGCAAAAAATCCAACAAAAAAAAGAAAAAAGGATTGAAAATAGTAAAAAGAAAAATCATCCTCTAGTGAAAACCACTTTGGTGTCACTTTGGGCAAGTACCTTGGTGAAAACCTGGCAAACAAGTGCCTTGTGTAAATAAGCACTTTCCCTCCACCAAGATCTTTATGGCTTGTTTTTCATCCATCACGCTTCCATCATCCATCGCATTTAGATCTGCATCCATCACTCATCCACTTGCATCTGTACCATAGCTTGGTCCTTTGTTCGTATCATGATTCCCCCTAGTACTACTTGGCTCATCCTCAAGGTCAGTTTGTCCTTCCTTTATCGGGGTAGTATATTGCATCACGCTAGGGGCATGTTCTCATCAGATCGGATTCATGTATATCCAAAAACATTAGAAAATCAAAAACATCAAAACATAAAAAAATCCAAAACATTTGAAACATATCAAAAAATCCAAAAATAGGTCAAAAAATTGTCAAAAAGCCAAAAAAATAAAGTCGTCTTGTCGATCTATGTCATCTCTGAGCTTGAACATAGGCAAGGTTGATCTTTGATGATCCCTCGAGACACTTAGGTCAGTCCTTTAGGAGTTTGTCATAATAAACTGACATTTCATCATGTATATCATCATCTGTAAATTGGTCAACTCATTTTGTCGAACTACGTGGTCTCTGCATATATAACGTAGGCAAGGCTCATCTATTGATGAGCCACTAAGACCCCTAGGATAGGTCTTTAGGTTAGTCTCTTGGTCAAAAGTTTGGAAAACCCCAAAACATTAGAAAATAAAAAAATCAAAACATTTAAAAATATCGAAAAATACCAAAAAACAACCTCAAAACATTGCAAAATGTCAAAAAATCCAAATATTTGAAAAAAATCATCCACGTCATCTCGCTTGCACCCACAATAACATCACTATAATAAACGATCATCATCCTCAAATCTTTGGTAAGGCAATCATAAAAAAGTCTAGTAGGTTGAAAGTGAACTCAAAATGTCAAGTCTTAGGTCTAAGTCGGTGCATAAGCAAGTTGGTCATCTCTTTGTATTGGTAACTCATCATTCAAATTGGTCCCATATCAATCATCATTTGGAAGGCTTTGGATAAATGAAATGATGTACTGCCATCCACTAACATGTCCTAGGATGAATCCTTCATACAATGGGAATTATCTTTTGGCAATAGTTTCGGTTCTCATCCTTAGAAAACACATCCTCTTTTCATTAGCAGTATTGAGGAGCATTAGCTTTTTTTTTAACTTTGTCTTTATCTTTTGGCTTATCTTATTTGTGCTCATTCCAATAACTTCTTGATGATATCCCAACAAAGGATTTAGAGAAATAGGAATGGGGCAAGAATCATTATCTTTTGTCTGCTATGCTTGTTGGACGTTCTTGTAATATAACCTTGGAAAATACTTGCTTTGTTAGGTATGTATGGAGGAGGTTTTGGACAATTTTTTGATTGTTGCATTGATAGGTTTACCTTTCCGTGTTTTGGTCCAAGGTTTTTGAAACTTCTAAAGTGCATCCTAGCAAGGTTTTTGTATGTCAGGTGTGAACAACAATTCTCCTATCTGCTTGTTAAGTCAAATTCCATCACACTAGGTACCACACCATCCTAGTTTTCTATACCTTGATGCATCATACCATGTGTGTCATCAAACATAAGAAAACTTGGCCCTTTGAAAATTCCAATTCCACAGCAAGTAATCATCATCATCATCATCATCATCATTTGCAGTTGCATCATCTTGTGTCTTGTTGAAATTACTTCTTCTCTTCTTGCTCACCACACTAACAAGGTACTATGGAAATTGATCATCATCATCATCATTGTCATCAATCCTACATCCACAAATCATTAGCATATTGCATAAACATAACATGGGTATGTGTAGGATCATGATAGGCCAAAAAGTGGCAATATGATGGGTATGTGGCTGATATTTTTTTTAACCCAAATTTGATGACACGAAAATGGTTTTTAAAGGATATTCTCAGCTTTCCACCAATATAAATTATGCTTTACTTTGAAATTAATAAATAAATATTATTAATTTTCTATTTGAATTATGATTAAAGTCTTGATTGATAGGCTGATTGAAAAAAATCTATAGCTTTCAAATGGTATCACATTTTTTGAATCCAAAACATGCGTCACATTCTATGTTTCACATACTATAGGATTAAAAAAATAAAAATTGAATTTCATGAAGTTTTTACCAAGTTAAGGTGGTCAAACATACAAGTTTTTTATATTTTTTAAAAGTTGTAATAAAAAATCCATAATTAATTATTTACTTGGAAAAAATTACAAAAAAATATGCATCACATCTGACATGAGTTGTCTACTTATATATAAAATATTATAAAAAAATATTATCATTTTATTGTGTTTAGGGTGGTCAGACAAACACCTACTCTTTATTTTTCCCTGAAATTTAAGTACCATCAGATTGAAATTTCAAATTTTCACCAAATAAATTTTTTAAAAAAAGCCTAGTAGTTTAGAAACTACATTCAATTTGCTACAGATTCTATTCTTACATATTTTTGAAATAATATAGATAACTTATTCAAATTTTTACATCAAGTTTCCTAACTCTAATTTTTCTAAATTTTTTGCCATTTAAGGGCTTGTTTTTTCCATGATGATCTTGCACATACCCACATATAGGGAACATATGCATTGCATTTCCACTGTATTATAAAAGTGCATCCATTTTATTACATTGCATCCATTTCTTGCATCACATTGCATTTATTACATAAATGATTGCATAACATTTGCATAGGAATTTCATAACCATTTCACATTACCACCTATTGCTTAATCATACATAAATAGGTATATAAGCATTATAAATAATTCATTTGCATACATACTTGCATATACATCATGACATCATCTCACACATTATGTTCATATTACATTCTGCATCATCATACCACTTTGCATTAACATACCATTGCATCATATTAAATGCATCACATACATTACACCATCATTTGATATGTTTAGGATAATAACATTTATTATTCTAAGCATCTTAAAAAACCATCTGATTTGTATTATGTAAAACCATCTCATTTGCATCATATCATGACCATCGCATTCACATTACATCATTACATCATCTCATAAATAGCATCATAAATCATCCATTTGCATAAATCATTCCACATAAGCATAAATAGAAAATAGTCCATCGCATACAAAGCGTACACCCATCCATAATTCATTCATATATAAGCATAATTTACATAAAATTTCACGTATATACCATATCATTTTTCTTATTACATTCCATATCACATATCACATCATCATTTGCATCAACAATAAAATAGATCATCATATAGACAACATCATTACACATCACATAAATACATTTGCATATCATAGGTTAACATAATATAGATCTATTAGTCATAATCATAATGCATACATCATTGAAAATAAATGCATCCATAAAAGCATCATTGCACAACATATAGAAGTAAGATCATCCATGCATAAATAAAGAGTAGACGTCGCATCACATCAAAATCATCATCGGTTCATACATATATATCATCAATAATGCAACTTTCATAGTACAAATAATAAATCAGATCACTATACATGTATGTCAATCAGTACAAAAGGCCCCTCGAGCTATCAAAAAGGAGCCCATAGGGCACAAAAAGTATCGTGTCATCTCAGTCATGCTCTATCCCCATGAATGTTTCCCTTGCCTCTGTCACCATTACCCTCTGCTGGTTTGTAGCTGGTCTGCTGTGAGTACTCTAGGAATCATTCTCCTCTGGGTACGACCTCATGATAATGCCTCTAGTAGTACTCAGCCTCTCGGACGACATCCTTGTATGATCAAACTGACACTGTACCCTGGGAGGAGGAGGCTGCCATGCTCTCTAGTTGTTGTCTCCTGCCTAGCTCTGTGGTTGCCGATAGCTCTAAAGCCTGTCTCTGATGTACGGCCTGATCCCTCTCAGCCTTGAGTTACTCTCTCTTAACCCTTGCCTGATCTCTCTCGGTTGTCACAGTCTACACCTAGGCCTATAACTCCATAATCAATGCATCCTGAGGATCTACCTGTCCTGTCAACTGCACCTGGGGTTGTACTTATGGTTGCACCTGAGGCTGATCCTTGCCCCATAGTGGTACACCTGGTGGCACCTACTACTGGTCTAGCATCAGAACATCTCCCTACCTTGACTAGACTGGTGGCACAACTGGCTGATCCTATTGAACCTCAGCCCTCCATCCTCATCCTCCCCCTCTGCCTCTAACTCTCCATAGATCTTGAACTACACCTGGAATAGTCAATCGAAGCGGAGGCTAGAACCAATCCCTGTAGGCCTGTGTCATTCCTAGATCTGTGAGTCCCTGATCGTAGACACATGGTCGAGCTACCAACTGCCTGAAGCTTTCCATGGCCTCTAAAGTAGGAATACTGCCCCCATGAAACCTGTGTCATTGTACAGGAGAAGACGGCTACGTAAACATCATCAGGGTGATCTTGCGGCTCATTGAACTAACGCTACATGCACCCGGGAAGGTACCTCTCAATCATGGTGTGCTCTCGCCCCTGCATAAAATGGTCCTGACAGCAATAGAAAAGCTGATTAACATCATTAGGCCGTCCGGGCCGACCAAGGTATAGTCGCTAGGTGAAAACGTACATCTTGTCCAAGACCCTCCTCCAGTACAGGATCCCGTGCTCACTGGTGTGTGTGAAGGACACACCACCTCTGTAACGCCACACAAGGGGATCATCTGGCAACATCAAAATGGAAACGTGTGGACGTAGCACAACAATGTGCTCCCATGCCCAACTGTGAAGAAGAGTCACCCCTGCTCTGAGTGCTCTACCCTCCATGTACACGTACTCATGGAGATCTCTATATAAGGAAGCTAGAAGAATTGGCCCCCAAGCAAAACGAACCTGCCTGTCTCAAACCATCCACTCTTAGCAATATCCATAGTTGGGACTGAAGTATCAGCCTTGTCTGTCAGGGGCAACGAGACCTAAAATGATGGATGCAATCACCCAACGATAGGGAGGTGCCAGGATCTTGTGCTGCTTGAGCTCTATCTGCCCCTCACAAAAGACAATCTTATCTGTGGCAAGGACTCTGTAGCAAGCCCCGTGCCCCTTGTCCATGTCAAAAATTGCCTGACAACCATGAATCAACAATCTCAAAATACACCAAACATCCTCTAAAGTGATGGTGGCCTCACTAGTGGGAAGATGAAACAAAGAGGTCTCGTTGTGCCATCTCTCGGCCAGTGCTAATAGCATCCCTAGGTGAGTGTGAATGGGTGTTGTGCATATGCAATGTACCATAACCTCACAATCTAGAGTCGATCCTAGTCCCTCTCGCTTAGGTCCCACAAATAGCCAACTAAATCCTATGACATATGCTCTTGGGAGTAAAGCTCCCTCGCCGCATCCTGCATCAAGGAAGGTCACCATGTTAAAAATTAAAAAAAAAAAAATCGTCGCGCGTTCAAAAAACTTCTCCAGCGGTGCAATCCATGAAGGCGTCACAATTTTATTTCTGATCAAACTCCAACACTAGGGGTTAAAGGAGCAAAAATGCACCACCGCGGTGCACTTTCTCATCCAATGGCCCACTTTAAGAAAATTGAGACCACCGTGTCGCACTTTTCAAATCCCCCCGTCGGCCCCGAGCTCAACATTGGAGTTTTCAAACTCCAAACTACACCACCGTGGTGCTATTTAACACCGAGTGATGTAGTTGGATTTTTGAGCGGTGCCATATAGCATCACTACAGACTGACCGACCTTTAAAAGCATTAAATGAAGCAATAAATGAAAAATGAAGCTCAAGTAAGGGTCACTTACCGGTACCCTGATGTTAGGTGTCCATTGGTATGTCTGAACTCAATTAGAAATGTGCAGGGGAAGCTATTGTTGTGCCATATCATTAGGAGGTCAGAGCTCGAATCTCGAGGTTACTATTGGAAGTGTATGAAAATGACTTGAAAGTGACCCCTCGGGCCCTTTTTAAGCCTAAAAATTAGGGTTTTTTCACCCTGATTGGCTGTCCTGCTAGGGTTTTGGACTCCCAAACTTGTTTTTGTCTAGTTGAGGCCTGTTTTACATTGGTTTATTGCGTTTAGACACATTTTTAGCCTCTCAGAGCCTTTTCAGACCTATTGGGTACTTTGTCCTTTTTTTTCGCGAGATCACCCAAAAATTAAAATTTTTGTCCAATCTCTTGAGGGGGCAATATAATGGCATGTTTTCTCTTGCCAAACGACAGTGGAGAAATTTTTTAAATAACAATTTTTTTTGGCTTTGATCAAGATCATTTATTCTTTGAACCAACGCAACAAGTGCATTGCTTCAAAGAGGGGCAAAATGTAGACACGTAAAATATACTAATTGATATTGTGCACCTGATCCTGACTACTAACATCATTTCGTTCTGAATCATCCCTCAATCTAACCATTTAATCAAATCTCCTTATCTAATTAAATTCATCAATATTCCTCTCTTAATTAAATAAATCATTTTATCTAATTAAGTCACTCTCTTTTGCTAATTAAATCAATCCATCCGATCTAATTATCCCTATTTAATTAAATAATTGATTTTATTTGATTAAATCTCTAAAGTCTATCCATTAAATTAAATAAATTAAAACCTTATTTGATTTAATCTAACACCATCTTTTTAATTAAATAAATTAAAATTTCATTTAATTAATCTCTTTATCATATTCCCTCTCTTATTTGATTTAAATAAATCCATAAATTTGAGTCAAATAGGTCACATCATCTAATCTCTCATTAAATTAATTAACCCTTGATTAATTTAATTCTAAATCATGTCTCATCCTCTAGATTTTTCAAGTTGCACATGAAAATAGATTTAATTCATTTATTAAATCTCTATTTTCCTCACAAAGCATCTTTTGGAATATTCTCAAATTTGAATTCAAAAATTCCAAGTCAACATGTACATCCAACAAGGAAATAGCTTCATCTTACATGTCCTTTGCCTTGAGCCAAGTGGAATTTATTGCATTTTCCCTTCCCTCTTGCAAGTCATTTCAACAAATTTGAAATTCAAAAAATATGCATTTATTGGCACAATCCCCAAATCTTGCACATCCTCCATCCACTCATAGATTGACAAGTGGCATCATGCCATTGGATGAATGTTAGTCCCACATTGCTCAAATTTGGACATTCATCCATCTTGGCATTCTATAAATAAAGAGCTAATCTCCTCATCTCATCATCCACAAATTATGCAAAGTTATTATGCTAAAATATTTAGCCATTTCCATCCATCACCATTGAATTTTTAGTTAGGTTTTTGCATATTTTTGGCTTGGAGCTCTCATTCTTCATCAACAAAGTGGATCAAATCTCTTCAACACATCAAACTTGCATCTTAGGAATTGGGAAAGGGCCAATTTTCACATCAAATTGGCACCAATTCCCCCATGGGATCATGTGTTTTCTATTCTAATTAGGATTGAATCTATATTTTATTGTTTTATGGTGCTCATTATTTTCTTTCCTAATTTGAGTTGTGTAAATGGATTTCATGGGGAATCCTTGTTCATGCTTGCAATTGATTATCTAATGTGTTTATTCATTGTGTTTTTTAGGTATTAGGATTAAGGTTCACACAAAAAAAATGAAACTTGAATGCAAATGTGAACATAAATCCTAACCTTAAGTGTGTCTAAGATTAGGAAATCATAAATGCAATACAACCCTATTCAAATTTGTAAGAATGAGATGGATGAATGAAGCTTGAATGCAATGACTCACTTTGAGAGATGTCAAATCAGCTTAATAAGTCATGATGATTCATGTACCTTCCTTAGGTTGAAAGTAGAGTGATAATAGAAGATGGAATCACTAAGGAAACAAGTCATTAGGCTTGGATTGATGGGTACTTGTATCTCCCCAACCTAGAATCCATCATGATTCACCATAGACAACCATAATCAACCCTTGGAAATGCTAGATCTCGAATGAAAGTGAGCTTGAAGACCTACAAAATACTTTAATGCTACTCCAACACTTCAACTCTACTTGCTTTTGAAACTTGAAATCTCTTGTGAAAGAATGATTGGAGACTCTTGAATGCTTGGATCTTGAAATTTCTCTAAAAGTGATTGATTAGATGAAATAATGACTTAGAAGCTTGCTTATATAGGCATTATCACCTAATTTATTGTTATTCAGATCTCAAAATCCAACATCAACCAAAAATTTGAATTAAAAAGTTGAATTTCCCACTCAAACCCTAAAAAATCCCCAAATTGGACTCATACACCACATATAGCATATGTGTCCCACCTACGGGGAATCATACACCCAAGGTGGCATATGAATCCCACCCTAGATTTTCGGGGTGGGTTAATTTTTTTTATGCTTTTGTGGATTTTCTTGAGTTTTTAGTTGAAATAAGCCTCGAGATCCAAAATAAAGGGTCGTAGGGGCCTATTAATGATTACTTTTAAAGGGGTAATTAATGCTAGGGTGCTAAAATAGGTCCAAATTAAGTGTGAAATTGCACTACTTTAATGAGTGTATAAATTTCTACACTACAACTACATGCTTTATGAGAGGGTTTACACCATAAAGTCATTCCAAATGTTATCCTTGTATCATTCTCAATTTAAGAAGACATGTTATGGATTAAATTGGTGCATTAAGGTATTAATTGTCCTATACAATTCTATATTAGTATTTCTTTATATGGTTTCTATGGAAATCCCAAAATTTTAAAGTCACTTGAACTGAATCAAGTGTTGATCTCTTTGACATTGGTTTTGGCATTGATTTGAAGTGTTTATATTGGCATATACAACGGTTGCATAGATTTAGATATTCTTGTTACTTTGACACAATAATGAAGGATATGAGACAACTTGGTTTGGTTGGCTTTACATGAGCATTGATAATTCATTAAGGCAGGAATACTTTACATGCTTATGGTCCTTTGGTACACATTGATACATGTATGATCATTGATTTGATAGTTGATAACTAACATCTACATTGGTTTTGGTATTGAGGTAAAAATTATTCTAGAACTTTGAAACAACACTATTATATGGGACTTGCCTTGATATTTGTTGCATTTGAAGACTCAAGGCATATTATGTGAAAATGGGAACTTAATCATGTTTTAATTGACGATCAAGCAGTTTAAAAGGAGTTAAAACATGCATTAGTCTACAGTTTTTGACTTGGGATTACACTTATCAATTTGATATCATTGATCAACATATTGGTCTTATACATTGATCTTGGTTATCACTTAGAACATGTTTTATTAAACTATCACAAGGAATTAAGGTGCTCGATTTAGTGGACCAACATACATTGTTACACATCATGAGGTTTATTGTTTTTATGAAAAAAATGTCAAACACCGACACATATTATTGGTGATTATGATACTTATCATTCACAAGGTTTATGTGCTTCAAACACCAACATAAAGGTGGAAGTGTTTGATTACTCTCATGTGATCGACATAATGATTAGTTGTTTGATAATTTCATTTGAAAAGGTATATCAACTTCATTGTGCCCTAAAAGTTGTCACTTTGCATAAAACAAAGCATTGTTAACACAACCAACTTAGGGCTCAATGAAACTTGGAGAAGGAGGTGGTATGGTGGCTGGTCTTAGAGAAAATTTGTTTCAGGTCTTCACGGTAGTGATCTTCAAAGCATTCAAAATGGTGTCGACTTCATAGTGATGATTTTTTAGTGGTAATATCATTCTGGTAAAACCCTGAGTCCAATGCTCATGTCGATGGCATTCTTCTTTCTATTTTATGGTTACATGCCATGTCAACATGGCCTTTCCTTATCCATTGTGGTGTTTCATAGTTACATTTATATCTGTGGGTTCATTATTTTGTGTCTTCAAACCCTATCACTAAGGCATGCTATGGATATTTTGGGGGTTGTTTGGAGCTATCTTGAGAAAGGTTTTTACCATGTTTTCTTTTTTGTTTACATTCAAAAGTTTTTCCATAAGGGTTTATCCTAGTAGCCACACTTGGTTTTTTTTTTTGGTCAAATTGTTACTATTTACTAGGGCATGGGATCTTATTTCATATGGTAGTTTTAAAAGCCTGTGTAAAGGCCATGTGTTGCATTTTTGTGTTGAATTGGGGGTATGTGTTTTATGTCACATTTATATGTGTCTTTTTTTTAATGCTTACACATATCTTATACTATGTGTCAACCCTATATCAAAGGAAGTTTAGTTTTTTGAAGGAAAAAGCATCTTGATGACTTTAGCGATAGTTATGAAAATATTTTTAACAGGTTACATTTGATAGTTTTAGTTAGTGAAAAATGGAAACATTATGTGAACTTTTGATTGTTAAAAAAATAGTGATATGCTACTATAATTGGTTTAGTGATTTCATAGAGATATCATGTTGAGTTTATGAGCAAAATTTTGAAAAGTTGTTTTGTAAAACTGTATGCAAAATAGTGTAGTTTATAATCCGATACATTTTGTGTTTTCAAGACTCCAATTTAATGAATCTTTAAGACATTGAATGTGTTAGGATGGAAAAAATAAATGTTATACAGTGAAACAAAGTAACCCTCTATAAATTTTTTACTTATGATTCAAAAAATGTAAAAGTTCATCTCAGTGAGACAAGTTTGATCTTTAGCTAGTGAGGCATTTTGTAACTAGTGAGGCTTATGTTGTTAGTGAGGCATTTTGTAGCTAGTGAGGCTTATGTTGCTAGTGAGGCATTTTGTAGCTAGTGAGGCTTATGTTTCCAGTGAGGCATTTGTAGCTAGTGAGGCTTTGCCAGTGAGGCATTTTTTGAGTGGTTTTTCATCCCTATGAGGGTTTTCCACTTATGAAATTCACTATGTTATGATTCTATTCTAGATGCAATTTGGTGTTGTTGTTTTCTTGATTTACATTGCAACATTTGAGTTTACATATTGTTTAATAATTTTCAAATTGGTTATCACATTTTATTATACTCTTGACACTAAAAGTTTATAGTTTTCAAAGAGATTAATTGTTTTGAATAATTATTAATTTTAAATTGACCATTTAAACAATGATTCAACCCCCCTCCCTCTCAGTGTTTCTCGTGCTCCAATAAGTGGTATCAAAGCCATATCCTTGCATAAGTCTAACTAGCTTAAGGGGTTCCTAGTAGTGGACTACTCATTATGGAAAAAAGTAAAAGAAACTGAGAAAAAAGAAATAACTAGCAAAATGTTGACCAACAAAAACCACTAAAATCTAGTATAAAAGATTATTTTGTAGCACAAGAGTGTAAACAAAGAAGGTGATCACTTAGTGAGTAATTTTGAATAAGAGTATGTTGAAGATGAATGTGAAATTAATTTTGAAGGTGAACTTATTTATGGCCTTAATGAGATCAAGAAACTCAGAAAGAAGAACCAAAGATTAGAAGACCAACTTGTACATGAAAAAGATTCCAAGAACGAGGTACTTTCAGATCTTGCAAAAATTTCTTTAGATCTTGAAGAGTCTAAAAAACTTATTATCATCCAAAAGACAAAGATAGAAGAAGCAAAAAGGGTAGTTGATCTTACAAAATTTGATCTTGAAGTCAAAACTAATGAATGCCTAAAGAGTTAGAAATACTCTCTTTAAGAAAGGAATTAGAAAATCCATCTTCCAAGTTGCACAAGAATTTGCAATTAGAAAAAAGTAGTAAATTCTTAAATGACATGTTGAGCAAGAAAAATGGTCTAGGTTATGAAGAAGGACTATGCTCCAAAGTTAGAAATGATCCTAGGAAGAAGATAGACCTGAAGTATCATTTTGTTGCTCATGAGGAAGGCATGAAGAAAGAAAAAGAAAAAGTTGCTAATGTTGGAAGAAGAACAAACTCAAGACCACCACCTATCAGAAAATCCCTTTCAATTTAAGGTACAATTGTTCTTTTTTTGGTTATTGCTACTCATGTTTTACATATGGTCATAAAGCATTAGAATGTTGGATGTATGCAAGAAAAAATGATTAGCAAAAGAATTTTAATAAGATGGCATATAGAAAGAATAATGTCACATGTTTTAGATGTAACCATCTTGGTCACCTTGCAAGAGATTGTGGTAGAAAAGTTCTAAATGGTGATGTAAGATTCATGAGAAGTTATAGACCCTTGATCATGTGCTTTAGATCTAGGGTAAACCCACAAAAGTGGTTTACAATTCCAATGAGGAAGGAAAAGTTGCAAAAAAATTAGTTTTTGGCCCGGGTTCGAATGAACTTCTAGTTCAAGTGAACCCCTTTGGGTTCGCTAGAACCCCCCTTCAAGTGAACCCCTTTGGGTTCACTAGAACCCCCCTTCAAGCAAACCAACTAAATGTTGGGTCCCACATTTCCCAAAAAAAAAAGAAAAGAAAATGGTTGTGGAAAGGGGGTTCACTCGAACCCCCCTTTTCCCCCATTCTCCCCCTCTGGCACAAAAGAATCCAAAATTTTTCCCTTCAAAGCTCGAGTTGAGGATGAAAATGGAGGATATTTCATAGACCCAACTAGATGATGGTAGTCCTCAGAACAAGCTATCCAATGAATATAATTTTAATATATTTTGGTTTTATTATGTATTTGTTTTTTTAGTTTGATTAAACATAGGTTTTTCACCGAAAATCAAGCTATGTGTTCTAGATGTGGAAAAATAATAGATTATCAAAATAAAAAATGGAAAAATATGAGTGCACTAGATATTGAAGTCAAGTTTATCCAACAAAAAAAAAATCGATACATACAAAAAAAAATTATGTTGTATATGGCCCTCCTATGTCTGAATTGTAATTGGTTTGACTTCAAAACTTGATTAAGGAGAAAATATTCAATAAAACACTATGAAACCAATTGGGAATAGTACATATTGTAGTTACAAATCTAAATTCAAAAAAAATAGAATTTTATCCTTCATGGAAAAAAAGTTACGTTGTATACGGTGAGCGTCACTCTTTAAAAATGGTGTTTACTGAAAAAACTAGTTTTCAAAGGAGATGAAAAATGAAGTGCAATCTGATTCCAAAATTTTTGAAAAAAATATATTTAGAATCTATAGACAAAATGTCACAAATCACTAGTTTGCATCATCTTCAAATTCCTCATGGTTTAGCCATTATAGGTGCCCGAAAGTGAAGATTTAGTTAGAAAAAATCAGTTCAGTGTCCAGTTTGGCCAAAAATTGTAAACCAATATTGTGGGATCACCTTATAATGGTTTTGGATATAGAGCCAAGATTTGCAGATGACAGTTGAAGAAATCACTTGGAAACAAGAAGAAGATAGATGGCATGATTAAGCAAAGGAAAGAGTCTTAGAAGGTTTGGAGAAGAAGGCATGAGCAAAAGGAAGAAAGCCCTAATCATGTGTATATTGCACAAGGAACATCCCAAAGTGCATAAAAGGTAACATGAGGTAAGGAGGGGCAGATTAGTGTTTTATATCTTAACCCCTTTGAGAAGTCTATAAGAATGTGTCAACAGGAGAAGGTTGTAGGAATTAGGATTGTGATGAAGATATATCATACATGTCATCATAATGATCTTCAATAGCCAAAAGAGACATTTGGATGTCTAAGATAGTGATGATGTTAGTTTAAGATGCCAAGATGACACTAGATAGTTAGATAGTGTTCTTTGTTTGCTATTTTCATGCTCTTTGCATTTTCATAGTTCTTATGTTTGAGGTGAGTGATTAGTGCTCTTTGCTATTGTCATGACACAATGCAATCATGCTTGTGATAGTGGTTTCATGGCAGCTTTCATGACAGATAGTGTGTGACAGTGTTTTCTCAGGACGATGCTCTTTGTGTTGCTTTTCCATGGTTGTTTTCATATTGCAGTCATTTGGTGTTTTTTATTTATGATGGTGGAATTTTTTGACAATCCAATCCATAATGGTGGTTATGCTCTTATATTAACACATTGATCTTGAATAGTATGGTATGACAGAAGGAAAAAAAAGTGTCAAAGTGATAAACATACAACATGAAGTAATTATCCTTTATCAAATGGTAGATCTCTAAATATAATGGTGATCATTTTTTCTACACTTTCATTGTTGATTAATAGTGTGGTGATAAAACAATGATTTTCATTAGATATATACTGTCATTGCTCTATGCTTCTTGATTAGTATGTGGAAAATGTTTCCATGGAGTTGTGTGCAACTCTTTTATTTTGTATTGCTTGATTAAGCATATTAAGTGGTTTGATCATCATTGTGATTTCCTTGTGATCTAAGGACAACAACATTTGATCACAGTATGGTAGATAGCTTTATTATTTTTCCCATACTCTTGGATAGTTGCTTGGATAGTGCATATATGCTTTGTAAGTGGTAAACATTTGCTTGTAGCAAAAAATGGGTCTTCTTCACAGTGACAACAAACACAATGACCATTACATCATATGGGGTTTTCTATTTTTGCAAAGGTTTTATACCTTAGTGATTGTTTATATATTCTCTGTGAATGATAGTGAGTTATAGGTAAATAGTAGCAACATGTGCAATGGTGTTATGATTGCAAATTGTTTCTTCTTGTCTCTTGAATTTTGCATGGTTATACTAGTGGCAACATTTATTTGCAATGATAGTACTTTTTGATTTGTCTGCTTATAGCTTGGAGGAAAACTTGTTTTGCTTGAGTAGTGACAATAACAATATGAACATGCTTAAAGTAGCATGAATTATGACAGTATGAAATTATGACATATCTGCTTGATGAAATTTTTAATTTCTTGGTACAAATTTGGAAAAGGAGAGAACATATTTGCTTGCATAGTTTTGGATTTGATTGAAGATCATTCACTTTCTTGGATTGTGATTGCTTGGAAATATTTTCCTGTGTAATGGCATATTTTCATTCCAGTGAATGATAATGGTCTTTGATAGTATACATGTGCTAGTGTGTTGTGTTGGTTGATATAGAGTTTTGATATTTGGTATACATGCCATCATGGTGACAGTGTTTACAAGGGTAGTTCATAAGTTTTTCTTTACACATTATTGGCACTAAGAAGAAATGTAGAGTACTTTTCCTGACAATGAGCAATCTTTTTGATGGTTTTAAGATTTACTAACACCATTCTTTACTGTAATAGTGCACATTAAGTTATAAGTTAGAGACATTGCATATTAAGTCACCTCATGACTATAGTGTTTGCAATCCTTTATATGGAGATCATTTGTAGGGGGCATAAATGATTTACTTTGTAGGACCAAGTATATGGTGCTTGGTGTTTAATTTCAATAGTACCTTGTTGATTCTTATGCAAAGTTCATGTTATTATCAATGCATTGTGTTGACACTTGGTAATCTTCAAGAATTTCTCCAAGAATTGCTACATCTAAAGTTGTTGAGGGTTTGATGTTGAAGAACCTTACCTGTCAAATATTCTTAGATCCTTTCTCACAAAGATAATTGTGCACATGGCTTGTTACATTTAGTTCACATTGATATTGATACTCATTGGATATTCATCTAAGTTAGTCAGCATGGTAGAGTTTTTCATTGTTGTCAAATAGTCCATATTCTGATATTAATCATGTCATTGTACATACTAGTGTTGATACTCTTCTCATGGATTGAAGGCATTGCAGTCGTGTTACAAAAGAATTTTCCATGTTAAAGGAGTTGGTTCAAGACATGTCTAATAATACTACTTTAGTGATATTTTACTTCATATCAAAAGAGTTTCATTTTTTTGCACCATGGCAATGATTATGATAGTGATTTGGTTATGGATTCCATATTATGATCTAATCGTGTTTGGTTTTCCTTGTGGCAGCAGTTTGAAGTCTTTTGGAAGATGTTTGTTGTTTTATCACCTCTTTTACCTTTGGAATTGTTGTCAAAGTGGGGAGAAAAGCATGAGTTACATTCAGGTTTGCAAAGGTTCATGATATTTTCAAAGGTTCATGATATTCAGGTTTGTGCACACAAGTTCATGGCACATATCATTTGGTACAGGTTAAGGTGATATATATTTTATCAGTTTCTTTGGAAAGTTTGACATCAATTCCAAAGGGGGAATTTGTTGACATCTTTGACATTGGTTTTGGCATTGATATCAAGTGTTTATATTGGCATATACAGAGGTGGCATACATTCAAATATTCTTGTTACTTTGACACTTTAATGAAGGATATGAGACAACTTGGTTTGGTTGAATTTACATGAGAATTGATAATTCATTGAGGTAGAAATACTTTACATGCTTATGGTCCTTTAGTACACATTGATACATGTATGCATCATTGATTTGATACTTGGTAAATAACATCTACATTGGTTTTGGCATTGAGGTAATAGTTATTCAGGAAATTTGAAACAACACTATTATATGGGACTTGTCTTGGCATTTGCTACATATGAAGACTCAAGGCATATTATGTGAATTGGGAACTTAATCATGTTTTCATTGATGATAAGGAAATTTAAAAGGATTTAGGCCATACATTGGTCTTCAGCTTTGGACTTTGGATTACACTTATCAATTTGATATATCATTGATCAACATATTGGTCTTATACATTGATCTTGGTTATCGCTTAGCACATGTTTTACTAAACCATCACAAGGAATTATGGTGCTTGATTTAGTGGATAAACATACATTGTTGCACATCATGAGGTTTATTATAGTTATGAAAAACATGTCAAACACTGACACATATTATTGGTGATTATGATGTTTCTTATCATTCACAAGGTTTGTGTTCTTCAAACACCAAAATAAAGGTTGAAGTGTTTGATTACTCTTGTGTGATTTACATAATGATTAGTGGTTTGATATTTCATTTGAAAAGGTATATCAACTTCACTATGCCCTAAAAGTTTTCATTTTACAAACAAAAAAGCATTGTTAACATAGTCGACTTAGGGCTCAATGAAACTTGGAGAAGGAGGTTCTATGGTGGCTGGTCTTGGAAGAAAATGTTCATGGAAGCCATCTTCAAAGAATTCAAAGTGCTGTTGAATTCATAGTGATTCTTTTTAAGTGGTAATATCATTCTGGTAAAACCCTAAGTATAATACTCATGTAAATGGTGTTTGTCTTTCTATTTTATGATTACATGCCATGTCGACTTGTTCTTTCCTTATCCATTCTGGTGTTTCATAGTTACATTTCTATTTGTAGGTTCATTATTTCATGTCTTTGAACCCTATCACTAGGTCATGCTATGGATATTTTAGGGGTTGTTTGGAGCTATCTTGAGAAAGGTTTTTACCATGTTTTCTTTGTTGTTTACATTCAAAAGTTGTTCCATAAGGGTTTCTCCTAGAACCCACACTTGTGTTTGTTGTTTTGGTCAAAGTGATACCCTTTACTAGGGCATGGGATCTTATGTCATATGGCAGTTTTTAAAGCCCGTGTAAAGGTCGTGTGTTGAATTTTTGTGTTGAATTGGAGGCATGGGTTTATGTCACATTTGGGTATGTGTAGGATCATGATAGGCCAAAAAGTGGCAATATGATGGGTATTTGTAGGGTATGTGGCTGACGACTTTTTTTTTACCCAAAATTGATGAAATGAAAAGGGTTGGTAAAGAAGATTCTCAGCTTTCCACCAATAAAAAATATCCTTTACTTTCAATTTAATAAATAATTATTATTTATTTTCTATTTGAATTATGACTAAATTGTTGATTGATAGGCTGATTGAAAAACATCCATAGCTTTCAAATGATATCACATTTTTTGAATCCAAAACATGCATCACATTCTATGCTTTGCATACTATAGGATTAAAAAATGAAAAATTGAATTTCATGAAGTTTTGACCAAGTTAAGGTGGTCGACATACGAGTTTTTATATTTTTTAAAAGTTGTAATAAAAAATCATAATTAATTATTTACTTGGAAAAAATACAAAAAAATATGCATCACATCTGGACATGAGTCCTCTACTTATATCTAAAATATTATAAAATAATAAATTACCATTTTATTATGGTTAGGGTGGTTAGACAGACACCTACTTCTTATTTTTTCCCTGAAATTTAAGTACTACTGCATTGAAATTTCAAATTTTCACCAAATAGATTTAAAAAAAAAAAAAAACCCAGTAGTTTAGAAACTACAATCAATTTGCTAGAGATTCTATTCTTACATATGTTTTAAATAATATAGATAACTTATTCAAATTTTTATGTCAAGTTTTCTAACTCTATTTTTTCTGATTTTTTTGCCACTTAAGGGCCTATTTTTTCCATGATGATCCTGCACATACCCATTTATATGTGTATTTTTTTTAATTTTTACACATAGCTTGTACTATGTTTCAACCATATAACAAAGGCAATTTAGTTTTTTGAAGACAAAAGAATCTTGATGACTTTAGGGGTAGTTATGAAAATAGTTTAAATAGGTTATACTTGATAGTTTCGGTCAGTGACAGATGGAAACATTATGTGAACTTTTGATTGTTATAAAACTAGTTAGATGTTACTATTATTGTTTTGGTGATTTCATAGAGATGCCATGTTGACTTTATGAGTAGAATTTTGAAATGTTGTTTTGTAAAACTGTATGCAAAATAGTGTAGTGTATAATCTAATACATTTTGTGTTTTGAAGATTCCAATTTAACAAATCTTTAGGACATTGAATGTGTTAGGATGGAAAGAAGAAATGTTTTGCAGTGAAATAGAGTAAGCCTCTATAATTTGTTTATTCATGATTCAAAAAATGTTGTAAAAGATCATGTTAGTGAGACAAGTTTGATCTTTAATAGCTAGTGAGGCTTATGTTCCCAGTGAGGCATTTTTTAGCTAGTGAGGCTTATGTTGCTAGTGAGGCATTTGTAGCCAATGAGGCTTTTCCAGTGAGGCATTTTGATAAGCCAATGAGGCATTTTTTGAGTGAAAATTCATTCCTATGAAGGTTTTCCACTCATTAAAATACTATGTTATGATTCTATTGTGGATGCAATTTGGTCTTGCTATTTTCTTTATTTACATTACAACATTTGAGTTTACATATTGTTTAAGAATATGTAAATTAGTTATCACATTTGATTATACTCTTGAAAATAAACATTTATAGTTTTCAAAGAGATTAAGTGTTTTGAATAATTATTAATTTGAAATTGACTATTGAAACACTGATTCACCCCCCCACTCTCAGTGTTTCTCTTACTCCAACATTAAATTCCTGGAAAGCTCATTGTTTTATGTGTATTCATTCTTAATTATTCTACATTAATCTAGACATAATGACTCAAATTAATTAATAATTCCTATAATTTCTCATTTTCAAATGATCTATCTTTGTATTCAATATATGATGAATAAGTAGTGTGTTTGTATCCATATTCAGCATAACATTTCATTGAGTTTCTTTTGAAAAACATTAGATACAATTTTATCACTTTTCCTCTTTTGAAAGATGGTTAGAAAGATATTTTGGCTTTAGTTGTTGCATTGACAATGTAAAATACATATTCTATTTTGTATCTTGTAAAAAATCCTACACGGTTTGATGTCTTAGCGATGCCTAACTTGTATGGTGGTATTAATAGTGATCTTTGTGTTGGTCTTATTGGAGGCTTGGGGTTGAAACCAAGGTAATTTTGCATAATTTATTACCTTGCATGCCCCTTATTCTAGAATAAGTGTTGTGAAATACTATGTTGTTTGACATGTATGGTGTTATAGTTATAACATAGGAGAGAGAAGAATTGTTCTAGCTGAAGCTTTACATGGTTCAACCCCTGATATAGCCAGCAAGATGAGGTTAGCATAAAAAAAAATTAACTAATTTGAATGTGCTTTAGTTATGATAAGGATGTGTATGTTCTTGATATTCAAGAGTTGAATTATTGTGTAGGATATATTTAGTATCAAATATATTTACTCATGGCTCGGTTAATTGTATTACTATAAGTTTGAAATTATCTTAGAATATATTAATAAAGATTTATGCTATTTTTTTCTACAAATATCTTATGTGTTTGAAATGTACAAATATTTAATGATGAGTTAATTGCATTTCAATTTTGATTATGTTTTCATTCATTCATAGGTATACCCATTTCCTTCAATGTTCAATATTCCTATATTAAAAATTAAAATTAGCTTAAAGCAACTATACCCCTCATAAAAGTATAGTTGTGAACTAATACAAGAATAGTGGCATCTTTTATTTTAACAAACCCACAATCAATATAGGTAAAATAGAAAGACAAGGCATAACTTTTACAACCATATCTAGAGTTAGATCAATAAAGGGTCTTCAAATAGAACCACCATTCTCCTTCGATAAATATTCAAGAATGAAACACAATCCATAGAATCATCAAGAAAAGGGAAGAGTCTCAACTACATCTACTATCCTTACAATGAGTACAAGTACAAAAATTTCAATGTAACCTTCTCCACATAAACTTTCAATTTATTCCTTTTTTTACCATCTTCACAGATTATGCTTTACAAAAATAACTTCAAACTTGATATTTTCATATCTTCAAGGTATATACGTGGATGATTTATATTCATATATTACTACATCAAGTGATTTTCCCATGTTACCAATAATATACTCCCTGACCTATAATTCCTTTTCTTAACCAAACTTTCAATATTGAACTATAATATGTACCTTTTACATATGGTACAACCAACCATGCATTTATGATATAAGTCCACTAACTTCTTGTTTCAATGTGTAGGAATAAAATAATTGAAGAACCAAAAATATTTTTTCCAAGCTCATTTCATACAAACACAAAGAATCACAACTACAAAATCCTCAAAATTGAAATTGATAAAAATATTTCCTTCAATTCATTATAAGAAAATATGTAATACAATTTTTTTGTAAATGTTTCAAACAAGATTGTATGGATTACAAAGTTGTATTTCAAAATTATATAATCAATAAAAAATACACTTCCTTACATGCTCGCTTACATATAATTCTCTATCGGCATAACCATTGCACCCGTCCTAATGCAAGTGCTAGTAAATAATGAAATGTCATATATAATTTATTAAAAGTTAAAAACCATGAAATAATATAAATAATAAATTCAACTATTCAATAATTAAAATATTAATATGAATAATTACAATATGTAAATATTACTAATTTAAATTTAAATTGTAAACATTAAATAAGTTAAAAATAATTTTAAATTTTAACTTTTATATTATGGGATTATGAAATCGTTTATTTAATTTTTATGACTTACAATAAAATTTATATTTTGAATAATATAAATTTCAAAATTAAATTTATAATTTATAATTTATATTTTTTGGAATATTATTTATATGATTTTTATACAATAAAAATAAGTTAATATTATTTTAAGAAAAAATATATATAATATTTCAAATGTAAAATAGTTAAATTTGTATATCAAAATAGTATATTTAAAACATGGAGTAAAATAATATAAAAATTCCAAACACAAAATCAAAAGTGGCAAAAAATTGTCCAAAAAATATGCCTTGAAAAACTAGAATAAAAGAATTAATGCTCACATTCCAAAAAACTTGCCCTCATCACTTAATATATATTAGATTTTATATAAATTATATGTATTAATATATATTAGATTCTGTGATATACATACATACATATATGTGTGTGTTAACACACTATTTTTAAAATATTATATTATAAATTTTTGAGTTATATTTTTATATTTTTTAACTTTTACTAATATAGATTTTTTAATTACTATTTTTAACTTTAACTTTCACATAATCATTGCACCATCGGATATACAAACATTAACTTGGAAGTGGCTTAAAAAATGCCAAAAGTTAATAAAATTGTAAAACAAAAATCTTATGGACAATTTTGCATTATCTGTGCCTAAGTTTTTTCAACCAATGATATTGAAGAAAAATAATTTCAAAAATTAGAAAAGTTAAAGTCCGTGCATTTTATTTTAGAAGAATTAAAAGATAATTTATGAAAAGAAAATACTCAATTTTGATTGGTTGAAATTCAAAATATTAATCACTAGTTATAAATTCCCATGAGAGGAACTAATAATTTAAGATTGATATTTAGACATTTTAAATAGATGCATTTTGAATATTTATACTTGTCAATATATCTATATGTTAAGATATTCCCTTCAAAATATATTCATAATCAAATAAAAAATAATATAAATATATAAAATTCTACTATTATATATAAGATAAAATTAAATACAAAATAATTATATAAAAAGAAATTGAAATAATCCAATAAAAAATATATCATTTTGTAAATTGAAATTTGTATCCATACTTTCTCACTAGTACTACCATAAACATGCATTATAGAGTCAACAGCTGTACGTGATGTTTCCACTTATAATGTCGACCGTGTCAACAGAAACCTACACAACTCCACCGAGCCGACATATCCACGTGTCCAATGCCCCCGCCACTAATAAAATTGAAAGCAACAAAAAACTAACCAGAATTGGACTCTTACCAATTTTTTTCAAGACTGATGCGTCAATACTTACTTCTATAAACTGCACACCGACCACCGTAAAGGCGACAGATACTTTCAACGAACTCATTTATTTATAATAGAAGTCTTATCTGTCCACCGAATATTTTGTAGGCTAATTAAATAGTGTCCCCATTTGAGGTTTAATAGCTCAACAATATAATATCCCGGCATCTATCCATAATTTTAGTGTGATTGTTATGTGGGCTTAAAGAGGTGGAGGCATTTTAATGAGTTATAAATAAATAGATTTTTAATATTTTATGATAGTGAAATATTGTTTTCAATTTTAGTTGTATGGTAGTCACGTTAATGTCATGACAAATTCATCTCGTGGAAAATTCATCGCGAGTAATTCACTACCGTGGATTGTATTAACATTTTTTAATATGTATTTCCAAGATCTTGAGATTTTTTTTGCAAAAGAATAATTTGCACTACGTTAATAATAGAGATGACTGATATTGTATAATTGGTTTACTAGAATAAAATAGAATATCTTGAAAAATATATTCATTTTTATTATCATAAATCAAAATTTCTAATTGTATATGCCATGAATTATCGAGGATGATGAATTGTTGGTGGTGAATTTTCCACGAGATGAATTTGTCATGGCGATGAATTGTTGGGAGGTGAATTTTCCTAAAGCCGATACTTATATTTATATCATCAATTATCTACATCATCACTTATTGTTAATAACAACTCATCAATTTAATATCTCTACATCTACCTATACTTTTTGTGTGATTGTTATACCAGTTCAAAAGGATGCTGGCATGTTTTTTAGTGTTGTAGATAAACGTATCTAAATGAATAAGAGATAATATTTTAACAATTTATGATCGTGAGAGATTATTTTAATTCTAGTTGTGCAATGAATTTTTATGTTAAATGTGAGAAACATAATACTTGTACAATTGATGTAATAGTTTTTGTACATAATCAATTATCTTCTCCACCATTTATGGATAATAACAACACACCAATTTAATATATTTGCATCTACCTAGTGATTGTTATGTGGATTTAAAGAGGTGCAAACATTTTTGTTAATGTTGTAGGTAAATGTATATAAATAATTGAGAGGTAATATTTTAACAATTTATTATAGTGAAAGAGATTTTTTTTAATTCTCGTTTTGTTGTAGATTTTTATGTCAAATGTGAGAAACATAATATTTGTACTATTGATGTAATAGGATTTTACATAATCAAATATCTTCTCTACCGCCTATTGATAATAACAATTCATAAATTTCATGTATGTTCATCTACCAATCATTTTTGTGTGATTGTTATGTGGGTTTAAAGAGGTGGAGACAATTTCATTAGTGTTGTAGCTAAATCTATTGAAATTAATAAGAGAAGATTTTCACTAATAGTGAGAGAGATTGTTTTTAGTTCTTGTTGTGAAGTAGACTTTTATATCCAATATATGAAGCATAATATTTTTATAGTTCATGATAGTGAGAGAGATTGTTTTTTGTTGTAATTGTATTAGATTTTTACATAATGTCATCTTCTCCGCGACTTATTGATATTAATATCTCACCGATTTAAGATCACTCATTTTTCTTATATAATTGATGTGTGGATATAAAATGACTGTGAAATATTTTCACTAGTATTAAAATAAAAAACAAATACATCTTTGAAATCATCAAATGCGGCTATTTAAAATATTCACATAAGTTTTTTCTTTTCTTTTTGTTATGTAGATCTAAAATGATGGGAAACATCATTATTAATATTGAAAACAAATACATTTTTAAAATTACTAATGGTTGAAAGTTATGTAATTGGATAGTTCAATTTTATATAGATCTTAAATGTAAATGTGATTTCTTTTGCAAACTTACATGTTCTCTATTAAAACTTTGGGTTTAAAGAGGTGGAGGAAATTTCATTAGTGTTGCCAATAAATGTATCTAAGTTAATAAGAGATAAAAAAAATTACAATTTACAATAGTGAGAGAGATTTCTTTTAATTCTAATTATATAGTAGAATTTGATATGAAATATAAGAAACATAAAGGTGATCCCACAATAGTGGTTTACAATTTTTGGTCAAATTGGGCACTGAAATTATTATTTTAACTAAATCTTCACATTTGGGCACCTATAGCAGATAAACCACGAGGAATTGGAAGATGATGCAAACTAAAGTCTTGTCACATTTTGTCTATAGATTCTAAAAAAAATATATCATTTTTTTTGGAATCACATTGCACTTCTTTTTCCATCTCCCACGAAAACTAGTTTTTTTCATAAAACAACATTTTTAAAAAGTGACACACACTGTACAACACATAACATTTTTTTCATGAAGGATAAAATTCTAATTCTTTCGAATTTAGATTTGTAATTCTGATATCTATTACTTCGACTTGGTTAGATAGATTTTTATTTAATATTTTTTCTTTAATCAAGTTTCGAAGTCAAACCAATTACAATTTATACATAGTGGAACCATATAGCATGTAACTATTTTTGTATATATCGAAATTCAATTTTTTTATTTTGTTGGATCAAGGACTTCAATATCTGGTGCACTCATATTTTTCAATTTTTTTTTGATAATATGCTATTTTTCCACATATGCAGAACAAAGACCTTCATTCTCGATGAAAAACCTATGTTTAATAAAACTAAAAAAATGAATACATAATAAAACCAAAACATATTAAAATTATATTCGTTGGATAGCTTGTTTCGAGGACTACTTGATTCTAGTTGGGTTTGTGAAAATTCTTCCATTTTAATCTTCAACCTAAGCTCCAAAGTGCCAAAATTTAGGTTTTTTTAGTGTCTCAAGTGGGGATGAGGGATAAGTGGGGTTCATACAAACCCCTAGGGGTTCGCTCGAACCCTGGTTCATGTGAACCTCTTCAAAAGGGTTTGATCAAACCCCTTTCCAATGCATTTTTTTTTTTTTTTTGGTAGTCAAATTCAAAGGGTTTCGCTTGAACCCTAGTTCAAGTGAACCCCTTATGGGTTCAATCGAACCAATAGGTTCGTACGAACCTCCAAAATCACTTTTTTTGCCTTGTGGTCATTTTTTGTGATTTTTCCTTCCTCACTTGAATTGTAAACCACTATTGTGGCTTCACCCATAATATTTTTACAGAGAGATCATTTTTTATTGTAACTATATAGTAGATTTTTACATTATCAATCATCTTCTCCACTGTTTACATATATTTATATTAACATCTAGTTGATTTAATATATCTACACCATTCATTTAAAAATAAATGCATTTTAAAATTAATCTCAGATGTTATTATTTTTAGACCAAATAATTTAAACGACACTCAATCAAGTAAAAAAAATCTTAGTGAGAGATTATTTTAATTCTATTTGTGCAATGAATTTTTATGTTAAATATGAGAAACATAATACTTGTACAGTTGATGTAATAGTATTGTAGATCATCAATTATCTTCTCCACCATTTATTGATAATAACAACCCACCAATTTAATATATATGCATCTACCTATTATTTTTATTTAAAGAGGTGCAAACATTTTTGTTAATGTTGTAGATAAATGTATATAAATTAATAATCTAGATAATATTTTAAAAGTTTATTATAGTGAGAGAGATTGTTTTTTAATTCTAGTTGTGTTGTAGATTTTTATGTCAAATGTGAGATTTCATAATATTTGTCTTGTTGATGTAATATGATTTTGCATCATCAAATATCTTCTCTACTACCTATTGGTAATAACAATTCATCAATTTCATGTATCTTCATCTATCTATCATTTTTGTGTGATTATTATGCGGGTTTAAAGAGGTGGAGACAATTTCATTAGTGTTGTAGCTAAATATATTTGAATTAATAAGAAAATATTTTCACAATTTATGATACTAAGAGAGGATGTTTTAATTCTTTTTTGTGTAGTAGACTGTTATATCCAATATATGAAGTATAATATTTTAATAGTTCATGATAGTGAGAGAGATTGTTTTTGGTTGTAACTGTATTAGATTTTTACATTATGTCATCGTCTCCACCGCTCATTGATATTAATATCTCACCGATTTAAGATCGCTATATTTTTCTTATAAAATTGATGTGTGGATCTAAAATGACGTGAAATATCTTCACTAGTAATGAAATAGAAAACAAATACATCTTTGAAATCATCAAATGCGGCTATTTAAAATATTCACATCAGTTTTCTTGTCTTTTTGTTATGTAGATTTAAAATGATGGGAAACATCATCATTAATATTGAAAACATGCATTTTTAAAATTACTAATGGTTGGAATTTATGTAATTGAATAGTTCAATTTTATATATATCTTAAAAGTAAATGTCATTTGTTTTGTAAACTTACATGTTCTCTATTGAAACTTTGGATTTGAAGAGCTGGAGTCAATTTCATTAGCGTTGCCAATAAATATATCTAAATTAATAAGAGATAAAAAAATAAAAAATTACAATTTATAACAGTGAAAGAGATTGCTTTTAATTCTAGTTGTGTAGTAGAATTTTATATCAAATATAAGAAACATATTATTTTTACAGAAAAAATAGCATTATCAGTCATCTTCTCCACCGTTCACTGATATTAACATCTAATTTATTTAATATCTCTACACCATTCATTTAAAAATAAGAAATAAATACATTTTTCAAACAATCAATCTCAGCTACTGTTATCTTTAGACCAAATAATTAAACTGGCACACAATCAATTAAAAAAATATATCTGTAAGTACAAAAATGGTCTTCAAGCCAATAGCTTCTGAATTGATTATCATCGACAGCAAAAAGTACAATTAAAATAAGTAGGAATGCAATGAAAGTTTTTAATTTCTGGATATCTTAGAATGAAGAAAATCTATAAAGGTCAGTTGTCGTTAACTTTCTGTCCAAGATAAAATATAACAAAATGATTCGTATGAATAGAAAGCGCACTGTAGTTCCAGCCATCCCATCTGAAGCCCAACAGCTTGAGCTGTTGCCCTTGGAATTAGAAATGCTCTACTGCCAGTACATTCAACAGGGCCTCCTCTATCAGATCCCCGTCGATGACTTCTCCTCTCAAGTGGACCGTCTTGCCGAAACGCTTTCACGGCTGCTGGTAAAATTTTATCCGTTGGCCGGCCGGTTAACAACTAGTCCTGTGGATGGAGGTATTTACATCCTCTGCAACGACTCGGGCGTAGATTTCATTGAAGCCACGGCAGAAGAGCTAAGCATCGCCGATCTGACCACAGCAGACGTTGCGCCAGCTGTCGAAGAACTGTTTGCTCTGCAAGGCGCCCTAAATTTGGAAGGCCATCGCCTTCCGTTGCTTGCAGTCCAGGTAAATCACTCAAGGTATATTTTCTGGTTTGGAAATATAGTGTTTAGAAGGAACTGGGACTTTTCAGGAACTTTCATTTTAAAATTCTTTTGGAAACCTATCTTGCTTTTACCTGTCTTTCGTATAAGAGTAAAATAGTTTGGAATTTCTAATTTAAAGCTGACGTTCTTTGTATGTTGGTTGTAATGATATTCATGAGATTAGGTAGTTTATAGGAATCTGAAACTTGAATTGTGTTGAAACTAAAACAAAATAGTAACCAACAAACAACAGTTTCTGTTTTTTTGTTATTCATTTTTCTTCAAATAAAGTTGTTAAAGATTCAATTTTTACAGCATTATATTAAGATTCAACTTTTACAGAATTAGTAATTGATTTCAATGTTTTCATCTGTCATACATTTCATGATGTGATGTCATTTTGTTTCCATTGATCCTACTATGTTGTGACAACAAACTCTTCAACCCATTCTTCTTTGGGTGTTTTCCATCTGTATTTTCACACCTAAGTTGGTGTGAGCTAGTTCTTTATTGAACAATTAGCATTTTAGCTTTTAACTTTATATATGCCACTATATAGTTTGTTAGTTCGTGGTCACAAAATAATTAAATTGCTTGACATAATATTCTCTTTTTCATCCACGCTAAACTGTCCGCATGATAGCTTTGACTTTCTCTCACATACCTTTTGATTTCCATTTTTATGTTTGGGCATTCTTGCATCTTGATTCTCTATTTATTCGACTCAACATCTTACTTAATCTATGCATTCTTTCTTCTATTTAATTTTTTCTCCAACACAATTTTGGGCCAGCACTGTCCTTCCATCTTCTTTATTCTCTTCAAATATCCTAGTACTTGAATCATTGTTTCCGCTTCAACTAGAAAGGCTGTGGCTTTGGCTAAGACAATTTTGTATAGGACCATGACTTTTATTTTGAAACTACTTGCCATTAAATGTTTTTCTAACATTTCTATTTGCTTCCATTTTGATATTTTCATGCTAATATCCCAAACTTTACAACCATACGATGCGACCAATGTAGCAAAAAACCCAAATAAGATATTTTTTATTTTCCAATCCCATAACTCAACTAATCTACATATATCATGTATAGATTTTTCTATCCCCCTTGTATTCATTTTTGTCATGCATGCCTCCCAACTAAGGTGGTTGTGGAAATCAAAGCCCAAATATTTGTATTCATTTACCTCTTGCAAGGGGCTTCTTTCAAACTCAAAATTCATTTGCTTCCATTTTCTTCTCAAAGTAAAGATCATGACCTTGGTTTTGCCAATATTCACTTGCATTCACACCATGACAAAATATTTGTAGGGCACTCGACTGTTCTTGCAAATATGTTGCTTTTATCATTACAATAAAATCATCTGTGTAAAACATTAACTTTATCACAAAAGTGGCTAGCTGGACACCCACACCACCTGACTTATTTATCCACTCCTCTAACTTGTTTATGTATAGCCCAAACAAAATTTGCTCTCAAATACTATATCAAATGCTTTTTTGAAATGAACTACAAAAAATAAAAATAAAAATAGCCTTTTTAATTATGTGAGAATGCTCTAATGATCAATTGTTAAATGGCTTTGGTCTGAACCTTGCTTGCCCTTTTACCCTCCGTTTTCTGTCCATAAGCTACCTAATCACTCCAGCATACTTCCAAAGAGTTTCACGAAAAGGAATTATAGTGCGACTGTGCGACTTTATTAATCGTTGATATTCAATTTGCAGGTAACTCAGCTGAAAGACGGGATTGCAGTATGTTGCACGGTCAACCACTCCGTAGCCGACGGGAGTTCCTTCTGGTATCTCTTCAACTCGTGGGCCCACCTCTGTAGGACAAACGGGAATAAAATTCCCGTTAATCCCATCCACGACCGTTCTCTGCTAGAACTCGGCGGGTCCACGGTCAGGCTTGGCTTCGACCCGGACGGCCACATCCCAAGGTTTTGCCCACCTCCACTGCGGGTAACAATATTCCATTTCAGCGCCAAAGCGATCAGCTGCTTAAAGGAGCGGGCCAACCGGGATTCACCGGTTACGATCTCTTCCTTCCAGGCACTGTGCGGGCATTTGTGGCGGGCCATCACGCGGGCACGTGGGCTCGGCCTGGACGAGCACACGAATTTTTGGGTGTCCGTCAACTTGCGGTCTCGGCTTCGTCCTCCGCTGCCAAGCTCCTACTTTGGTAGCGTTATTCAGAACATTTTCGCCACCGCTACAGCTGGGGAGCTTAGCAGTTTGCCCCTCTCCTTCCCGGCTGGTTTGCTGAACGGTATAATTACAGGTCATATGGACGGGGCTATCAGGGATATGATCGATCAGTGGCGTGAGCGGCCGATTGTGATTACACTGGATCAGATACAGAAGAACTGTATAGTAATAGGGAACTCTCCGCGGTTTGAGATGTACGAGAATGATTTTGGGTGGGGGAAACCCGTGGCGGTTAGGAGTGGAATGGGCAATCATTTTGACGGGAAGGTGTGTTTTCATCCCAGCAGAGAGGGCGGAGGAAGTGTTGAATTAGAGGTCTGCCTTCCTCCGGGCACCATGAACAAGTTGGAAGATGATACCGACTTTATTTCTCCTTCATCATTAATTTAATCCAAGCCATTTCATATTTGTCACTAGGCAGGGATGTACGGCAATTGATAACTAAGGATTGTATTATCAGTTATGTTTGAAATATCTTATTCAATAATGTATCTGTATGTAATTTCTTGTTCATATCTTTATGTAATTTGGAAGACTTTATTTAAAAAATAAAAAAATTATATAATTATTATGTGTTATTTTTATTAGAGTTATTTATTATGATTATATTGTATTTTTTAATCTGTAAACATTTCTCAAGTTATTATTTTATAAGTATTAATTTGTTTCAAAAATATTAATAGTTATTTATGTTAGAAGTAATTCTTATATCTAAAATAGAAAAGTTTGAAGTTTCATAAAATTATGGATGTTTGATAATAATATATGTTTCTAGAGATTAATGGTATATTTAATATAATTAGTGGTAGTTTTTTTAATATGGAAATAGTGTTGAATATATAAACTTTTTTCATCACAATCACTATGTGTCTACATATATAGATACATTGCTTTGTATTTTATCTATTTAAAGGATCTTTCGACCCCTAAATAAAGTATAGAGAGGGCTCTCTAATTTCATCAACTAGTATAATGCAAGGTTGTAGCTTCAATTACAGAGATTAAATTGCTAAATTTAAAAGATTTTCTTTCCATGATAAATTCCTTGTTGAAATGAGCATCATTAATGTGAGTAGGTAATTGAGGGCAATAAATTCATGATTTTAAATAGAGGTCATTAGTTAAAATATTAAACTTCATCATTTATAAGGCAATGAGGCACAACAAAAATGAAGTGCACATCCCAAGAGTGGAATACATTAAAAAAAACATATTAAAATAGCCTCTACTTGTTATAAATCAATGAGTATCCATATTAAAGCAAAGGGAGCACAGGCAAAGATCATTATTATGCTTTTTCCTTAGTATAAAATAGAATTGAAAATAAAAATGTTTGGATAACTCTTTTTTAGAAGTTTCAAAAAATGAATATAACTATAGCTTCCTTGAACTTGATTACAATGTAGCATGCCCTCTTAGAAATATATGACAATAAAGCACAAGGAAAATCAACTGAAGTTCTAGACTATCCTTAACCTAGCATAATTAAACCAATAATAGAAAAAAAAATGATAAGGGAAAACGAGGAAAATAAAATAGAAAAGAGGGAAAGAGAGATAAAGTAAACAAGTACATGAGCTTGAAAAATGACATTTAATTCAGTAATATTTACCTATAAATGCATCACTCAAGTGACCATTTTCTCTCACTCAATGCAAAAGAAATAGTGATTCTTTCATTTAAGGTGATAATTGTAAAAAAATATACTCAAAAATAAAATGTATGGTAATATACAACCACCACATTACACATGTAAGCTATATCCACAAAAAATCACTCTAAATATACATTAAAGTTTAACAAATTATTCACAGAGAAGAGTTCATGTAAACTACAATGATAGCTCCTAAAAAATAATATACTTTAATTGAAAAGTAAAATAGCCCATTTCCAAAGTATTTTGGAGGAAAGTGAACTATTTCTATATTTTCTCAAGCACAAAAACTTCCAATACAAAAAATAAAATACATGCATGTTTATATAGATATATAAGTCCTATGAGGTGGTCCACCCAAATGTAATTGGTAGTAGGAGATTTTAATGGAAGGCACAATCAAGAGTTTATCTGATTTGGTCACTAGTACCAAAATCTTCAAATTTCAATGTGGATAGGACCCTTCATGTGCATCTCAACTAACTCCATTTGGAGGATTTTATGTGAAAGGAGGATTTGGAGAACATCAAGTCTAAAGATTTAACAAAGAAGTCCTCATCATATTAAATGTGGGAGCTAAAATGATATCTTATGAAGCATTCATCCTCCTCCAAATCCATATTTTGAAATATTCAAAATAGGAACATATTTAGTTCTTAACCAACCATATATAGGTATTTGTCAAACTTTAAAATATCTCTCTGTATCCTTAAACTACTATAGTCACATGTAGTGGTAGAGCTCCAAATCAACATTCAATAAATATGCTCATTCTACATAGAAAATAGGAAAGATATAATCATTAATCAAAGATGCATTTATCAAATTAATATTAGTAATTTTGAAATATCATTTCAATTGTTGTACTAAAATCACTCCCTATTTAGTATAAATGACCAAATCTATGTTATTTCTAACCATTGGTGCATTCATGATCTCATAATTTATCTTTGATATCTTTATCAAAATCTAATACACAAAAATAGGAAGAAGAGTAAATTTTATTATGAGATGGCCATATAAACAATATCCTATTCATGATTACACATGTACAGCTTGAAAGGAGACACTTTCGTGTGAAGGGGATGCCTATCATATTTGTGTAGCCAATGAAAACAAGCCACAAATGTGTGAAGGTAAAGAGGACATCATCACATAAATATGTTCGGTGTGGTAGCCATCAAATGGTATATTGATCAATAGTGGGCACAACATAGGAGGATGCCAAAAATCATGAACACCATAGGAGGTTGGATTGGGCAGTCGACAATATTCATTACGTCCATATTTATTTCACTGCCTTTGTCCTGGCAGGCATTAACAGACATCCAAAGTTAACAGAACATGTGTAAATAAATATAAGGAATATATCAAGAAAGATAAATAGTTGTACAAACCGTAGTTTCTCAACTCCGTAGACTTCTTTATCAAGCATTTATTACTCTTTCAGAAGCTTTCAAAAATTAAAGAGGAAATTGTCGTTCTCATGCTAGTGAATGAAGGCTTTCAAATTAACTCCAATGGGGGATCTGATCATTATTTGAGTTTGGTAGGAAAGAAGACATCATAAAGTACTAGGATGAAAATATGATTAATGAATACTCTTCACACTTTCTTAACAATCAATTTGTAGAAGAAAAAGAGAACAAAGACTATGTGGACCTCAAAAATATTCAATGTGTCATTGCTTATGAACATACTATATAGTTAGGTGGGTGGATAGTTGGACGGGGTAGTTGGAAAAAATCGAAGAAACATAGGATGTGATATGCATCTAATTTTCTTTTTATCATTTATAATAGTTATGTTTACCTATTAAAAATAAGATATCAATGAGAAGAGGTATGCATCTTGATTATAGGCTTGAACATGTTATATTTTATTAATAAATGTTCACCAAAATATTGTAGTTAATAGTTATTAAGGAAAGGTCTATTAGTTAAGATGTAGCAATTCTCATAAAGGTGAGGCATATCACTTATAAAATCATTATTTGGATAAAATAATATGTAATTAATTTATTGTATGTCATGCTCTTGCAAAAAAATTCAGCTAGAACATATAATATCAAAATTATTTAAATTTTTCCTTAATAAAAAAAACTAATGATAAAAATACTCAATTAATTATTTGAAACAAAATTAAAATTATATTTTTTTTAAATATTTAAAATGTTTATTTTTGAAAATATTTTTTTTTATAGAATTGCAAACATGAAATATTTGTGAAAAATTAAAGTATTTTCTAAAAAAATAAAATTATTAGTTAGAAAGAATTGTGAACAAATAACTAAATTATAATTATATTTCAAAAAATTATGAAATAAATTTTATTTTATGAAATGATTTCTTTAAAAAAATATAAATATTGATAAATTTATAATAATGAATTTTAGATAGTTTTTAAAATTTGGAAACAAAAATTTATGATTAATTACAATTTTTTTATACTATTTTATTTCTATAAATAATGATTAAATTCTTCTGTGTTTTATAATTTTTATGGTGTTTTTATGGTGATTGAACATCTAAATGTTCTATAGATAAATAAGTTTTAAAAAAAGATGTTAAAATGGAACAAGTATTAATAAAAATGACCCTACATATACCACAGAGATTAAAGTCGAAATATTTATATATAATAAAGAGATATATGTCTTTGAATTAAAATTTATATTCGAAAGTTGTTTCAATAATAGAAAAATTGTACTAAAAATTCATGAGTTTGACACTTTTAAAGAGGCTATAAATATTGAAATTTTGAGAACAAAAACTAAAAAATGGTGATATATTACAACTAAATATTTCCTTGTCAAGAGGAATGATGAAATTTGATATATATATTTTTTTAGAAAAATCAAATCTATGGCTAGATATGGTGAAATTTGAAAGAGAGATAAAGGAAGCTAGGGGAGAAGACCCAATATCCATCAGGGCTATCTTCGTGTAGTTGGTGTAGTTGTAGAATTAAAATCGTACATTGAATAAAAAAAAATTTATGGGTTTTTTCGTTCACGAGTTAAGTGCTTATAACTAAGGCTTTGGCTTGCGGGAAATTTGATCAAGTGCAAGAGCATTGGATATGTGTGTGGGGGTCAAAAATTCACCTTTTAGAGGTGTCATCTGCTCGTCGCCACCTAACGTTCCAGTATCTGCCTGCTACAACCACCATTTTTTTTTTTAAATCACTTAAATGTGTCACTATTAACATTTAATTAAAACTATTTTATCATTCAAATCTGCTCAAAATTCAATGGGTCTACTTCATGTTAGCACCTTATAAAATCATTTTGGCGCCCATTAAAAATCACTCCTACATATTAATCTCCTAACATTAGCACCGGACACCAAGCACATTACACCCCAATTAAACTTCATTTGGGGTCCGATTATTGCATATGACTAATGTTTTTTTTGTGGGTATCCCATTCTTTTTGCTTATTTTGTCGTGCGCTCTCTTTGGAAGATTCTCAGTGATGGAAGTGAATGTAGACGGTGACAACTCTCCACGGCTCTTGCTGGTTCACACACCTTTCAAGGTAACAACAAACATCATTCTCCTTTGAATATGCAAACAATGGTACAAGTTAATCATTTTCTTCTACATTTTTCATGACCCATGAAGGGTTTATTCGATGATTGAAAAAATATTACTACTTGTTTATGAAATAAATCATTCCTCTTACATGCCTTTTCGCCATGTGTTGTTTGATTTTGTTGGGTCATGGTGTTGCTGTGTTACACATAAGTTTTTTTGGGGTTAAATCATTTTCTCTCCTTGTTTTACCACAAGCTCGCGGTCTGGTAAAGTTGATTGTATCATGATTTTGTCTACAGAAATGATAGAGGAATTTCGTGGGTTTGACCACATGTCTGCAAAAAATGATTTTTTGGTCTGTATCAACCTTTTTATAAAAAACCCATGTGAATATGGGCATTAATCAGCAAGCCCATTTAGTATACGCCATTTTTTGTGAAAACCCTTACTTTGTTTTTTCCAAATATGGGTTTTTTTGGGGTTAAATGATTAAATATGACCTGGTAAAGTTGATTGTCTCATGATTTTGTTTGAAAAATGATAGAGGAATTTCATGAGTTTGACCACATGTCTACAAAAAATGATTTTTTTTGGTTTGCTTCGACCTTTTTGTAAAAAAGCCATGTCACTATGGGTATAAATCAACAAACCTATTTAAAATATGACATATTTGTAAAAACCCTTGCTTGGTTTTTTCCAAATTCGTGTGCTTAAGGAATTAATCTCATGAAACACTTGTCTAAAATATTTTGCATCTATCTGAAAATGCATTTATGTATTCCTCTGAGTGAGGAATTATTATTATGAAATCCTTGGTTAATTTCTTGTGCACATTTATGAAAACCCAAGTGTCTAATCGATCTACCTCTTTTAAAATTAATATCCTATTGCTATTGAATATAACACAACTTTATTGTACAACGTGCTTTGTACATTCTACTTATAATTACTTATAGTTATTTTCATGAGTTGTGCATTTAACTTCGACACCTCCTCGCCCCTTGACATCACTACTTTCACATCTATAGCTCTGCATACGTCCATTAATTTCATGCATATTACTGATCTTGTCATTAACTAACTGATATAAATATTGGTCGACTGCAAAGACAACTCACCTCTATGAATAGCACTTCTACTTAACCACTTATTTCTCCATATTACAAGCTTACACCTTTATCCCTATGCGAGGGGCGGAGGAACCAGTCGTGGCCGGCAATTGACGGTCACAAAGAAAAATCGTAGGCTCGTCCGGCTGAGCCCACGGGCCCGCGTAACCGCAGCCCACAAGAAACCGCACAGTGCCTGGAGGGAAGGGACTTTAACCAGGGAATCCCGGTTGGCCCAATTTTTAAGCAGCTGATCATGTGGCCGCTGAAATGAAACATTTCTACCCGCAGTGGAGGCGTGCAAAACCGCGGGATGTTCCCGTCCAGGTCTAGCAGACAACGGTCGTAGATGGGATTAGGGGGCATTTGAATGCCGTTTGTTCTACTAAGGTGGGCGCACGAGTTGAAGTAATTTTTGAATATCAAGATTTTATTCAATAGTTGTTTCTAACTACGCAGTTGAATTTATTATAAATTTCACAAATATTTTAATTCATTGAAAAATTGAAAGGTTAATTTGGATTTCTAGTTAAAAAAGTAGTTGTGCGTGACCATCACCGAAAACTATCAGGGTATTATTTAACTTTATAGGAAGTTACTCAGATGCCTTGCTTGCCTCTCTCGGCTGACAATTCATTGCGTCCATATTTATTTCACTGTGTCTTTGTCCTGGCAGGCATTAACAGACATCCATAAGTTAATAGAACATGTGTAAATAAATTTAAGGAATATATTACGAAAGATAAATAGTTGTACAAACCATATTTTCTCTACTTCGTAGATTTCTCTATCAAGCATTTATTACCCTATAAAGAGGAAATTGTGGTTCTCATGCTAGTGAATGAAGGCCTTCACATTAACTCCAATGGGGGCATCTGATCATTATTTGAGTTTGGTAGGAAAGAAGACATCATAAAGTACAAGAATGAAAATATGATTAATGAATACTCTTCACACTTTCTTAACAATCAAAATTGGTAGAAGAAAAAGAGAACAAAGACTATGTGGACCTCAAAAATATTCAATGAGTCATTGCTTATGAATATACTATATAGTTAGGTGGGTGGATGGTTGGAAGGGGTAATTGGGAAAAATCGAAGAAACACAGGTTGTGATATGTATCTAATTTTCTTTTTATCATTTATAATAGTTATGTTTACCTATTAAAAATAAGATATCAATGAGAAGAGGTATGCATCTTGATTATAGGCTTGAACATGTTATATTTTATTAATAAATGTTCACAAAAATATTATAGTTAATAGTTATTAAGGCAAGGCCTATTAGTTAAGTTGTAGCAATTCTCATAAAGGTGAGGCATATCACTTATCAAATCATTATTTGGATAAAATAATATGTAATTAATTTATTGTATGTCATGTTCATGTAAAAAAATTCACCTAGAACATATCATATCAAAATTATATAAATTTTTCCTTAATAAAAAAAAATAATGATAAAAATACTCAATTAATTATTTGAAACAAAATTAAAATTAGATTTATTTTTTAAATATTTAAAATGTTTATTTTTGAAAATAATTTTTTTTTAGAGAATTGCAAACATGAAATATTTGTGAAAAATTAAAGTATTTTCTAAAAAATTAAAATTATTAGTTAGAAAGAATTGTGAACAAATAACTAAATTATAATTATATTTCAAACAATTATGAAATAAATTTTATTTTATTTTATGATTTCTTTAAAATAATATAAATATTGATAAATTTACAATAAAGAATTTTAGATAGTTTTTAAATATTAGCAACAATTTTTTTTGATTAATTACAATATTTTTTCTTATACTATTTTATTACTATTTAATGATTAAATTTTTCTATAATTTATAATTTTTATGGTGTTTTTATGGTGATTCAACATCTAAATGTTCTATCCATAAATAATTTTTTTTAAAAGATGTTAAAATGGAATGAGTATTAATAAAAATGACCCTACATAAACCAGAGAGATTGAAGTCCAAATATTTATATACAATAAAGCGATATATGTCTTTGAATTAAAATTTATATTTGAAATTTATTTCAATAATAGGAAAATTATATTAAATATTCATGAATTAGACACTTTTAAAGAGGCTATAAATAATCAAATGTAGAGAATAAAAAATAAAAAATGGTGATATATTACAACTAAATATTTCCTTGTCAAGATGGAATGATGAAATTTGATATAGTTTCTTTTTTTTCTTAAGAAAAAACAAACCTATGGCCAGATATGGTGAAATTTGAAAGAGAAATAAAGGAAGGTATTAAGAAGGGGGTGAATTTGTAAGGAAAATAATGGTATTTAAAATAATTTCTTAGAATTTTTTTTTTTAAATGGAGTTCTTAGAATTTTTTTACTAAGAAAAAAGATGTTAAACTCAAAATTAATGATGAGAATTAAAATATAAATAAATAGTTCATAAAGTTATTATTTTTTATATGTATTATGTGATTTGACAAATTAAAAATTATGAGTTCTTAAATAAAAGTGAAATCTATAGATAGTTTTTTTCCTAAATTAATCTTGAAGGAAATTGCAATTAAAATGATTATACAATATTTTAATTTTTTGAAAGAATATTGATATTTAAAAAAAAATAAAATAGTTCAATATTTAAAAGGAATGACAAAAATTGAAGATATTTTAAAAAAATATAATTAAATATGAATGGAATTTTGAAACATGAAAAATATCTTTAAATAGATGATTTATTTTTGAAAAAATTACCTCATTTGATCCATACTAACACAACAAAATTTCATGGCTAATATTTTTCTCTTGGTTTGCTACATATGGGCTGATATATACTTATTGTAGTTTTCTTTACTTTCATTACTTTCTTTTGTAAAAGGTTTCAGGATACTTCAAAACTCATTTTTTACCTCTAATAAAAAAAAAAAAAAATCATTATCAAACTATTTTCTAGAAAATACTAGCAATTATTTTATAAACCATACAATAAAAATAAGCAATAAACAATGCATACCAAAATAAATTTTATTTTATGAAATGATTTCTTTAAAAAATATAAATATTGATAAATTTACAATAAAGAATTTTAGATAGTTTTTAAATATTGGAAACAAAAATTTATGATTAATTACAATTTTTTTTTATACTATTTTATTTCTATTTAATGATTAAATTCTTCTTATTTTATAATTTTTATGGTGTTTTTATGGTGATTCAACATCTAAATGTTCAATAGATAAATAACTTTTTTAAAAAGATGTTAAAATGGAACAAGTATTAATAAAAATGACCCTACATATACTAGAGAGATTAAAGTTCAAATATTTATATATAATAAAGAGATATATGTCTTTGAATTAAAATTTATATTCGAAAGTTGTTTCAATAATAGAAAAATTGTACTAAAATTCATGAGTTTGACACTTTTAAAGAGGCTATAAATATTCAAAATTTTAGAACAAAAAATAAAAAATGGTGATATATTACAACTAAATATTTCCTTGTCAAGAGGAATGATGAAATTTGATATATATGTTTTTTTAGAAAAATAAAATCTATGGCTAGATATGGTGAAATTTGAAAGAGAGATAAAGGAAGGTAGGGGAGAAGACCCAATATCCATCAGGGCTATCTTCACGCAATCATAGAATTCAAATCGTACATTGAATAAAAAAAATAAATTATGGGTTTTTTTCGCTCACGAGTTAAGTGCTTATAACTAAGGCTTTGGCTTGCAAGAAATTCAGTCAAGTGAAGGAGCATTGGATATGCGCGTGGGGGTCAAAAAGTCACCTTTTAGAAGTGTTGTCTACTCATCGCCACCTAATGTCCTAGTATCCGCCTGCTACAAATAATAATTTTTTTTAAAAAATCACTTAAATGTGTCACTATTAACATTTAATTAAAACTATTTTATCATTCAAATCCGCTCAAAATTCAAAGGGTCTACTTCACGTTAGCACCTTATAAAATTATTTTGGCACCCATTAAAAATCACTCCTACATATTAATCTCCTAACATTAGCACTGGAGGCCAAACACATTACACCCCAATTAAACTTCATTTGGGGTCTGATTAATGCATATGACTAATGTTTTTTTTGTGGGTATCCCATTCTTTTCCCTTATTTTGCCACACGCTCTCTCTGGAAGGTTCTCGGTGATGGAAATAAATGCAAACAGTGACAACTCTCCATGGCTCTTACTGGTTCCCATGCCTTGAGGTACAACAAACATCATTCTCCTTTGAATATGCAAACAATGGTATAGGTTAATCATTTTCTTCTACATCTTTTATGACCCATGAAGGGTTTATTTGATGATTGAAAAATTATTACTACTTGTTTATGAAATAAAGCATTCCTCTTACACGCCTTTTCACCATGTGTTGTTTGATTTTGTCGGGTCATGGTGTTGGTGTGTTACACACGAGTTTTTTTGGGGTTAAATGATTTTCTCTCCTTGTTTTACCACACGCTCACAGTCTGGTAAAGTTGATTGTATCATGATTTTGTTTGCAGAAATGATAGAGGAATTTTGTGGGTTTGACCACATGTCTGCAAAAAATGATTTTTTGGTTTGCATCAACCTTTTTTATAAAAAACCCATGTGAATATGGGCATAAATTGGCAAACACATTTAGTATATAACATTTTTTGTGAAAACCCTTACTTTTTTTTTTTTCCAAATATGGGTTTTTTTGGGTTAAATGAGTAAATACAACCTGGTAAAGTTGATTGTCTCATGATTTTGTTTGTAAAAATGATAGATGAATTTCATGAGTTTTACCACATGTGTACAAAAAATGATTTTTTGGTTTGCTTTGTCCTTTTTGTAAAAAATCCATGTCACTGTTGGCATAAATCAACAAACGCATTTAAAATATGGCATATTTGTGAAAACCGTTGCTTGGTTTTTTCCAAATTCATGTGCTTAAAGAATTAATCTCATGAAAATGCACTTCTGTATTCTTGTGAGTGAGGAATTATTATTATGAAACCCTTGGTTAATTTCTTGTGCACATTTATGAAAACCCAAGTGTGTAATCAATCTACCTTTGTTAAAATTAATATCCTATTGCTATTGAATATAACACAACTTCTTTCATTTATTGTACAATGTGCTTTGTACATTCTACTTGTAGTTATTTTCATGAGTTGTGCATTTAACATTTGTATTTATGCACTATCTTTTTACTTTATTTTATAAGTAAATGAAGGTCTTTTTTGGAGATGGGTTTTTCCTTAGAAACCCCATTTACAAATTAAAAAATCTGTGTATTCATTTAATATTTATGGTTCTCTCATCTTCCACTTTCATTAAATATGTATATACATCTATATATGATTGTGTATGTTTGTGTATATATATACACACATAGACACTCTCATATATACATATATACATATATATATATACATATATATATGTTTGTATGTGTATATATATTTTGTACATATATGTGTGTATATATATATATTTGTATGTATGTATATATAAAGACACAACTTATTCAATTTGTAAATGAATGTGTACAATGTTAGTTATACATATTCTATGTGACTATGAAAGACATTCACACATTTCTTAACCATTACACCTAAAAATGGTGGATAATATGTTGGGAAAAAAGCTTTATCTTAAGCTTGTACATAGTAAGCACTTGCCCATTTTGTACAGAAAAGGGTAATTTACAAACATCTAAACATTCTATAATATCTCCAAACTAAATTCTCATAATTTTTGCAACAATTCTTTCAACATGGTCATGGGTAATTTGAAAATCTCGTCATTGTAAGCACTTTGTAGTTCTTTAATTATTAAACACACAACTTATTGAATTTGTAAATGAATGTGTACAATGTTAGTTAGTTATATATATGTAACACAACCTATTCAATTTGTAAATGAATGTGTACAATGCTATAGATATAACATTGTACACACTCATTTACAAATTCAATAAGCTGTGTGTTTCAATTTGTAGATGAATGTGTACAATGTTATATATATATATATATATATATATATATATATATATATATATATCATAGTTTAGTTTCCTAATGTGCTCTTCATAGTATAAATTTTTGCTCTTTACCATACAAAATTGTTGATTCTTATTCATTTTCTACTCTTCATAGAATCATTACTGGTATGTTTATCTCTTGTAATGCTCTTCACAAAATTGATTTAATTACTATCATATGAATTCCTTTTTGATCTGTACATACTCTTTAATGTTTTCTCTCTTAAATATTCATTTAAAAATTGTAAATGAATGTGTATAATCTTATATATAACATTGTACACATTCATTTGCAAATTCAATAAGCTGTGTGTTTGAATTTGCAAATGAATGTGTACAATGTTATATATATATAACATTGTACACATTCATTTACAAAATTTGTGTCTCTTGTCTCTTGTTCATTTAGCAAATTGATATATATGTGTGTATCTTGTTCCTATCCTTTCAAAATGCAAACAATGGTATTGCTTAATCATTTTCTTTTGCATATTATTGAATTTGTAAATGAATGTGTACAATGCTAGTTATATATAACACAACTTATTGAATTTGTAAATGAATGTGTACAATGTTAGTAATATATAGCAAATCTTACTAAATTTACAAATGAATGTGTGCAATGTTATATATATAAGATTGTACACATTCATTTTCAAATTCAATAAGCTATGTGTTTGAATTTGTAACTAAAACCCATTGTTCAAATACATTTCATTTGGTTGTCCAATACAATAGACTAACATTTATTTATATTTTTCTACTTTCCATTGCACATATAGTAGGTTAGCATACATTGATATGTCATTTTATATTTTGTGTCTCTTGTTCATTCAACAAATTGATATATATGTGTGTATCCTTTGCCTATCCTTTCAAAATGCAAACTATGGTACTGGTTAATCATTTTCTTTTGCATCTTATTGAATTTGTAAAAGAATGTGTAGAATGATATATAACAAAACTTATTGAATTTTCAAATGAATTTGTACAATGTTTATATATAAAATTGTACACATTCATTTACAAATTATGTGTCTCATGTCTCTTGTTCATTGAATAGATGCATATATATGTTTGTATCCTAATATATATAAAACCTTAATGTGATTTAGGAGAATGTAGATTTGATAAAAAATGAGCCTAATATCCCTTCCATCTTGCATGCAAAACTATTGTCAATTCTATTTTATCTATTGATGTATACCTAGATAAGTTCCATCAATGGAGAGAAAAGAGGAGATAATTCTATAAAGATAGATTGTCCTATAAAGAAATTCATGACCTTAAAATTACCAAACAAGCCATTTTCCAACATTTTTTATCTCGTAAACAAATGAACCAATTCCACCCACCAAAAAAAATTAATTAATTAAACGGTGTAGGAACCCACAAATAGCTGCAAAATTTTGGGATAGATGGTGGATGGTGTTTGATACTCCACCACATGGAAATTGTGAGGTGCCCCTATACTTTTTGAGAAAGTTATGGGCTGAGTTTGAAGATATAATTTGGAAGAAACTATTTGAAAAAATAAAAAATTATATAACTATTGTGTTATTTCATTAAAGCTATTTATTATGATTATATTGTATTGTTTAATTTTTTAGTATTTTTCAAGTTATTATTATTTTATAAGTAATATTTTGTTTCAAAATAGTTATTTATCTTAGAAGTAATCTTTATATCTAAGCTAAAAAAGTTTGGAGTTTCATAAAATTATGGGATGTTTTATTATATGTTTCTAAAGATAGTGTCGGCACTATAAATCTACAAACAACTCAAATCTCAAACACATATTAGCAAGGGGTTAGTTCAATCCATGCACATCTACAAGTGCTCCTATGAAATAATACATCATACCTCACAAACAAACTAATTGAAAGCATAAAAGAAGCATGATATATACCTATTCCATACTGGATTGGTGTCACTTGTGCAAAGTGACCCTTTCCCAATCCTTGAAAAGCTCAATGATAAAATGCTTTGAAGATGGAGTGAAGTGGACAAAATTAGCTTTTAATTGAAGAGAGTAACTTTGCATGAAGATTATGGATGGATTGTTGAAGAATGAGCCTTCTATTTATAGAATCTCAAGTTGGAAGAATGCCCAAAAAAGAGCAATGTGGGATAAAGATTTAGCCAATAAGGAGCCACTTGTCACCTTGTGAGTGGATGGAGGATGCACAAGTTTTGGTCAATGTGCTAATAAATGAGATTAGTTGGTCTTTTCAAATTCAAATTTGGCTTGTTGGAGGGAGTAAAAGAGACTTAAATGCCAAGTGGGGGACATGTAAGAGGGGCGTTAATGCCATGTTGGAAGGGACAAGTCAATTTGTTTTGAAATTCAAACTTAAGGGAATATTCTCCAAGGATGCCTTGTTGAGGGAAAATGATGATTTAATAAATTAGTTAAAATTCTTTATTTGTGCAAGTGGGAAAAGCTAGAGGATGTGATGGGTGATTAAATTAGATTAATCATGGATTGATTAATTTAAGATGATGATTAGGTGTTTTGACCCATTTGACTTAGATACTTGGATTTATTTAAATAAAAAAGGAGGAATACAAATTTGAAATCTAATTAAATGAAGTTTGGTTTATTTAATTAGAAGGATGATGTAAGATAAAGGTTAATTTATTTAAAGGAGATGAACTTAGGAGATGATTTATAAAAAATGGAATGTTAGGATTTGATTAAAAATTGATTTATTTAATCAAATGAGATAATGAGTGAATTTATTTAATTAGAAGATGAAATGTTACTCTTTTTTTTTTTTAACGAGGGGAATCGGGTGCAGCACGGCCCCCCATATAACCCCCCACCGCCAGTAATCTTTTTACCATGACCGGCAGTGCTGGCGGGACACACCAACCGGTACCACGGGAGCGCCGGAGAGTCGAACCCATGGTGGGTGCCCCGCTACAGGGAACACCTTAACCAACTGAGCTAGGACCGGCGCCCCAATGAAATGTTACTTTTAATTAAATAAAGGTTATTGAATTAAAATGGTGAATTGAAATGTATGTATATTTTTTGTGTTGATATTTTCCCCCTCTTTGAAGCAATGTACTTGATACATTGGTTTAAAGAATAAACTTGCCGTGATAAAAAATTCAAAAAAAATCTATTTTTTTTGGATGCCCTAGGGAAAAGAAGTACACTGGTACATTTCACCCTCAAGAGATCGAGCAAAAGATTAGATTTGAGGGTCGATCTCACGATAAAGTGGTTCAAAATGAATGGTTATGATGATGATGCAAATGATATGATTTTAAAATGATTAGAATAACTAATCTATATTATCCTAAACAACTTAAAATGATCATGCAATGCATGTGAGATGGATGATGCTATGATGCCTATATGATTATGCAATATATGTTTTATGCAAATGTATGATTTTATGAGATACTTAGACTAAAAAATCTATATTATGATGATGAACATGTATGTGAGATGATGTTGAAAATGCTAATATTTTGTGGATGTAGGATGGATGCACTGACCAGTGATGATGATTAATTGATCATGATGTGATGTTAGTGTAGAAAAGAAGAAATGAGAAATGAGATGATGAAAAGAGGATCCAACAAGCCAAATTTATGAGTGATGATGATGAGAAATGGATGATTTTCTTATCAAGAATTGGGATTTTAAAAGGGCCACTTACCTTATGTTTGATAACATGCATAAGCATGATGCATCAAGGTGTAAAGAACCAGGATGGCATTGTACTTAGTGTGATGGACTTTGACTTGAAAAATAGATAGGATTATTCTTGTTCACACCTGATATATGGAAACCTTGCTAGGATGCACTTTAGAAGTTTCAAACATCTCATACCAAAACACAAAAAGGTATAACCTATCAATGCAATAGTCAACAAACTGCCCAAAACACCCTCCATACATATCTAACAAAGCAAGTATTCACCAAGTTATATTACAAGAACGTCCAACAAGCACAACAAACAAAAGATAATGATCGTTGCCCCATTCCTATCTCTCTAAATCCAATTGTTTGGGCATCATCGAGAGGTTATTGGAATGAGCACAAAGATATAAGTCAAAAGACAAAGATAAAGTAAACAAACAAGATGATGTTCTTCAATACTGCTAACTAAAAGGAATTGTGTTTTTAAGGATAAAAAGTGAAACTATTGCCAAAAGATAATGCCCATTGTAGGAAGGATACATCCTAGGACATGTTAGTGGATGGCGACACATCATTTCATTTATCCAAAGTGTTCTTTCTAATAAATAATTCCCATTGTAGGAAGGATACATCCTAAGACATGATGTTATCAGATGATTGAAATGGGATTGATTTGATGATAGGCTATTGACACAAAGAGTTGACCAACTTGTTTACGTACTGACCTAAACCTGAGACTTAATGTTTTGAGTTTTCACTTTTTAACCTGCTAGACTTGTTTCTAATTGCTTCACCAAAGGTTGAGGATGATGATCATTTATTATGAGTGATGTTATTGTGGGTGAAAACGAGATGAGATGGATGGATATTTTCAAATATTTGGATTTTTTTGGAGTTTTGCAATGTTTTGAGGTTGTTTTTGGTATTTTTTGAGATTTTTAAAATGTTTTGATTTTTGATTTTCAAATGTTTTGGGGTTTTCTAAGATTTTTACCAAGAGACTAACCTAAGGACCTATCTTAGGGGCCTTGGGGGCTTATCAACAAATGAGCCTTGCCTACATTATGCATGCAGAGACCACATAGTTTGACTAACGACTTGACTGATTTACTTATGAAGATATACATTATGAAATGTCAGTTTATTATGATAGACTCCTAAAGGACTGAACTAAGTGTCGCAGGGGATGATAAAAGATCAACCTTTTATATGTTCAAGGCTCAGAGACCTGTAGTTCGACAAGACAACTTTGTTTTTGACTTTTTGACCTTTTTGACCTATTTTGGGATTTCGATATGTTTTGAATGTTTTTGGATTTTGGTGATTATTTTATGTTTTTGGATTTTTTTATTTTTTGATGTTTTTTGGATTTTCTAATTTTTTGATGTTTTTGAATTTTTTGATTTTTTGATTTTTTGGATATTTTTGATTTTCTAATGTTTTTTGATTTTTTTGATTTTCTGATGTTTTTGGATTTTCTATTTAGGACTTCAAGAATATACATGAATCTGATCTAATGAGAACATGCCCTTAGTGTGATGTAATAGACTACTCCGATAAAGGCAAGACAAACTGGCCTTAGGAATGGGCTGAGTAGTACTAGAAGGGATCATGATATGAACATAGGACCAAGCTATGATGTAGATGTCAAATGGATGGGTGATGGATGGAGACTCAAATGCGATGGATTATGGAAACATAATCGATGGATAATATAGAACAAGTCATGAAGATACTAGTGGATGGAAAGTGCTTATTTACACAAGGTGCCTGTTTGCCAGGTTTTCACCAAGGTACTTGTTCAAAGTGCCACCAAAGTGGTTTTCACTAGAGGATGATTTTTTTTTTTACTATTTTTGATCATTTTTCTATTTTTTTTGCTTTTTGATTTATTTTTTGTCACCAAGATGCCTGTTTGCTAGGTTTTCACCAAGGTAACCATTTTTTTAGGACATTTTCTAATTTTTTAAAATTTTTTGATTCTATACCTTGAAAGATTAGGCATAAAAATTTTTGAGATGAGAATTGTTCATGGGCTCTTGCAGAGATTCCCCTTCAGGTGTTGATAACTGATATGCCTCTGACTTATAGCTTACTGTGATAACAAATGGTCCCAACTAGTTGGGTTCAAATTTTCCTTTGTTGTTTGGATTTGGGACATTCTTTTGATTCTCCTTTAGTACCAGTTCTCTGACTTGGAAAGTCCTACTTCTGATTTTCTTGTTATAGTTTATCTTGAGTCTATTTTGATAGACTTGCAAATGATTTAAAGCATCTATACGCCGCTCATCTAGTAGCTCCAACTCATTTACTCTTAATACTCAGTACTCTTCATCTATGATGGGGTTTTGTAGTGATATTCTTAGTGATGGGAGCTTGATCTCAATGGGGAGTACTGCTTTTGATCCATAGACTAGGGAAAAAGGGATGGTGCTAGTGGGTGTGTAGATACTAGTTCGATAGGCCTAGAGGACGGGATTGAGTTGCAAATGTCAGTCATGACTTGTGTCATTGACTGTTTTCTTGAGCACCTTTAAAATGGTTTTATTTGTGACTTCTGCTTGGCCATTTCCTTGGGGATAGTATGGGGTGGAGAAGCAATGTTTGATTTTGAATTTTTCACACAAGTTGCAGACATCTTGATTCTTAAATGGTGTCCCATTATCTGAGATAATAGCTTGTGGGACATCGTAGCGACAAATGAGATAGTTCAAGATGAACTTATATATCTGCTTCCTAGTTATATATGTCATGGGTATGGCTTCCACCCACTTGGTAAAATACTCAGTGGTGGTTATGATGAACTTGTGGCCACTAGATGAAGTGGGAGTGATTTTTCCAATGAGATTGAGTCCCCATTGTGAAAAGGGCCATGGTGTGATGATGGGATGAAGTTCTTGAACTAGAACATGGATGAGGTCCCCATGCTACTGACATTGTAGGCACCTTTTGATGTAGTCATGTGCTTCTCTTTCCATTGTAGGCCAATAATACCCCATCCTTAGCAATTTATTGGCTAGAGTCATTCCACTTGAGTGTGAACCACAGATGCCATTATGTACCTTAGTTAAAGCGGTCAATGCCTCCTTAGTGTTTAAATAGTGTAGTAAGGTTCCTTCTATGCTCCTACGATACAAGGTATCTCCTAGGATGACAAATTGGGATGCCTTATTTTATAAAGGTTCATTTTAAGGTTGAAGGTAAATCAGTAGGTATGACACAGTCTATTCATAGGTAGGTATAAATGTCATAGTACCAGGGATCACCGAGACCAATGATTTCACATACGAATTCTAATTCTAGTACCTCGAATGCGGGCACAAGAAGCTTCTCTACCAAGAATTCATATTTTGGGACATTGTGAGGGATGTCCAGTAAGGATCCAATCATTTACATGGCATCTATTGCTTGCTCTGGGAATCTGCTCAAATGTGATCTTGATAAAGGATTCCTTGAGAGTCTTCACCAATTTCTTGTATGGAGTGAGCTTAGGGTATGTGCAGGATCATCATGGAAAAAAAGGCCCTTAAGTGGGGAAAATTCAAAAAATCAAAGTTAGGCAACTTGATGTAAAAATTTGAATAAGTTATCTATATTATTTCAAAAATATGTAAGAATAGAATCTATAGCAAATTGAATTTATTTTCTAAACTACTAGGTTTATTTTTTATTTTTAAATCCTATTTGGTGAAAATTTTAAATTTTAATGCAGTAGTACTTAAATTTTAGGGAAAAAATAAGAAGTAGGTGTCTGTCTGATCACCCTAACCACAATAAAATGATAATATTTTTTTATAATATTTTAGATATAAGTAGAGGACTCATGTCCTGATGTGATGCATATTTTTTTGTAATTTTTTCCAAGTAAATAATTAATTATAAATTTTTTATTACAACTTTTTAAAAATATAAAAACTTGTATGTCTGACCACCTTAACTTGGTCAAGACTTCATGAAATTCAATTTTCTTTTTTTAATACTATATTATGCAAGCATAGAATGCACATGTTTTGGATTCAAAAAATGTGCTACCGTTTGAAAGCTATAGATATGTTTTCAATCAGCCTATCAATTAGAACTTTAGTCGTAATTCAAATAGAAAATGAATAATAATTATTTATTGAATTCAAAGTAAAGAATAATTTACATTGGTGGAAACGTGAGAATCTCCTTTTAAAAACCCTTTTCATTTCATAAATTTTGGGTAAAAAAAGTCGTCAACCACATACCCATCATATTGCCACTTTTTGGCTCATCATGATCCTGCACATATCCCTTATCATCCTTAGTCTTGTACTCATCGTTCACTTCATTTATTATCAGCTGAGAGTCTCTATATACTCTAAGGGCCATGATGTGCCACTACACTATTATTCTGAGACCTATGGTTAAAGCCTCGTATTCTGCAATGTTGTTGGTGTAGGGGAATGCTAATTTATATGATCTAGGTATGTAGTCCCCCTATGGGGTGATAAAGATGAAACCAACTCCTGATCCATGTTGCGTGTATGAGCCATCAAAGTAAAGTTTCCAGTGGTCGGTTATGTTGAGATTGAAGATGGATTCATCTAGAAACTCTGAGATGAGAGGATTCTTTGAATAGATTGGTGCTTTCGCAAGTTGATATGCGATGACTTGACCTTTAATTGCTTTTCGCTCCACGTATTCAATGTCATACTTTGATAGTATCATGACCCATTTGGCCATTCTTCTAGTGAGCATTTCCTTTGATAATAAGTACTTGAGAGGGTTGATTTTGGTGATGAGTTTTATTTTTTGTGCCAACATGTAGTGTCTAAATTTCTGTGAAGCAAACACTAGTGGTAGACATGCTTTTTTGATGAATGAGTAGCTTAACTCATGCCCAACCATGTCTCTACTGATATAATAGATTTAAATTTTTGTTCCATTTTCATCATGTTGAGCTAGAAGAGCTCTGAGGGCTGTTGTTGTTGCTGACATAGAGAATTAATAGATTTCTTGGGATCAGTGGCATGAGGACTGATGGTGTAAGCAGATATTCTTTGATCTTATTGAAGGCTTCTTCACACTTTTTATCCCACTTGTACGCTACTCCCTTGTGAAGTAGGTGAGAGTATGGATTTTGTTTATTTGTGAGCTATGCTATGAATCTTTGGATGGACTGAAGCCTACCTTGGAGACTTCTTAATTGTTTCAATGTTTTAGGTGCCTTCATCTTAAGGATTGCTTTTACCTTAGTAGGGTCTACCTCAATACCTCTCATTGACACTATGTATCCTAGCAGCTTTCCTAATTATATGCCAAGATGCACTTCTTTGGATTTAATCTGACCTTGTATTCCTCCAGCCTATCAAAAATGGCACTTAAGGTTGCTATGTGATCCTTCCTCTTTCTGGATTTGGCCAGTATGTCATTGACATAATCTTTGATAGTTTTATGGATCATGTCATGGAAGATTAACATCATGGCCATTTGGTATGTTGCTCCTACATTCTTCAAGCTGAATGACATCATATTCCAGCAGTAAGTTCCCCATGGACAAGTGAAGGCCATTTTGTGTCAATTGTCTTCAACAATCATTATTTGGTTGTATCCTGAGAAACCATCCATCAAGGAAATCATTTTGTGTCTTGTCGTCATGTCTATAATCATGTCAATGTTGGGCAACATGAAATCATCTTTTGGACATGCTTTGTTTAAGTCCCTGAAATCTGTGCAGATTCTGATGCCCCCATCAAGTTTTGAGATGGGAACTAGGTTTGACACCCATTATGGATAATCTATTGGTCAAATGAATCCTACATCCAATAGCTTCTTTAGTTCCATTTTGACTAGCAGGGCTATTTGAGGGTGCATTTTCTTGAGCTTTTGTCTAACAGGATTTGCTTCAGAGTACATTGCTAGGTGATGAACTATAATTTATGAATTGAGCCCTGGAATGTTTGCATAGCTCCATGCAAAGTTAACTTGTCTTTCTCTCAAGAAGGCTGCTAAGAGCTCTTGTTCTTCTGATAGTAATGATTCCGCATAGAATGTGATGTGTGGGGTCTCCTATGTTCCTAGATTAACTGGATTGCACTTTTCTACTAGGACTACTGATTTTTCCTAATGAAGAGCTTTGAAAGGAAGATTGAATCCCCCATCCTCAGGCACCTCAAAGAGGTTTTCACCATTGGATGCATCCTTTCTTTTTAATTTTTTCAGGTTGGTGAGTGCCACCATGTGGTTTTCACTCAAGGACTTAGATATTATTCTTAGTTTCTCACTTTTATGACTATTGAATTAAATTGTTTCCCCATAATAGGCCTATGTATCTAGCTCAATGATGAACCCTACTTTGTGATCCCCACATGGAATGTTATCTCATAGTCCCATGAATTCTGAGAGCACCTCATCATTTCAAATGTGTTAAGAACTGGTGGTCCTCATTGGTCATAATCAATGAGTTGGGGGTAAACTAGGCGGATTTCATGATTTTGATGGTTTGACTCAAAGGATAAGGTGCTAATCATGAGAAGGGTGGTATCCTCAAAGAGGCTAGGTAGGTTAGTTATGGGATCCTCCTCATCACTGCTACTACAGTTGTCAGTTATGTCAAATGTGAAGTTTTCTATGACGCAACCTATAGATACGGGTAAGGGAAGTTTGACTGCGGATAGCTGAGGAAGATTATTGACCTTTCTAACTAGAGGACTTCGGCCGCGTATGGTTATATTCAAAGGGGTACATCCAAGGTCAAGATTTCTCATTCACATCTCCATAATGATAGGTATTATAAGACCATTGTCATTTTTCCCAAGTCTCTAGTTTCTATCATAGCCCATTGCTAGCATCATTTGCATACCTTTACTTCTGTCATCCATTGGTAGATCAACTATTGGTCTATTGTCTTGGTATAGGAGATGAGATGGGTCCTCCTATATGAATTCTTGGCTGACATCTCCCCAACTTCTAAAGTTGGGATATTCTTAAGGGGATGCTTGAGATGTGGAGGCTTCATTTGCTTACCGACATCCTTGTGATCTAAGAGATTATGGTAACTCTCCTACCACAAAATCATTTTTGGGAATCATGTAGTTTCCACAACCATTATCCTGGATGATAAATTTGATATCAGAGATGGTGGGGATGGTGGGAGTGGTGGGTGTCTCTATTGTAGAAGTGGAAGTGAGATTGGCTAGATCAATGTACGATGTTGATGGGCCTTCATCATTTTTAGGCACTTGAGGGATTTTGTAGTATTTTTCCTCAAGGTTCTTGCAGGAGGAGAATGGTTCAGGATCTCCATGGATGGTGAACTGTTGTCCTTTCTATGTGAATTTGACACATTGATGGAAAGTTGATGCTACCGCTTACATTGCATGAATCCATGGACATCCTAACAGAATGTTATAAGGCATGTCAAGGTCTAAGACCTGATAGGTGGTTTCCATGATTGTTGGCCCTACTTGAATAGGGATTCTAATTGTGCCTTGGGACACTCTTTCTTGATCATCATATGCTCTGATTGGAATAAATTTTCCTTTGTCGATGGAATCCTCTAAGTTTTTTAACTACTTAATGAGCTTGAGGGAAGAAATATTCAAGCCTGCACCTCCATCTACCAAGACTCACTTGACATTACTTTTCTGTACTAGGATATCTAAATGGAGTCCACGGTTATGAGATGGTTGAGTGGGAAAATCTTGGTCAAAGAATGTAAGGAGATTCAGGGTAATGATGTTGTCGATCTTAGCTTGGAATTGTTCAGCTTCAAGATCTACAGGGATGGTGGATGAAACTAATGCTTCCTTAAGGATTTTCTTGTGGGTGGATGAGATTTTTAATAACTCAATGATCGAGATTTGTGCTACCATTCTTTTTAGCTGATCAAGGATGTGAAAGTTCTGTTTGGTTGAGATGATCCTGTGATAGTAACTTTTTTGCCTCTTGTGGTGACTCCACAATTGGCCTGAGCTCCTTTGATAGTGATTACTGAACAGTGTTCATCTAGGGAGGCGACGATAGTTTCATACACATGATTCACATTTTTGAAGGTTCCTTTCCCCTTATCAGTGTTATTGTTCCCTTTATTGTTATGGTTAGTCATCAGATTTGTGTATATTTTGAGGTTCTACTTTCCTGTTGGCTATTCCACATTTATGATTCTTTAATCGATGACGTCTTGGACTATGTTAGTTAACCTCATGCAATTTTTAGTGGTGTGCCCTTTGATTTTGTGGAAGTCGTAGAGCTGATTTTCATTAGACCAAGGAGGTTTAACATCTAGTTCTTGGTAGTACTCGTAGGTGGGAATCTTGATGAGGTTTTCATTTATCAGTTTCTTCATGATGACTTCGAGTGGTTCCCCAAGAGCGGTGTACTTTTGCTTAATGGAATTCTTGTTTTGTTGGGGTAGTCCCCTTTGATCGTTGACATTATTGATCACTTGATTGTTTTTTTGATGTGTTGTTGTGTTCGCATGATGGTTGTTTTGATGATGATTTTGGATTTGTTGTTGTGGTGTGGGTGTGTTTTTCTGAGGGGCACTAATGACAACTTTGGCATCGATGACACCATCATTTGTAATATTTGTGTTTCTTGCCCATGTGCAGGGTTTGTCATTGTAATTGGTGGGTGGGTGATTGTTCTATTGTTCAGGATATGAGGTTGATCCTCCAGGTTGTGTCATAAGGGCTCGTTTGATGCAAAGTTCCTTGGAAATCAACTAGTCATACGTGGTGATCCCTTGGAATTTGAGATGAAATTCCAAGAGGCTGTCAAGGTTGGATATATGATAGAGCACACTTATTGTTCCTCAGGAAAGACCCATTTACTCTGATTGGCCTTGGATCACCATCGTTGTAGGAATGAAGAAAATGATTCATTCTTACCTTGTTTCAAAGCTGAGAGCTCTTCTAGACTAACATCCATGGCGATATTATATGCATAGTTTTTGATGAATGCATCTATGATTTCTTGGAATGTTTTGATTCCCGTAGGTAGGTGAGAGAACCATTCCATGGCGTGGCCAACCAAACTCCTAGGAAATAGGCACATCAAATAGGTATCATCATACACAACTTCCATGTAATGAACTTGGAATTCCCTGATGTGATCTTTAGGGTTTCCCATCCCATGATACTTATTTAATTTGGGGATCTCAAATCCCTTCAGGAATGGTTTCATTACAAGGCTTATGTCGAATGGATAAGGACACAAGTTGCTAGGTGTTTTTCATGGTTCACCCTGATTAAAGGTCAAGCACTTGTTGTGAAAGCAACCTAATTTGTGTTGTCACATCATTTTGTGATTAGGGGGTGGGATGAAAGTGTTATGAGGTCGTTCGATTGTTTGTAGGATGGGCGGATTGGTTGGTATGTTGATGGATGATGTTTACATATTCTATTGAGCCAAGTATGCTCGCAATTGCTATTGTACCAACAACGCTTGTTGTTGTTCATGTTGCTGCTATGCTATAAACTAAGCTTACTATTGTGCTTGTTGTTGATATGCTAATTGGGTTGCTTCCTATTGTTCTTGATATTGCTTTAGCTCTTGCTGATATGCTTGTTGTTGCGCTGAGCATTATTTTGCAAGATACTATGCTTGTGTTTGTGCTTTTTGTGCTTGATATTGGGCTTTAACTTGAACATGCACTTAAGCTTGTGCAACTTGAGCTTGTGCTTGTGCCTGTGCAACTTTTGCAGCTTGAGCAACTTCTTCTTATTGTTCTTGCAATAAGGGTTGGGATTGTGCAGCCTGCTGTGCTTGTTGTGTGATTTGGGAAGGTTGAGCATCTTGCACCACTTGAGTAGCTTGCTAAGCAGCTAATTATGTGGCTTGAGTATGAACAGGATCATCATGGAAAAACCAGGCCCTTAAGTGGCAAAAAATTTAGAAAAATCAGAGTTAGGCAACTTGACATAAAAATTTGAATAAGTTATCTATATTATTTCCAAAATATGTAAGAATATAATTTGTAGCAAATTGAATGTAGCTTCTAAACTACTAGGTTTATTTAAAAAAAAAAACTATATTTGGTGAAAATTTGAAATTCAAATGGTAGTACTTAAATTTCAAGGAAAAAATAAGAAGTAGGTGTGTGTTGACCACCCTAACCACAATAAGATGATAATATTTTTTTATAATATTTTAGATATAAGTAGAGGACTCATGTCCCGATGTGATGCATATTTTTTGTAATTTTTTTCCAAGTAAATAATTAATTATGATTTTTTTATTACAACTTTTGAAAAATAAAAAACCTCATATGTCTAACCACCTTAACTTGGTCAAAACTTCATGAAATTCATTTTTTTTCAATCCTATATCATGTGAAGCATAGAATGTGACGCATGTTTCAAATTCAAAAAATGTGATACCGTTGAAAGCTATAAATGTTTTCAATTAGCCTATCAATCGGGACTTTAGTTGTAATTCAAATAGAAAATGAATTATAATTATTTATTAAATTCAAAGTAAAGAAATAATTTATATTGGTGGAAAGATGAGAATCTCCTTTAAACTCCTTTTCATTTCATCAATTTTGGGTAAAGTCATCACCACATACCCTACAAAACCCATCATATCACCACTTTTTGGCCCATCATAATCCTACACATACCCACTTTTTGAGCAGCTGATTGCGTGGATTTTTGAGCAGCTAATTGTGTGGCTTGTTGAGAAGCTAATTACATGACTTGTTGTTTTTGTGCTTGCAGGAATTCCTTTTGATAAGCAGCTTGTTGAGTGGATTGCAACACCATACTATATTGGCTTGATGTATTAGAGTTTGGTGGTGGTGGAGGTGGAGATGGATTTGAAATGGTGCTTGTTGTGGAGGTGAGAGGTGTTGTTGTGTTGGTGATTGGGGTTTGATTGGTAGATGGTGCGATTGATGTGGTTGTTCCTTGAGAGCACTTGCTTTGAGATGTTAGGGGGTGGTTGATGATGTGATGGTGGTGATTTCTTGTGTAGTTGTCATCTATTGTTGTGATTTCAATGACAAATTTTGAGAGTTTGGTGTGATGCTTTGATTGATGTTCAGGATGTTGGTTTGATTTTGATTGGTATTTGGTAAATGGGGAAGCCCTAAGCCAAGAAGTGGTGTGGATGATGATGGAAATGGTGGAAGTGGTGCAAACATGAGAGATGTGATCTCGTTAGAAAATGGTGTAGTGTCGAAAATGCCCCTTGGTTTGAACATGTCACCCTCTCCTTATGAGGTTATGGAGAGAGAGGTTTGAGGTGTTGCGCGGAATGATGATGATGATGGATTGTTTGGATCATGAAAGGTGAGAGGGACATATGTATGCAATGAATTTTGGGGTATGGTTTGTCCCAAGATGGTGTTTGCATCCAAATCTTGATTGTTTATGAGAGGATGTGTTTGCAATGCATTGAGAAATGCACTTCCTTTGTTAACAATGGGCTGCGTTGGAGCAATGGATGATGTGATTTGTGGGATGTTTTGAGTGATGCTTTAAAATGAGGGGGTAGATGAAATGGGGATGGTAGATGAGATTGGAGGCATGACTCGAAAAGATGGTTCCACAATAGTGCTCACATCAAAATTGGAGGGGAGTTTAGCCCCTTGCTTTGCTAATTTGAGCATGTATAGTGAGGGATTGATTCTCATCATGATGTTGATAATCTTATGATTCTATGGATTTTGAATTATTTTAGTGATTTCCTCATGTGACATTCCAAAGGGATTATTGGTAAGATCTTCCACTTGGACACCTTCCTCTTGATGGTCCTGCAAAAATGGAGGAAGGTTAACTGTGATACTATAAGACCCAATGGGATTCATTTCGGAAGCAGTTTGCCTTAAGTCACTCAAAGTAGATGTTTTATTTTTGGCTTCCATATTCCTCTTGTGTTGTGATCTAGTTTGCACCATAAAATAGGGATCAATCTTCAAGAATATGGAAGGTGAATTCCCTAATTCTTTGGATTGATCTAACTTTAGGTACAAAAGAGAAAATTTAGGACAATTTAAGGATCAAAGGGTGATAATGATATAGATGCAAGATGTGTGCTTGATGGATGATTGGAACTCTTGAGAAAATATTGAAGGGTATGTTAAACTTTAGGACTTGATTTTTTTTTATTCAAATTTTGGTGGACTCATAAACTCTAAGAGGTTGGATGTTGTCCTAGATTTAAATAGTTCACAAGATGATAATTTGTCTAGGTGTGAGAAGAAGGATTCATCTAAACACTCCTATCCAAACAAGATGATTTTGATAATGAACTCCTAAATCCAAAGATGTTGGATGTTATCAAGGGATGAATTTGTTCACAAGTTTTGATAATTTGATCAAATATGTGGAGAAGGATGCATCTACACACATTCAATCAAACAAGGTGATTTTGGATTGATTTCAAATGATTTTCCCAAAGTTTAACATGAAGGATTTTTCCAAGACTTTCGAAGAGTTGATGATGAGATGATTTTGGTTTTGATCTTCAAGATGAATGAAGGTTTGATTTTGATCCTAGGATGTACCTAAAAATAGACTTCTTTACTTAGACCTCGGTTTTGATGAACAAGCTTTTCTCTAAACAAGATGTTCAAACTCCCTAAAAAATTTGGGTTTTGGAAGTAATAGAATGAGTACAAACTAGGATTGTTTCTTGAAGCTTTTCTGTAAAAGTTAAAAATAATTCTTTGTCTGAATTTGTATAGCATTGAGAGATGCTTTTGATGTTCTTTCAGACTAAGAGCTTCTACCTTTGGTTTCTTGATCTTGATCTTGCATGAAATCATTAGAGACACATGTGTGGGGTCCAATTGTTTTTAGTCTTTGCTTAATGACTTTGTTTTACCAAAAACACTTCCTGATTAGGTTTTTCAAATTAGATTTCCAATGTCTCAACTTCTTCTCATTTCACAAGGTATATTATGCAAATATTTGATGAAATTAAGGCAAGGGTTACCTATTGTTTAACTTTAGTAGGAAAATTGATATGTAAATCCAAGTGTTTAGAAACCTCTAAGGATAAAATCCCAAGGGCAAGCAATAACACTTGAATTTGGTCAATTGTATTTGCTTCCTAAAGGGTTTGAAATTTTTATGATGATGTTAAATGTTTGTTTCCAAATGTTTTTGAACAAGCAAAGCATTTTTGTAACCAAGAACAAGCATAATCCTATGGATATGAAAGACAATATTTGTTGAGTCCCCACTTGGACAAGTCTAGCTATGCTTATCTTTAGCGAATGGTTAGATGCTTGACCCCACTAGCTCCCCTACATGGCACTCACTTATATGGGGCAACCAAGCATCAACACCCATGAAACTCCCATGGCATGCTTTCCATTTCTACTAAAGATCGTAAAAGTTTTGGGTAGCTTTAGAACGACTGTTCTTGCACCAATAAATAGATAGGGGTTTTCACCTTTCTGCAACAAGGGTTTTAGTTAGGACTTTCCATTTGTAGGAGCTTACCCAACGTGGCAAGAGACCATTGTTGCCCTTCTTGTTGAAGTCAATCATGTGATACTAGCATTTATTCCAATACCCACATTTATATCCCAGTTGGAGATACTCTTGGGTTAAAAGTGTTACTGGTTGAGTCGTTCCCTTGGGTGAGTAATTTTTCCCCAAGGAAGGCCCTCTAAGATAAAAAAAAGTGAGCAAACATATTCATAGTTCAATCAGCCTTCATTTAGAAACAAAGGGAGAACACATGCAATAGGTTTACTCACACTCACACAATGTTTTGTTTAATTTTAAACCCAAAATGAAGTGTGGAGGTGATTACTTTATCTCAACCTAAGATCACCAAAAAGGCCTTTTGATTCTCAAGATCGCTGTGAAGCACGAGACAAGCACATACGTCCTTTTTGATGATGTTAGTTTAAGTAAGCAATCACAAAAGAAAAGTTGCACAAGTTCATTTTAACTTTTCAAAGCAATTGTGAGTTCTTTTTAAAGCACCAAAGGACAAATGAGAGTTGTTCTGTTCAATTGTTAACTTCAAACAAAATCTAGTCAATTTGCCTAAAGTTCATTTTAACCCTTTTGCAATGAAAATTGAAAGCCTTGGTAATGTTCGTTTTAAAGCCCAAAAACAAGTGAGTTAGCCTAAAATAGAAAATTAAAGCATACGATGGAATCTCCAAGAATTAAAAAATGCTTTATGAATTTTAAATTTCAATGCCCAAATCCTTAACTCTGATCTTGCTTTTTTTTTTCTCAACTCCAACACTCGAATCTAATGTCAACCTTCACTTATAAAATATTTACAAACAAGAGTTAGGCATGCATGGTAAATAATAAAAGTATACACAAGAAATGTCAATCATTTGGGAAAACCCTTTTAAAGAGGAAAATAAAATTGACAAGGCACATGAGTTCTTTATAATGAAAATAACTCAAATTTTCTTTTTAATTTATACCTATTTTCATAAAAGAACAATTGATTTCAAAATTTCCAAATTTAATATGCAAAAGCCATAAAAGATCAATTGATTTCAAAATCTCCATATTTAATATACAAAAGCCACACCCCTAACAAATATTGAGAGATAAATGAAAATTAAAAGAGGTGCCCAAATACACGGAGAATTCAACCAATATCAATACAAGATTCATTTTCAAGTGATTTTGATACACAACTGGGGCATTTATGATTCCCAATAGTATTTTCCCGCACTGCCTACAAAAGGTGATTAGATGAATATGGAGTTACTTCAACTAAATGCAAAGTCACCTGTCATAAGTTTCCGCGTGATTTATAGATTTTCATATCCCCAAAATATATTAAAAGTCTACATCACAAGATTTGGCATTGAACACTCATTTTGATCAAGCATTGTTAACTCAAAAGGTCAATAAAAAATGGATAAACCTATATCAAAAGTGTATCTTCATGAAGGACGTGTCTTCCTGAACTAGTCAATCGATATAATGGTATTAGACAATGTTTGGAGTGTCACAACTATAGTTCCAGTGCCCTATAATCTATGTAAATATGTCAACATCATGGTGTTCGATCTGCAACAAATGCACCGAACCTTCAGTTGAGGGTATGTGTAGGATCATGATGGGCCAAAAAGTGGCGATATGATGGCTATGTATAGGGTATGTGGCTGGCGACTTTTTTTAAACCAAAAATTGATGAAACGAAAAGGGTTTTTAAAGGAGATTCTTAGCTTTCCACCAATATAAATTATACTTTACTTTGAATTTAATAAATAATTATTATTGATTTTCTATTTGAATTACGACTAAAGTCCTAATTGATAGGTTGATTGAAAAACATCTATAGCTTTCAAATGGTATCATGGTTTTTGAATCCAAAACATGCATCACATTCTATGCTTCACATACAAAAGGATTTCATGAAGTTTTGACCAAGGTAGTCAGATGTATGAGTTTTTATATTTTTTAAAAGTTGTAATAAAAATTCATAATTAATTACTTACATAGAAAAAAATTACAAAAAAATATGCATCACATCCAGACATGATTCCTCTAATTATATATAAAATATTATAAAAAAATATTATCATTTTATTATGGTTAGGGTGGTTAGATAGACACCTACTTATTTTTTCCCTGAAATTTAAGTACAATTGCATTGAAATTTCAAATTTTCTCTAAATAGATTTTTATTTTTTAAAATAAACCTAGTCATTTAGAAACTACATTCAATTTGATATAGATTCTATTCTTACATAGTTTTGAAATAATATAGATAACTTATTCAAATTTTTACATCAAGTTGTCTAACTTTGTTTTTTCTAAATTTTTCACCACTTAAGTGCCTATTTTTTCCATGATGATCCTGCACATACCCTTGAATAAAAATGATGGCCCACCCTATCAATGAAGGACATCAACGTCATAATATTTGATACTACTACCAACAAAATTTAAAAATTGAAATCTCTTGAAAGGCCGATATTGAGAAGCATTTAATGCAAGCAAGTGTATGGAGCTCTTTGTTGTTAGTGTCCAAGAAAAGAATAAGTCATTCCTGCATGAATCAATGTTTAATGAATAAAGAACAAGTGAAGATTTTAATTCCCTTGGCGAAGGAAGGCATGGTTGGTCTCAATTTCCAAAGTCAGTTAATGGAAACTACACTTACTTTCTGAAATTCTCCAAATCCTGTCAAGTTCCCTCTTTAATTTATAACAAAGTTTTTGAGAATACAACTGACATCACATGGGAGCAGGAGAAATGGTGAGGTCAGGAACATAGTCAAATTTCATCTACTGTTTCTTACCCACACAGCTCTGAAGTAGACAAGTTTATTGTTGGACAATCACGCCATTTTAGACAACCATGAGTTCTTCCTCCTCCTTCAGTGATAGTGCGCAAAAGGATTTATTTAACAATGGATCTAAAAAAAAATCTCTCTCCTCTCCATTATTGGAAAAAGAGGCCTTTCACCTTATGATATAGAAAGCGTATCATTTTTTATAAGAAGATATTAAACTGCACTAAATTGGGGTCTATGAATCTTGTGCCTGGGAAAAGAAAAAAAAACTCTAGACGCTGCAAATGAATGTGTTGTCTATTTGTGTGGGGGCTTGGGGTTTTAGTTCAACAAGAGTTGGTAGCATGCTGAGAGGGGTTGCTTCAGACCACTATGGGCTCATGTTGTCATTATACCCAAAGTGAGGGATGAGAAAATTCAAACTATTGTAGATGTTAAGAGTCAGCGAGGATGAGGAGAAACAAAAAGAGATAGTAGTCTAAATTAGCATACGATGGATTAAATAGAAAAGAAGTCGACACAGTGGTATTGGTGACAAATTCCCTGGAAAAGATGGATGAAGTTTTAATATGACAGAGAGGTCAATCCTGATAAATAGTCTCTAACTAAACATAAGTTATGACAAATAATGACCTCCCAAACTGAACGCAGTGACATATATTAGATAAATAAACAAAAGCACTATTTAAATAAGAATTAGATGAACATAAAGTAGTATTGCTAATGCATTCCTATTTCAAGAGATATAAAAAAAAAAAAATTAACAAAAAATAGAAATAAAATGCATTAGGGCCCTCCTTCTAGCGACATTTGTGCGCACTATAAATCTACAAACAACTCAAATCTCAAACACATATTAGCAATGGGTTAGCTCAAGCCATTCACATCTACAAGTGCTCCTATGAAATAATACATCATATAATACACCATACCTCACAAGCAAACTAATTGAAAGCATAAAAGAAACATGATATATACCTATTCCATAGTGGATTGGTGTCATTTGTGCAAAGTGACCCTTTCCCAATCTTTGACAAGCTCAATGATAAAATGCTTTGAAGATGGAGTGAAGTGGAAAAAATTAGCTCTTAACTGAAGAGAGTAACTTTGCACGAAGATTGTGGATGGATTGTTGAAGAATGAGCCTTCTATTTCTAAAATCTCAAGTTGGAAGAATGCCCAAAAGAGAACAATGTGGGATAAAGATTTAGCCAATAAGAAGGAGCCACTTGTCACCTTGTGAGTGGATGGAGGATGTGCAAATTTTGGTCAATGTGCCAATAAATGAGATTAGTTGGCCTTTTCAAATTAAAATTTGGCTTGTTGGAGGGAGAAAAAGAGACTTAAATGCCAAGTGGGAGACATGTAAGAGGGGAGTTAATGCCATGTTGGAAGGGACAAGTCAACTTGTTTTGAAATTCAAACTTGAGGGAATATTCTCCAAAGATGCCTTGTTGAGGGAAAATGAGGATTTAATAAATGAGTTAAATTGCTTTATTTGTGCAAGTGGAAAAAGCTAGAGGATGTGATGGGTGATTAGATTAGATTAATCATAGCTTGATTAATTTAAGATGATGATTAGGTGTTTTGACCCATTTGACTTAGATACTTGGATTTATTTAAATCAAAAAGGAGGAATATGAATTTCAGATCTAATTAAATAAAGTTTGGTTTATTTAATTAGAAGGATGATGTAAGATAAAGGTTAATTTATTTAAAGGAGATGAACTTAGGAGATGATTTATAAAAAATGGAATGTTAGGATTTGATTAAAAATTGATTTATTTAATCAAATGAGGTAATGAGTGAATTTATTTAATTAGAGGATGAAATGTTACTTTTAATTAAATAAAGGTTATTCAATTAGAATGGTGAATTCAAATGCATGCATATTTTGAGTGTCTACAAATAGTATATTTAATATAGTAAATGGTAGTTTTCTAAATATGAAAAATTGTGTTTAATATATACTTTGTTCATCGCAATCACTATGTGTCTACATATATAGATACATTACTTTGTATTTTATCTATTTAAAATATATTTGGACCCCTAAATAAAGTATAAAGAGGGCTCTCTGATTTCATCAACTAGTATAATGCAAGGTTGTAGCTTCAATTACAAAGATTAAATTGCTAAATTTAAAAGATATTTTTTCCATGATAAATTCCTTATCAAAGTGAGCATCATTAATGCGAGTAGGTAATTGAGGGAAATAAAATCATGGTTTTAAATAAAGAGAGGTCATTAGTTAAAATATTAAACTTCACCATTTATAAATATTAAAGAAGTGAGGCACAACACAATGAAATGCACATCCCAAGAATAGAATACATTAACAAAACGTATTAAAAAAGCCTCCACTTTTTATAAAGAAAGGATTTTCTATTAAAGTAAAGGGAGCACATGCAAAGATCATTATTATGCTTTTACCTTAGTATAAAGTAGAATTGAGAATAAAAAGTTTGGATTATCCACAACGTTTGGCCTCTTGTTGTTGTTGTAAGTTGTTTTTCATTGTATTTTTTCTATTACATACACATGTAACTAGAGACATATATTTTGATATATTCAAATAAAATGTTGCTTTGCAGTAATATCATGTTGGGCTCAATGCAATAATATATGGAAAATGAGATACAAAAGCCATATATGGGACAATTGGCACATGAAAGATGACCATAGCTATAAGCATAAACAAAGTTTGTTTTATAAATTTACATTTTACTGAGTTATACATTCAACCCTTTTCTTCTTGCATGGCTAGATAGGCTCCATATATTTGTTGCACTATATATATACATGCATGCATGAATGCTTATATGCACTTAAATACAATAAACATAGTCTACTTTACACATTAATTTTTTCCATGTTCCTACAATTATCTTTTTAGCATATGGAAAAAATTATCTATAGGTGGGGCACTGAGAAATTATATTCATGACTGGGCTGATGGAAATCCTGTTGAAAATTTCAAACAAATTCCCGATAGGTAAATTCCAACTGTTACATAAATTGCTTTTCTTGTATCAATATATTTCATGATATTCTCTTTTTCTCATCTGTTTGAAGCTTCCTCTAGCAAGCTATTCATTTTCATATTTTAGTTTTTGTATTCTTCATCAAACATAACATTGACCTATACCTTTTGACTGGTTTCTATTTTTTTTGGCTTGTGTATGTTTTTTGTCCTCTAATTATTGTTCCTTGTTATCTCTATTCATCTTTGGTGCTATACACATTTTGTACAGTAGAAGATCTATTTAACAAACTTTTCATAGTTGTAGTTTACAACTTCTATTCTCCATATGTTAAAGTTCTATTTAAAATGCATTTTAGATCATCTTTCATTTGAGAAATTGTAAAAGAGTTGTTAGAAAAGCACTTAAGCATCATAGGTAAATGATAGATGATCGAAAAACCCACATTAAATAGAACTTTAAGAGAGGTAGAAAAACATACACAAACCAAAAAAATTAAAAGTAGGCCAAAGGTTTGCATTCATCTATCATTTATGTGTGATTCTTAAGTGTTATTCTAATACCTCTTGCAGCTATTACATAGACTGCTTGTCTTGTACCAATACGTTTCATGATATTCTTTTTTCCTTTTCTGTTTGAAGCTCCTTATAACAAACTGTTAATTGTCATGGTTATTTTGTTTGGATGGAACATGTTATATGCCTTCTAGCAATATGTTTCATGATAATGATAATGAATAGTTTGTTATTGGATACTGAAAAAAAGAATATCATGAAACATATTGAAGCAAGAAATTTGTATAATAGTTGGCTTGTCAATCGAAGATCCGAACTACATTATTTGGTACTAAATATTGCAGAAAAATAGGGAAATTGTAAAAGAGCTATTAGGAAAACACTTAAGAATCACAGGAAAATGACAGATGATAAAAAACCCACATTAAATAGAACTTTATATTATGGAGAATAGAAGAGATAAATTATGATAGTTGTAAGAATTGGCTATGAAGGTAGCCACCCAAGATCTAGAGGCCTAATAGAAAGCACAAATGAGAGAAAATAATATGACAAGAATAAACTGTATTCAATGTCAATAATATGATATGCAATACAATGCTCAATACTCAATACAATGCATAGGAGACCCCTTGGATATATAGCCAAGGTGAGAACATAGGAAGGCATAAGATTATGACAAGTGTCGTAATCTTATGACATGTGACAACAATGAAGAGTTATCACTCCATCTAAAGTGGAAAAAGATAATGTGATAATCTCCACAAAAGGTGGATCTCCCACAAAAGGTGGAGAGATAATCACATGATGTGTCTACAAAAGGTGGAAGTGATGAGGTATGAGATGTCAAGTCCACAAAAGTGGAAAATCTCCAAACAACCTCCTATGTGGTCCCTAAGTAAACTTAACTAAGGTGTAATCATGACCTAGGACAAGGTACAAGACAGGCTAATTCCTGTGATAACCGAATACATACTTACAAAAAATAAATTTTAAATGAATTCATTTGATCCCCCAGAAGGTAAATCAAAAGTGGTTTTTTACCAACATTTTGATACATGTAAAGGAGACTCCATTATAGGTATGGTTTAAAACTAGTGGGGTTCTATCCAAATGGGGTTTGATCTAAGGTAGTTTGATCGAACCCTCTTCAATTGAAATGCTTTAAATGGAACTTTTTAAGGCTTAAATCATTTTATTTTCTAAAAATATGTGATTTCAACAAAAATCAGAATCTCCCAAAAATTGTAAACTAGCTTTGTGGGATCACCCATAGCACAACTCCTCCACAACCCTTAGAATAGTTGGTTTGAAAGAAGAGAGCATATTTCTAAATGGCAGCAAGAGTGGCTTTTAGATAGACAAAACTTACTTTCACTTCTTGCAGCATGATAATATCAAAGTGATTGATCTAAATAGATTGTCTAACATGATATTTTTGAGAGGGGATTGTTAACCCCTACACATTCCATGATTGAATGTTACAATCCATTGGGAAGATTTGGAGAGAGTTTCCTCATCCACTAGGAGTGCATTGAACTGATTTTTAGATTGGTATGCTTGAAGAGTTAATGAGTGTGTCAGAATAAACCAAGTTCATGAGAGGAAGATCGAGATTGAGATCGTGCATGCAAGGGGGGAGTTGTTTGCGAGGGAAAATTCTGCTTAGAACAAGAATGGTTGGTGGAAGAGGTGATATCCTTCCATCTTTTAAAGGTCCTAGAGTTGTCACCTAGAGAAACATCTCGGAAGGAAGGTGAATTGAGGGTTCATTGGGGTTGAAGAGGGAAGGGATAACAATGTGATGGTGGTAGAGGGTGGGTGAGTGGAAGTGGTAGGTGCTAGGGAAGGGGAATTAGAGGTAGCAAGGGGTTTTGGTGATGTAGTTGGGGGAGAGGGATTGGTAGGGAAAGAGTTAGAAGAGGGTAGAGGCATAGAGTGTGGTTTACAAATAGGATGGTCTCGAATAAGGTGAACTTCCTGGAAACAACAATATTCAGGTAAAAAATTCATTGATCAAATTCAAATCTTGGTCCAACAATTCTTATGCTATCTAGAAGGGGTTGAGTAAGGTCAACTTATATGCAAGCATAAGGTTGAGAATGTAGATTGGACCATTTATCAATGCTATTTTTGCACAATAGCACTTTGCCTAGTTGGAAAGCTATTTCATTCATGAATGGATGGAATGCAAGATTCGAGAATGGGAACTCAACCCACATTGGGTATTTGGACTTTGAAACACCCTCAAGGTGAAAATCAATATCCCAAGCTTGGAAATAGCAAGTCTTTCCACATATTATCCATGAACCGTATTGTAGGACTATACATGAATGTTTTGGATCCAAAAAGGTGCATACAACATAACACCTACCCAGACCCCTAAACGATTTTGTGACCCAACACTTTGTTTCCCAAGTGTTATGAGCCCATTTGAAAAAAACCTGTTCAGATGGGACGCCTCTTAAGGAAAAAATGAATTATTGTTCTAGCTTTGTATTCAGAGATAACATCAGTAATATCATCAAGTAATTCAAAGGTAATGATTTTACCTTCATCACTATAGTCGAGAAGGGTTGAGCGATTTGTATTATGAGCGTCCTTATCATGCTTGATTTTAGGTTGAGATGATGCGTTGGAACAATCTCCTTTAAGCTAAGGAGTCACAGGTTGTTGAGGAGGTTTCTTGAGGCTCTCGAATGGGAATAGCTTGGTGTCCAAAATATTCACATCATCCATAACCATGAGATTGTCTAAAATGATAGGATTCTTGGTTTTATTTTTTCGTGGACTTTGTGTTCCCTCACTTTCTTCTTCGCTGTTGATGCCTTTAGTTCAACAGCCAAGGGGAATCAATGTCTAAAGGATAAACAACTTGTAGGGCCTTAGGACGGGCCATGATTTCATGGGAGAATCTCAAAACCAAAAATTCTCCATCATAAAAATTGATTTTTGCGTACTTTTTTCCAATGGCCATTTACATAGAATGTTTTAACATACATTTTTTTGTAATCTAATTGAAAGAATATATATATGGCAAGGTTTTACATTGACAATATGTATACCACATATTCTAAATCCAATTTCTTTGAAAGGATATCTTTGCAAATTCATATTTCTAACTTTCACTTTAAACTAAGAAATTGTGCATCTTGGAATTGATTCTATAACTAAACTAGCTTAGATATCTTATATACATCTATCTAAAATACGCCGAGAGATATCAGTCTTGAGGTGCCTATTTTAAATTGTTATTGAGAATCATTGTGATTTTTCAGTTTCATTTGAAATAATTCTTTGTTCTAAATGCCATGGATCATAATTGAGTGAGTCCCAATTCAACATAATTGTATTATCATCAAGTCCAATATCCCTTTGTATATTACGAAAGGGCTTGTACAACAATAACTATGACAAAAAAAAATCAACCCACTTTTCTGATTGACGTGTAGGTATGGTGGTAAATCTTGGAAACACTCTTACAATAGCTACCATAGTCCTTGGTTCCCATTTGTTATCTTTTTTTATTTTGGGATTATATGTCCAAGATCTAGCTACATCTATAAGTGTGATACTTTCCATTGCATATGGTCTGTCCATGTATCCTTCAATGAAATGTTTTAGATGTCCATCATCATCATTTTCTTCATTTTTTAGCACTGGCTTGAACACCTCTCTTGAAACATTTAATGTAACAAATACTCTACTACATTCTACCAATGGCAACTCCAATAACATATGACATGTTTATTGCGCTCCAATGCCTCTCTCAATGAGGATTTCTGTTAGAAGTCTCCTGTACGCCTTTGATGTCGCTTCATCTGGATTTTCAATATTTGCAAGTCACATTAAGATTTGATGATAATTTTCCGAACTCTTTTATGCTTTTGCTGCATACTTTGCAATATAATTTATTAAAACATGTCTTGAAAGAACTGGTTGCCAATCTACATTTTCTCTCCATAACTGAAGTATATTACGATTATGTGTGTTTACTTGATCATCATTTCTTGCAGGTTCATATATTTTATCTCTTTTGTTGGATCTTCAAATAATTTTGATCCATCTAGATGTAATGGCCATGGTGCATTGTACCTACAAACAAAGAGTAAATTGTTAGCTTATATAAAAAAAATAGTTATTTATTGATACAAAATATATGAAAGTATAAATATCTTACCTACAAACCATTCTTCCTCTTTTTTTTCGAAGGCATGGATGTTGTGTAAAATTTTGTAGAACCCATCATTCATGATATAACATATTTTATTAATTGAAATACAAAATTTTAAGTATCATATATTGTAAAAGAATATATAATTGATAATTAATATCATACCTGTATGTTTTGTTGATGTGGGTCTCCCTGTGGATTCCATGCATGAACAATAGAATCAAAATATTTTTGAACGGTTTTTATTTCATCAACATTTCTCCAATTAAGGTTGTCTATGTTAGGTGCTCCATCTAACCATATGAATCCATGCACATGTGGTGATCCTCTATGCTGCCATTCATATCTTGACCAATAATCTTTTACCTTCATTCCCTTTTGTATATTTCCTTGCAAAATATTGTATATTGTAGGTGCATGTAATGTGCCACAATATGTGGGTAGTCAATAATATTTTGTCGTCGCCATTTCTATGCTTCTTGTGGGTAAGTTGGATGTGTCCCTGACATTAATGCATGTAAATCTGGCCAATACATATATGTTGCACTCAAAGTAAAGAAAATTGTTGATGTTCCAATTTGATGCAATAGATCAGTTAATTTAGCTCAACATTTTTCCCAATAAGACCTTGTACCCCTTAGCTTTGTACCAAAATGCATCAGACGATCAACTAGATGTGAATGAGGGACATTTTCCATATGTTCTCTTAACTCATTGATTGTGATTGTCATATCTTGCAAGCTCTTTTTGGCAAACACTGTTGATGAGTTTTGTGCACGATGTCGCATAATCATATTCATCATATAATATCTAAATCGTGGGTGTCTTCCAAAATGATGATCTTTATATCTGAATAAATGCTTAACAAACTCATGCAAATGAACTCTCCTCATTCGTGGTTCTATCCAATCACATCGTCCATCTGGAAATAGTGTTGGAAAAGCCATATCAAGTAATACTTCAGTAACATACTCATTCACTGGAGATGGTCCAATTCCTGGCCAATCAATTAGTGATCCAGGATCTACATTAGGGTTATTTACCCATGCATGAATTAGTTCCATCTCTCTTCGAGCATTTGGTGGTTTAGAGGCCATTGATGTAGTGTGATTAATAATGTTTCCTTCATCTATCTCCAATATTGGACCTGCAAATACATACTCATTTGCATTTGAATCAAACTCCATATAAACAAAATTCAGTTGGTAAAAAATGTTTTGATCTGAATTGCATGCAAGTTCACTAAGTGCATTTTCATCAATTTGAACATCTTTATAGAACCTCTCATGTTCTATTTTATATTTAAGTGCTTTATATACCCTCTCTCTATTAACTATAAAATTATAAGTTGTTCCATGTCGATCCTTTTTTCGAACAATAATGACTGGTAAATCTTTTATTCGATGTGGTAAAATTTTAGCTATTTCTCTCACTTCTTGTGGAAAACTTATGGTATGTCCTTTATATTTGTATTTCCCTCTAATTGCATGTGTTACTTGAAGTATTGGGTTGACACATGCTATTAACATTTCCTCTATTTGCATTAAATTTGCAAGTTCTAATGGTTGTGGACCAGGATCCATATTGTTTAATGCTGAAAATCGATGTTCATTCCTCTCTTGTCGAAATTGATTGCAAATAGGCCCCTAAGGTACCCGTACAACCTTCATTGCAAGATAACTCTCTTCACAAATATAACACATACTTGGTGTAGAAATTTTATCTAGTCCATGTCGAAATATCATTTGTAGAATTTTCAAATCAATCTTAGTAGTTGTATTATTATTAACTACTTCTTGATCTCTTCTATTATCAACATTCATTGCATTTTGAACTCTATCATTTGGTGTTTGTAGCACATGATCTATTGTAACAGAATTCACCCCTTTAGAACTAACCTCAACATTCCCACGAGATTGATGATGTCTTTCAATTGATTCACAATTGCACACTTGTATTTGTGGTCTTTCTATCTCATTCAATTGATTAGAATGCATAGCTCTTTGAATTCGTGAATGATGTGTTATCATTCTATCTGCATGTTGTCTCATTTCTACTTCAATCTCTTTCGTTGTCATATTTGCTATATGTTTAACGCTTCTCCCTCTATCATTTTGGTTTCAATGAATCCTTTCTCCTTGTCTTTGTACATCAGTCATTTGTTTGCGTCGTTGTCTCATATAGTTTTGAGCATATTCTCTCCTTTGTTCTATTTGTTGCTCTTCAGTTGTAAAACTCCTTACTTCCTCTCTTTGTGCATTAGCCATTTGTTCACGTCGTTGTCTCATAATTTCGAGCATATTCTCTTTGATGCTCTCTTTGTTGCTCTTCATTTTGAAAACTTGTCCTTGGACGATGAGGCATCCTACAAATTTTAATAAAAAATATTAAATCTATAAAATTGTTAAGAATTTGTAAAGACACTTAATGATGTAATTTAATGGTTCATAGGTATATAAATAATTTTATGAACCGAATGCAATATAAAAAAATATTGTTAAAAAAACATAAATACATATTGCCTTGCCATTATTATTTTTAAAGTAGTGATATTTTTTAATTTTCTACACGTACCATATCATAGTAATATTCACTTTTAATTTTAATTTTTTTACTCTTCTAACTATTCAACTCTCAAACAACCTTATAAGAAAAATATTTACTTAACAATTAAAATTTTACAAACTTTCATACATAACATTATAAGAAACTCAAATGTAATTTAGAAAATAACTATTAAGCTTGATTAAAATAACAAAATAATACTTTAAACTTTTACAAACTATTTTAAAGAAATTCATTTTTTTTTAAAAATAAACTACAATTATTTATAACTCTTATATATGAAATTTGATTCTTATATAAGAAAAAATGTAAATTTATTAAAAGCATATGAAATTTGATTGAAAACAATTTAAAGTAAATTACAAAATATTTATAGCTCTTAAAATTTGATTCTTTATATAAGAAAAAGTGTAAATTTATTAAAAAGATTAAAGAAGCTTTATTAAAATTTACTTGTTCACATTGAATTTACCTTAATGCTGCATACAAAGAATTTACCTTAATTTATCACATTGTAAAACTTAACCATATCATATCAAAATTAAATAATTTACATGTGAAACATTAATTTCACTTATTTGCACCACTTTATATCTGTGCACCACTTTATATCTGTGGTAATAATTTACTTTTGAATCAACACATTCATTTTTTTTACTTGCTATGTATATTAGTTCAAAAAGTTACGACTATTCGAAAAGATATCATATTTAATAAAAAATCTTTAGTTGTCAGCTCTTAATTTGTTTAAGTTAACATTTTTTTTAACATGGTCACCCTCCACCTGTGTTGGCATGTGAAACATTAATTTATGTTTAATAAATTCATTAAACAAAGATTGAAGAAATGAAATTTACCACTACTGCATGTGAAACATTAATTTATGTTTAATAAATTCATTAAACAAAGATTGAAGAAATAGAAAAACAAAGATTGAAGAAACGAAATTTACTACTACTGCATGTGAAACATTAATTTATGTTTAATAAATTCATTAAACAAAGATTGAAGAAATAGAAATTAGATTTAACAGGTTTAATTTTATCATTTCCACTTATTTGCACTACTTTGTATACGTGGTAATAATTTATTTTTGAATCAACACATTCATTTTTTTTTACTTACTATGTATATTAATTCACAAAGTTATGACTGTTCGAAAATATATCATATTTAATAAAAATCTTTAGTTATCGGCTCTTAATTTGTTAAGTTAACATATTTTTAACACGGTCACGCTCCACCTGTTCTAATCATAGAGAAAAACTGACATTTATTAAACACGAAAGATACGTTCCTTTCACTGGATTCCAAATTGTTTACTATGATGTGGGAGGACTAATCCATTGAGAAGTATCGTATCCTTCGTTATTGGGGGTGACGTACAAAATCGCACCAAATGTAATATTCTCAATATCTCGTCTTTTCCGGACACCAATATTCTCAGTATCATGTCTTTTCCTAATACACCAATGGCTGATAGAAGAGATGATCCCTCTCAATTGAACCATAATCTTGATGACCCCACTGTACTCCTTCCCTACCAGACCAATTTTTGACAATTATATAGTGTATTCATCTTGCCCTTCGTTTCTCAGCCATGTAATACATGGTGATTATGAGAATACAATGCCAATCAAACATCATTTCTTTTATGATACACTATTGAATCTATGTGCAGAAATTTTTATTGCTACAGAATGGGGTGGCAGGGTCATGACAGCATAATGAATGGGGACTACACACCAAAACTAATACAACCAATAATTTATATTGCTGTGTATTATGGGGGAAATTATACAGAAATCATAGTTTTTCGTGCACATTTTACATATTACCTTGTATTAGTGCAGCATCACTTAATTTGAACAGAAATTTAACTCTCAGTCCCATAATGGTAAAGGGTGTTGCTTTCAAGACTAAGGGTGGAGGATTGGACTAAGTCGGGCTTTATTTTGAACAGTCTAGACTGAATGGATGTGTGCCTACTAATTTTCAAATGTGCAGTAACAAAAATATGAGCAGTAGCAAAAAGATGCACGGAAACAATATTTTTGGGTGTACATGCAACTGATAAATCTAAATATTGAGAGAAGGAGAGCATGCATGCTTGAAACACTGAAGATTTAGAAATGATTAAAATTGTGATTTTGGGTGCTCACTTTGATCCTTTTCAAATTCTGCACCTGCTACTCCCACACATTGTTAGTAAGCAGATGTATATATAAAGAAACTGCAGCATTGAAAGGGCACATAATAGACACTTTCAAACACAGGATTGCATGCAGTCTTAATGCGTGGAACAATACACATGCGTTGCAACATTTTATTTTCTTGTCATCTCCTTTATGCTACAACAGCAATCAAAATCCTCATTCACCTCTTCCACCATGACTGATGACCATGGTAATGCATGGCAAGGCTTTTTTTTTTTGTTTAAATTAAAATTAAAAAAATCAATATTGTAAGATCTCCATTGCAGTTACAAAGAAAGGAAAAGGGTGGAAAACAGATAAAAAAGAATTAAAAGAATAAATAAAATTGAATATTGTATGAAGAGTAAAATGACAGTTACATAGAAAGTTGAGTTATAGTGGCCTCTCAGCCAAATTTTAGGTAGTTAAAATGTTCGCATGACTTCAATTGAAGCATATGATTTTTCCCACATACAGTTGGATGAGACTGTCCCATCATATTCTTGAGATATAAAATCTAATACACTGGATGATTACCAGGTACGCAGGCTTGTTTGAAATGCCTATCTTTTTTGAAAGTTGAGTTTTTTGATGGTCAATGCAAACAATGAGGCAAAGCCAAGAGGGATGAACACAATCACCAATGCTACAATTCCCAGAAAGTCATGTCTCATCCCAAAATAATTCATTATGAACTCAGACACCATCACCTTCCCATCTGCTGTCTCCATCTCTGAATCTACATCAGCCAACTGGGATGCAACAAAACCATAGAGCGTCCAGGAAACAGGTGTCAGCCAGTAGTTCCATCTCCACCACACAGGCATTTTCTGATTCAAAGAAAACAGGCTTGATTGCATTACTAAACATCACAAACTATTGCTTTAGATTTTAAACTATAATATATAAAATTTGCCTAGACAAAAAAAGTTTGTAGCTCAAGTTTTGGAGACATAGCCTTACAGGTCGAGGAATTAGGAAGCCACAAAAGAGGTTCCATGCAGAATAAAATGCAGATGAAATGATTGCTGCAACAGAGAAGTTTGGAGTCATGGCAACTGTCACCATCCCAAAGAAGGTGAAGTATAGAAACGTGAAATACGTGAAAAAGAGGAACCAGAAAAACTTGGCTGCTGTCCACTCAAATGCAATCAGGGAATAGACCAAGAGGGCATAAACCATGGACTGCACAAGTACATAGGGAAACTCAATCGCCACCTACATGAATAAACAAGAGTATCATTTGGTTAATCTGAGGTTGCATAGCAGAACATAATATGATAAATTTATGTTAAAATCATTTGCGGTACCTGTCCAAAGGCATAAGGGAATTCTGAATACATCCCAGCAGCTCTTTCTCTATAGAAAACGGTCCGTTCCACATCAACCACAGGTTGCACACTGGATGAATTGCTTACTCCAACGAAAAGAACAGTACAGTAAAGTGCCCCCATAATATTAAATAAATCTTGTTGATTGCCTCTGTCAAAACAAATAATAAACTGTTTATAAGCACTAAACAGAAATAATTTTTTTAAAATTCCTTGGAGAGCTTATAGAAATTATTATATTTTTGTAGAATAAAAGAGAAGGCTTCCCATGAGAAATATTATAGCATATGTATATAGATCTAAAAGCTTTTGACAACATAATTTGCTGGTATGGCAGGTTACTGTTGCATTGTAACATGTTTTAGTTGAGTGGAAAAACACTAAGAAATTATAGAAAATGTGTAGAACTCAATTCAGGTGGGCTGTATATTGGCAAAGCAAGTCTTTTATACCAGTGAAGAGAAGATCTAACCTCTTTGTCCCGAGGTCCCAAAATATGGTGCCAAATAGCAGTGCAACCACTGTGCTGAAGAAAAACCTCACAACAACATAGTGTGGATTTCGCCAGTATGACATACATTGCTTCCATAAGCATGCCTTGCACTGAACTGCAAAGGACCGTGCATACCTTGTTGGAAAATTTAGATCCTTTGAGTCTGGAGCAGGGGTGCTTAGTTCTTTAACTAGTGTTTGATTCAATCTGAGAAACAGAAAATAATTTAACAATTACAAGACCGTTTTTCATTCTTAATGGAGTCCTATTAGTGAAATATGGGTGAGGACAGCTCTTTCTCAAGGAACTTTCAATCATTATGTACATACTCATAGAGTGAAGATTGTCTGTAGATATTGGCAAAGTCTACCCCAAGACTTCCCTCAACGGATATAGAGCTTACTTCCAGCACCCATGTTGCTGGATTATATCCTTCTTTGATTGGTGGAACACCTTCAACAGCCTAATTAATCACACAAAAAATAGACATTGTTATTCTTTCTGTTGACAAGGGCATGCATGATATATTACTAACTAGCTGATCAAGAAACCATGAAGTGAAAAAAAACCAACAGTACCTCAAAATATTCAATGAGTTTATGAGAATGTCGACCCAATGGCCCTGCATAGATCACTTGGCCACCTCTTTTCATGAGCAGAAGCTGGAAGTCAGAAATCCAAAGAAGTTACATTTAGCATTGATTAGTATTTGCAAGGGCTTCCCTGTCCCAATTTGGAAGCAACAGTATGGAGCTTGTTTGGTCTAAAATGATATAAAATAATATTACTTATAGTGCCTCATTCATGGAAGCATTCTAATTTACCTCATCAAAAGCTTCAAATATATCAATGCTAGGTTGGTGGATAGTACAAACAACAGTACGACCAGTGTCAACTGTGTTGCGTACAGTACGCATGACTATAGCCGCAGCACGGGCATCCAATCCTGAAGTTGGCTCATCCATGAAGATTATGGATGGATTAGCAACAAGTTCCACTGCTATGGTAAGCCTTTTCCTTTGTTCTGTAGAAAGACCTGTTAGTCCGGGAAGGCCTACCAGTGCATCCCTCTGTGAAGTAAGCTCCACAAGTTCCATCACTTCTTGTACGAACATCTGCAGTCATTAAAGGAGAAATTGCCAAGAAAAGCATGATTAGTTTCTTTAGAAAATACCTTCCATTAAAAGTATTATATGCAAAGAGAAGAGCTTTCAACCTTACCATTCTAGTTCTCTCATCAACATCTTGTGGAAGTCGAAGCCATGCAGAGTACACAAGTGATTCATAGACTGTGACATTCGGAGAGTGAATGTCATTTTGTTCACAGTATCCTGAGATGCGGGCAAATGTTTCTTGTTTCTTTGGGTACCCAGAGATGCATATATTTCCTTCTATGTATCCTCCTGTTTTTCTTCCAGCCAAGACATCCATCAGTGTGGTTTTTCCAGCCCCACTAACTCCAACCAACGCTGTAAGCATCCCTGGCCTGAAGGATCCACTTATGTTGGAAAGGAGTTGTAACCTGTCTTGATCCACACCTTCATTTTTCATCTCCTAACACAATACTATCTATTATTTCCAGATTTCTTATTTGATAAAAGCTGGGTATGTCAAAACTATTGCCAAATAATTAAATTTGATAAACAAAGTCTAACTGCACCAACCTGTGGCATGTCAACATAGTAGTTGATGTTTTCGAAAGCCATTGATAATGGCTGGAAAGGAAGAACCATTCCTTTCTTGCAAGGTATTGAATCTTGAATATCAGCAAGTTCTCTATTATGGGTTGAATGGTATTCAGAATTTAGACTTTCTCTACTCTCTGACAAATATGCATGGCCTGACAGAAATTCTACATTCTGTGAATGAACAATGCTAGCTTTCTCATACCATTTCATAACAGCTGAATTCATAAATACTGTTCATGATCTTGGCATTTCATCATGCTACAAAGATATCTCTTTAGCATATTTGTCTATTAATTTTTCATACTTTTATTTGAGAAATAAAATGTTTTCAAGTTTTCATCTACAAATTAACACATTTTCAAAGATTTATATCTATCCTTTTTGGTTACAATGCTCTCTTATACAGGAGGCGGCACAGAAAATTTATGCAGTTACATTTAACCATCTTCAATTGAAAGAATTGGAATTGATAGTAAATAATAATATTTTCAATGTGAAATATGTTTAATTCTATGTGTTGAATAAGGCACTCTTCTCTTTTCCAGTGTTAGGTTCAGACATCCACAAGCACTCAGAAGATTTCAAAAAAGCTCTAGCTTATGACTGGTTACCTTTCTAAATTTTAAATTCCAGTCTCTGGCTAAAACAAGGAACTTTAGCTTTGAGTAGACTAGGACATTCACAAGCAGTAAAAGACTTTCAGGGGAGCTCATGACTTACCTCTGGATTTTATTCCAGATGTCAAATCAATTTCTCCATGGTTTCTTTCTCCAGTTCTGTTTGCATGTTTCTCTTCAATAACATCCTTAAATAGTACCTGTGATTTCCTCAAAGCTGTTTATACATAAGGTTCTATTAGAGCTCACTGGAAAAATAAATTAAAAGGAAAATAAGTAGTAATGAATCAAATCTTAATAAAATCCCAGACTCACGATTGAGGTATGCTAGAGCCAAGGTAAATAAAATATTAAAGAGTATACAGAACCCAATCAGTGCTCCAACACCAATCCAATAAAACCTAGCTTCAGCAAATAATCCACGAGCTTCTATTATTTCATGTCCCAATGTCTTGTTTGAGGTAGTACTGCTTAGCTACATACAAGTGATATGTATAAGATGAAATAAGTGTTAAATATGTTTGTCCAGTCTTGCTATACAATGATCCTTAATAAAGGCACACTCACTTACTTTGTTCCATCTGGGAGCTAGAAATTCGTTGACAGCAAGGGCATTTTGGCTGTATGACAATGGAGAGCACCAATATGCCCAAATCCACCAGCTGGGTACATTCTCTGTTTCAGAAACATGATAAATCACTATTTCAAGATTTGCTATTATAACCAAAATTTCAAGATTATGTAAATAATCATGTGTGTAGAATTTAGTAGACTATACCTCGGGAAACCACAAATCCTCCAAGGACAAACACGACAAGTAAAGCAAATGATCCAAATGTTTGTGAGATGATCATGTTTCGACCCAATGACCCTATGAGCTTGAAGAGTCCCAATCCCATCTGATGCAGCAAAAAGAGGAGGAAGAGTTGCCTAAAGCATCTGCAAACAAAAGAAGGGATCTCTTAGAATGATCACTGCCTGTTTGAATGTTTCTATGATTGTTATAACAGTTTAATGTACACCTTGGTATTTAAGTCCCATGGAAGAAACTCAGGTGAACATTTGGTATTTTCATTCATAGGCTTATAAGCCAGACATCAAGCATAAAGTGGAATTTGGTATAAAAGAGCTTTGAAGTTCATATGGTAGGTTGTTTTTAGTTCAGGTGAATGATGCTTCAGTATTCCTATTTAAATGAGTTCAAGGATTTTTATGGTAAGGGAAATATCCCATCTATAGTATATTACTCTTAATTTTCTGGAGTTTCGGCAGTTAAAAGGGTGATGATGCACTGCAAAGTATATTGGTCAAATTTCTATCGTGTAAGGCCATTTGTCAACAAGGAAAAGTAACATTAAGTAAGCCCAATGCATTGGCACGCTATAAAATGTGGATGCATGAGAATATGATTTGACTAGCACCCCTAGAAATTAACGTCTTGGAAGTACTTTACTGGATAGCTATCACAAGTTAAAAATCTTAAATTAGATCCATTTAGCATTATCAGTAGATTTCCGAAAGCCAGACTAGTTCTACATATTCATGGCACCTGAAAAATGTTATTCTACTTAAAGCAACGCTGAAATCATTAGATAAATCTGCAGCCAATTTTCAATGTTTTATCGAACAAAAAATGTTTCCATAATGGGTAAGAATGAATTATTTAACATTCGTTGTTTGTCAATTTTGTGAAAAAAGTAAGAAAGAAATTCAATTAATTTCAATTATAAATTAGAGAAATTTTTTATGGTAGATTGATTGTTGGCTTATATCATGAATGTAGTTTACAAGGTAATCAAATCTATTATTTGAAAGTATTGTTGTAGTTGAAACCCTTTGGGCTGCTATGATTTGAGTGGAATATAAGCATAAGCATTATTCTTCATGATCAGCCAATATAAGTAAACTCTAAAGTTTTGAAGGAAGCGTCTGTGTGATCAGCCAATATATGAATCGCTAGAGGTGTTAAAGGAAGCATCTGTGTGATCAGCCAATATGTGTATCACTGGAGGTGTTGAAGGGTCTTATGTATCTGTCTCTCTGAGCAATACCATTTTGTAAACATATTTTGTTAAGCTTAAACAACATCCATCTGAATGGATATAATCCAAGGTCTGTTGGTTGATAACTATAGACTGAAGTTTAGCCAAACAATATTGCTGCACCTAACATTTAACATACTAGTATGTGGTGGATGATAATTGAAAATGTTCTGTACGTGGTTAATGGTTAGCTTCTTGTATTTAAGCATCAAGTGAAATTTCTGAAATTAAGCTGCCCAATTGTTATGGTGATCATCTTGGTCTAATGTTTAAGTCTTAAGAGTTAGAAATTGGTAGGGTACTGAATCACCAGAAAACCAAGCTGATTCTGGATACAAAACATTCGGAAATTGGTGTTGGGAATAGGATGCCATTTAATTGCAATCCTAAACATATTTCATATATCTCCTAAGTCCTTGGAAAGTGTTCCCCAACACTAGGATTAGAAAGAGATTAAATTCAAATGAAATGAAAATGTAAATTGACATTTGTAATTATTCCTAAATGATAGGAACATGTGGGGACGCCCAAGAAGAGATCCTACAAAATAGGAGCACATGGGGCACCCACAATGGAAGGTGGAACCCACCTTGCTTAAGTTAACTATTTGGAGTATTGATAACACTTCAGTAATGCATTTTTTAGATCCTACAAGTTAGGGATTGATATTTACATGAGTGGAGTTTAGTTTAGTTCAGTTATGGTTCAATTATCTTCAATTGCATATAGTTAGTTTGAGTTGAATGCTAGTTGACTTCTATTGACTTGAGTTGCATGACTAATGATTTCAGTTGCATGACAGATAACAGGTGGATACATTCAGTTAAGTGGGGATGATCAATCATGCATAATGTTTGCATGAATTGGTGGAGAGATATGTTTCAGTTAACTAAGATTGACTTGGACCCACCTTGGGGGCCCAAGTTGGCATCTTTGAGTTAACACGTTTTGGCATGAGAAGATATTTACAAGGCTCAGTTAAGTGGGCCCATTCTTGGGGGCCAACTTTGAGGAGAAGCTTGGAAGATATTTTCTTGACCAACGATTAGTTAAGTGTTCAATTTGGGGCGACTAAATTGAGGAGACTTTGGTTTTGACTTCATGTTACAGTGTGGAACTCTACTTGCACAATCTAGGCATAGATTTTTGAGAGGAGCTTTATGCTCTTGTATTTGTTAACTCTTATGAGTTTACATACTCATTAATTGTCTATTTATTGCAGCAATTGCATCAGAGTTTATAGCAAGTTAGCAAGTATAGCTTGTGCATGTGTGAGGGTTTGAAGCATGGCATGGGATGTGTGGATTCATGCTTGGTCACATGGAATGCATGGATAGCTTTTGCTGAAAAAATTGTATGAGAGTTTTGTGCAAGTTGTGAAGAAGGATTGTTGAAGGCAAGGAAGCATATCAATCAAGAATTGATACAGTATTATTGTAATCTTGTTTTAAGGTTAAATAATACAAGCACTATTGATTCTGGTGGAGTTTTTTCCCAAAAGGGTTTCTCCACATATATGTTGTGTCACTTCTATCTTCTTGTCTCATTTTTCTACAATCTTCTATCTCTTTCTACAATTGGTAAAATTGATCTAAACAAATAATCATACACAAAGAATTGTGACAAAGAACACTTAATTAGATCTACAGTCACGTAGGTTTACAAGTTTTAAGCTACAATTTCACCTTCGTTTTCAACAATCGGATTCTGAAACAATGTCCCTATGGGTTCGGGCAGGGTTTGCATTCTTTATATCGGAATTGGTTGGAAACGACAGGTAGCAAACCTAGCAAACCTGGGTGATTCCATCTTTGATTTGGTGATTCCAGTGTGTTTCCACCGCAATTCTAGAGGCGGGTATGGAATTGATAGGTTTTTTTTGACTTTTTGACCACCAGAAAGCCCTAAATGACAGCATTTCATTCATTTCAAGAGTTTTACGCAATGCATCCAAAGTAGACAGCGAGAGAAAACAGGATACAAAATGGCAGCCGATTAATGTATTCAACACATTTCCTTTGGTTCACAGCCAACAGCAAATAGCAAAGGAGTTGCAGCAAACAAAGAAGTTTTCTGCATGCTTCTGTCTGTTGCTCGAAGTAGACTTATCTCTATCTGCTGCTCTAATCACCCGCTGTTTAAATTATCAACTGCTTTCCTTACGACTTGTTTGTTTTAGGGTTGCATTATACAATAGTTCAATTCTGGTTCCCTATATTCATGGGTGATATATTTATATACGATGCCCTTTATAACATTCATGATTTTAGGGCAATATATTATATTATATATGTTCTACTTTTGTAACAAAAATTGAAGGTGTATTTGTTTTTAGTTCAAAAAGTTGTTGCATGTCAAAATGGTTTGAGCACCCATGTTGAGCAAAAAGCATCTTTAAGGGCATTAGAAATAGTTTTCAAGACTAAGATCCCATTGAAATACTTTCTTGTTTTCTGAGAATTGATTAGGGTGGTGAGCTATAGTAGAATAGTGATAGATGAAATTCCTATTAAATTTCAACTTGTCCAGGAAGCTTTAGTTTTCAATCACATAGAATTGTGTGGGCAATTATATGATCTGAATTTTTTGGATCTACATGAGCCCTAAAAGAGTTGATTATAAACCCAAAGACTAACTGGATCTTGTCTAGAGAAACAATTTTTGAGCTAGATTAACTAGGGTACATGTTTGCAGAGAGGGTCCAATACAACTTTAATGTGTTGTACGATCTTTAAGCTAATGCTAAAACCCAAGATCACCAATATGTGTTTTTGTAAAGCTTAACTTTCTAGTTTCCAGGCACATCTATAAGATGCCATTTTACTTGTGTAAAGATAGACTATTAGTGGGTTCAAAGGCCATATATCCAGTCACTTAAAAATCTTGATTTTAGTTTAGAAGTTATTTTTCACTCATCACCAAACTGGATGCAAACTTAGTGTTAGCCTAAGACAAAAACAGTCTTTGTATCCCTTCTAGTTGATCAAGGAGGTAATCAATTTGAGGGAGTGAATTTCTGCTTCCGATAGTGAGTTATTGGTTACTTCAACAAACTTTTGTATTTGGTCTCCATGTTTCAACTGATTGGAATTCTCTAGTTGTTGTAATAGAGATGTTATAATTTTGAATAAATGAGAATTGGTTGCTTCAACAGCAAAACCTGGAAAGTTTTTTTCAAAAAACTTGAACGCTTATAGAAAACATAGAGCGAAATGAGCTTGCATTGAGATGATTGTTTCTCGGTGTAGGGCAGAATGACTGCTTTAAGAAAAACTAGTATATTTAAGGGCTCAAGTATTTAATATGAATTAATAAGATTTAGCAGAGCAGCATGGTTAAAAATATACTGTGGGGCAAGATTGACACCACCATTTGCTCTGAAAAAATGAGCTATTTTTTCACCAACATCAAAGATCAAGGAGCTGAAAACTTGGTAGGTCTCTTTCCTCATTTCACTTTATGCTACTTATGTAGCTAAGAGGAAACTAACACTAAGGAATTACAAATCCAAGAACTAACCACGTAGGTGAAACTAAATTTTGATTTGATGGTACATGACTAAAAATAATATTGATACTATTATGAAGGTAAAATACAAAGCACGATAAACATTAACTCCAAATGGGATAGCACCACTGCATGTAAATCTTTCTGTACACGCAGGGATGATATGCTCACAGAAATTGGGGAAAAAATAGGTAGATATAAGGGAAGAATTAGGATGCAAAAAAGAGATTGTGATTTTCCAAAAATTGTCACAGTTTCACGTCCCTTTTTGTTCTAAAAGGTTCTTGAAATCATTATGTAGTCACTTGTTAGGCCTAAGGAAACAAGAAGCTTATAAGTGAAATAGTCTTTCTACAACTGTTAGCTATAGACGGCACCGTAGAAGCATAAATCTGCAAAAAATCTCAATTAATTGCAATTTTTAAAAAATCTGCAGGTTGGACAATTTTTTCTTGTTTCAAACTACAAAATCGCCAAAAAAATGCATTTAAAACCTACAAAAAACGCGAATAAAATCACACTAATTTTCGCGCAAAAGAAAACCATGAGACCATAGCTTGTTGCTTACTATTATGCTTTGATAGATTTTTTCCAAGCATCCACAGCTTGTTCAAAAGCACTTGTTTTAGGCTTTTAGCCATAGCAGCAAGGCAGTGAACTGTTTGATAAAATGCTTTGGTAGACATGTATAAAAAATGTGGTAGCATAGACAAGGCAGTGAACTGTTTGAAAAAATGACTCAAAGAATTGTGGTCTCATGGTGATGGAATGCCATGACGAATGGCAGTGAACTGTTCGAAAAAATGCCTCAAAGAAATGTGGTCTCATGGTGATGACAATCCATAGCAATTTGCTTGACATGGCATTCGTCACGACATTCCATCACCATGAGACTACATTTCTTTGAGGCATTTTTTCAAACAGTTCACTGCCTTGTCTATGTTATTGCTTACTATTATGCTTTGATAGATTTTTTCCAAGAATCCATATAGCTTGCTTAAAAGCTCCTGTTTTAGGCTTTTAGCCATAGCAGCAAGGTAGTGGACTGTTTGATAAAATGCGTTGGTAGACATGTATGAAAAATGTGGTAGCATAGACAAGGCAGTGAATTGTTTGAAAAAATGCCTCAAAGAAATGTGGTCTCATGGTGATGGAATGCCATGACAAGCAAATTGCTAACAGCATAGTTTGAGATGGAATCACCTAGGGAATTTTGGAAATTTCTCCCACTCATCTTCACACCCATGAACTATTTGTTGTATGGATCCATGGTTCTTACAGTGTTGGTTATCCTTCCATATTAGCGAGTTCGTCTTTTGTGGGAATGCCATCTATGGCTAATTTGTTTGTTATTGGCATTTCATCTACTTTTCATCCGTCTCCAATAGGAAAATTGCCAATTGGTGAGCCATTTATTATTGTTGGATTGTCTTACTAATTCATCTACTGCACGTTTACCGCTAGTTTATGGAGTCTCACCTATTTTAGACTTTATAAAGATAACTTACACAAACATTTACAGTGGAGGATCTCCCCCTATTGTTGGTTCTTCTCCACACAAACATCTTTCTAGTGTTTCCTCTACTCTCCCTTTGATTGGGAGTTATGTTATTCAATTTTATTTGTTCCCCCCTATGGTTTTTTTGAGGGGATATTCACAGACATGAGGAATATTCCTCTTAAAAGGGTTTGATCTACAAATCTGATTGATTTTGGCATCAAATCAACGATTTTTATCATTGGACTTTTTTCAGCATATGAGACCTATTACAAAAGAAAAAACACATCATGATTTATCATGTTGAGAATATAATTTGCTATGGATTGTCATGGCATTCCATCACCATGAGACCACATTTCTTTGAGGCATTTTTTCAAACAGTTCACTGCCTTGTCTATCCTATTGCTTACTATTATGCTTTGATAATTTTTTCCAAGCATCCATATCTTATTCGAAAGCACCTGTTTTAGGCTTTTAGCCATAGCAGCAAGGCAGTGAACTGTTTGATAAAATGCTTTGGTAGACATGTATGAAAAATGTGGTAGCATAGACAAGGAAGTGAACTTTTTGAAAAAATGCCTCAAAGAAATGTGGTCTCATGGAATGCCATGACAAGCAAATGCAATTGACAGCTGCTCCTAGTTATTAGTTATGCAATGTGAAGTAATTGCATAACTGCTTAGGTTGACTTCGTAAAAAACTATATTGTAATTGAAATTTTGTCATATATCAGAATCTAGTTATTAGTTATGCAATGTGAGGTACTGCTTTGAGTTTGAAAGATGTGCAATGCAATGTAATCGGCGATATGAATATAAACTACAAAATCCTATTTTTACAATTCATTAGTGAAACTCTTTATTTTATTTGCTCTCTATATCTCTATGCTATGGAAATGCCTTTCATTTTCAAAAAAAATAGTTTTTATCTCTTGTTCTACAATTTTTTACCTTTTTTTTAAATCCGATTTTTTCCCAATTTTTTCAAAGAATCTTATGGTTTGCCCATTTTTTCTGCAAAAGATTTTTGCTGCTATGGATGGGACTGCTTTAGTAAAAAGAATTACACTAAAACAAACAGTTCAAATCAGCATTGTGAATGTTTTAATTTTTTAAATGATTCATAAGTTAATTGTTAAATACTTAATTATTATATTTCTCATTATTCCTGTCATATCTATGAAACAATATTTTTGTCATAGAACCATATAAACTATTATAAGTGGATCAATAAGCTTTCGATACATGCAACACTGCCTTTGCAATAGAAGTAGATAAAAAATCACAAGAGTTACCTGTCAGCTTCTGGTGCAAAACCAGTAGTATAGTATGAAACTAAAATCCATATTACTGATTCTATCAGAGAAAATGGGATCTTCACTATCCAGGTTGGTAATGAATAAGCCCAAGCTGGATAGAATAGTAGGTCTCTTTGCTTGTAGAAAACTGGAAGTCGGGCAACTGTCATTGCCATTTCCGGCATACCATTAAACATCATATGGATTAAAGCAAAGAACATAGCTCCCATGTAGAGATTTCCATCAGTAATGTTCTGTCGGTGCATTTCTGTGCGCAAAAATACAGTTGAGGTGATTGCCGCTACAACTGCAATCTGTGTTATTTGTTTGTCAGGATTCATTCTCCTTTCTCTGATAAAGTTTAATAAAAGAAATGCTTAAGCTCTTCAAATTTGGGATTCAAGAGATTCACCTGTCCTGTTTTGAATATGTAAACAAAAGAGTTTCTCTTCATAAGCAACACTTCTCTAGAGTAGCAAGCTTTGAGCATGTTCATTCTACTAATACCATACTTGGTAGATGTAAGGGCAGCAGGATGGTTCTTTGTTTTGTCATATGGATGCGATAATTCTTCTATAAGACTCTTACCAACATGAAATGAGCGGAAGGCCTCTGCAAATTCTTTGACAGGTATGTAGCGATACAGCTGATCTCTATGGGCCCAATATTGCTCTTGGTCCTTTCTTGAGGTCACCTGTTCAAGTAGCTCAACCCAAAAGCATAGTTAATAAATTTGATATTATAGAAACTTTATCTGTTAACAGTTGCATATACATAGTACTTGAGCACTTTTGGCACAGATGGATAGAAAGGGACACTATTATGCTTGAGTTCCTAAAGAGAATTAAGTCCAAGGTGCACTATGGATATATCATGTGAACAGATGGGCTGAATCTTTATGTTTTGAAATCACTTGCCACCTAAAATTCACCAGGTTGTACAAAATGGATGAATCCACACTTACTTCCTGCAAGAAATCAGCTACTCCTTTTCTATCGGGGCATTTGAAACCCATGGAATTGAAAAATTCAAGCACATATTCCCGAGGTCCTTGATACACAATCTCTCCTTCAGACAATAAGATGATGTCATCAAATAGTTCATATGTTTCAGGAGCAGGCTGCAGAAGAGAGATCAACATTGTCCCATCAAGAACATGGACAACTTGGCGCAAACACTTGATAATCTGGTATGTTGTAGCACTGTCCAACCCTGTTGAAATTGCATCCATAAACAGAGCTTTGGGCCGAGCAACTAGCATTTCCCCTGTAAATGTTTAATAACAATCACAAAATTTGCATCTTTCAGTGATGAAAATTCTAATTTAATTGATTTCAAACTTACTATGCTTCCAAGGAACTTTCCTTGTAGAACACACCTGTGGTGACTCTCTTCTTCTGACCTCCAGAGATTCCACGGTGCATTTGATCTCCTACTATTATATCAGCACAGATGTCCAGTCCCAGAAGCTGGAACAAATTGAGGGTGCAGTTACCTAAGTGAATAATCTTAAATATCTGAATCCTATGAAGCATTTGTACTACCTAACATGGAATTTTTGAAAACCAACCTTTAAGACATAGTCTGTGACAAGGCTGGTCTTCTGGCCTTCAATTGCAGTTTCCTGTAGCCATAGCACAGATCAAATTGCAACATGTGGCAGAAATCAAAGAGCAGAAAACTTCATTAGAAACTCTTAATCAAAAGTATTTATGTGTGGTAGCAGCACCTACCTTCATATAGATGTCAACATCTAGATCTGGTTTAATGCCTTCCTGCTTCTCTCGTCTAGAAAGTTCTTGCAGTAGATCTGTAAGCAACACGCATATTCAGTCTGGGTACAGAAATGAATAGACAATGCAATCGTGAGCAATATGTGCCACTCACCATATCTTGACCCCACACCTTGGCATTGGCCAGAAAAATCAAGCGTTTCCCTTACAGTCATTTCTGCAAAGTGCAAATCGTGCTGGCTAATGTAAGCAGAACTTCTTTGTGGAACGAATTCTGTCAATGGGTGTCCATTGTAGGTCACATTTCCAGCAATCTGTAAAGAAAAAGCATGTGTTTATGAATATCTGGAAATGCATGCAACCTCCTTAATATTTACTTTATGTCAAATAAACTATAAGAAAAAAATTCGTGGTTCACCAATACTGTTTCGGGAGTGTGGGACTGAATACAAACAACAAATGCATCCAAACATATTGACAAGCATTAACAATCACTCCTCCTCTATAGAACGAATACTTTCTCTGACCCATATAAATGAATAGAATTTTACTTTACTTTGCAATTGCGGCCATCTTCTCCAGCCAAAGATGTTAGTAACATAGTTTTACCAGCGCCAGGTGGACCAAGAAGAAGTGTCATCCTGAACAGATCAATGACAAGTTAAAAAGAGAAAAAAGTGTCACATTCCTACACTTATACTCTGGAGATGTTCAAATTCAGAGATGATGAACTTACCGTGAAGGCTTAATGATGCCACTTACATCATGAAGAATAGTTAAAATTGTCCTTTTTGACCGAAATATGTGCAGATAGTTGAAAAAGCCCTGCACAACAACATCAATTCCGATGTGGTTAATGATAAATTCTTTAAATTCAATTACATTCTAACCCTGCTGCAAGAGGATGTAGAAGAAGTCCTATAACCAGACAAGATGAGATATAGGTCGTAATTCCTTTGTTCCCCCAGACTCTAGTTTAATGAAAGCAAATATAATTTGTCAAGCTAACAAGTAAATATTACTTATAGCTACAGCTAAGGGAAAAGCAACTGTCCTCAAGATCAAGAGTCCAGAATAACAATTAAACAGAACCACATCACTTAGATCAGCATTGCCACTTCACCAAAATTGCTGATTAATTGCACAATTTTGGTTTAATTGTGATTTTTACAAGGCCCCTTGCAAAAATGGTAATCTTTTGAAAAATCGCATTATCGGTCACGGTTGTCAGGGTGTGCATACCAGACTCAAGTTGAGGCACATTCAAGATGGTTGTGGATGCAAAATGCACTTAAATCCACACCTGAGGCACATTTGGTACAGTCTAACGTCCCCTTGAACACCCAATACATCCACCATAAATTTTACATGCACCTTATTTACAAAATGAAAACCTAGAAGGGAAAAATTGAAAATAAAATCTTAAATATTCTTGATTTCAGTTATGCCAAGTTCCATGAAGAAGTTATGTTTCAGGTATTGAGTTTGATATTTCAGTCTAAATGTTACATTGTACCCAAAATTTGGGGATATGAACCTTGCATCCCCCACACCCTTGCAACTAGTGTACCCCTGCAGCCTCACACCAGTGTACTCAAGTTTTAAGAGTTAGCATAGGGTGTGGCATACCCATACCCTGCGCGCTCCCACATCTCTACACCTTGTAACCTTAATATTATTAGAAATCACCACAAACCATTTTCCCTATCTGCTTAGTTTTCCTCCATTTCTGGTTTTCCTTTTCAATTTAGTTGGAGATTGCTTAAATATAACAACTTTTGAGTATCAGCTTGCTCATTTATCATTTTTTGGTTTTTTCATTATTGTTTTCCCATTCATACGGATTTTCTCTTCACTACTTGAACCAAAATTGAGAGGTGTGAAAGTAGGCACCTTATATCTTTGTACAGGTCATACTATTCCTTCTACTTTAGCTATTGCAGATAAAAATCAATGTTCAGGAACAGTTGTTGCAATTCAGCAAGCAGAAAATCAGACTATTGCTATGGTTTTTGAATTAGCACTGTGGCATAATAGACTTGGACATATGAGTTCAAAAGGTATGAAAGTACTTCATTCAAAGAATGTTTTACCATGTCTGAAATGTGTTAATATGGATTTCTGTGAAAGTTGTGTATATGGCAAACCAAAGAGAGTTAGTTTTCTCAAGGATGGAAAGCTAAAGAAAGATGAAAAATTAAAGTTTGACATATGGATGTATGGGGACTGTTAAGTTTAAGATCAGATTTGCATGCACAAAAACTTAATTCAAATCAGACAAAATAACACAGCAGATACCCTGGGAAAACTCTCCTCTTGAGGGAGAAAAACCCAGCAACAAAGATCTCTCTTATTTATATAACCAGTGGCAACAATTCACTTTACAATGAGGCCGAACACAAGGCCAAAAATCTGTACCTTCACCAGATACAATGACAGATTAAAGACCCGCACTTTTGACAATATAAAGCTGCCCTTCAAAGATATTCGCAATTTGCTCTTGAAAAGGTTCGCACTTAGCTTAGATATACTTCGTACTCAGCACTTGAAGAAAGTTCGCACTTGACACTTGAAGAAGTTCGCACTTGACTTGCCTCTTGAATAAATTCGCACTTGACTTGCCTCTTGAATAAATTTGCACTTAGAAGAAATTCGCATTTAGAGATAATTCGCACTTGCTTGATGATCAATGGAAGAATGAATCTTGTATAAATACAAACGAGAGAGGTCGCACCTCTTCAAGTTATAAGGTCGGCCATAATACAATAATAAATATTAAATACAAATCATAGGGAAGGTCGGCCTCAAGTGAAATTATAATGTTGCCAAGAGAAGCGCCCATCTTAAATAAATTACTCATATAAATAAATAGCCGATAGGCTACATTTATTATGTCTTCACTCGTGGCTGGAAGGATGAGCCCGACGCTGCTCAATAACATTAACAGGGACCAGCTCATGTATCTTCTCTCGGTGGCTCTCGGTGACTGCAGTTTTAGTGACGACTGTTTTACAAAGATTTACCCACTCAAGGCAAACAAATGTAAAACCCCAAAGAAAATCTATAAAATGGCGGACATGAGGAACAGGCAATATAGAACGGGTGGATTTATTGAAAAGTTTTCAAAACACCTTGTCATGCGCTTTTGGATGGAAGCCTCCAGTTGCTGCAACAACAGCCTGCATTAGGAAAAGTTGTGGGGAGTTTTACTAACAAATTCATATAGCTTGGGCGCCTGCGTTCACCGCCTTGTCGTCTGGATATGCATTCTTGGATGTTCATGCTGCCATTTCAATCCCGTTTATTATTGAAACTCAACGAGACTCTTAATACTTTTTTCCTTGCATCGAACACTATTTTTTGTTTTTATTTTTAATGGATCCGAAATTATCTTTTTCCTTGGAGTTAACTTCTCACAGTTGCAATTTTCAGTCATACCCAACAAGACGTGACCATTAAAATAACAGAACTATATTTTTAATTGGCCTTTTACATCTTTTAAAACACTTTCTTTGAATGGGAATTTATTCTCACTGTTCTTGTCTATACTTGAACGCGAAATCCGAGTTCCGTTATTAGACTTGATTAAGTGTAGAATAGACTCTTCTGCAACTACGTTTTCTTTTCGCAATATCATTTGCTTCTCCCGTCGTGTGGGAAATGCGCAAAATACATATCATGCGGTCGCATCGAACTTGAAAGGTGGTGTGTTTTTTGTGGGGTGGTCGTTGGGTGAAGATTGGCGAGACTTGAACCCGGGACGTAGTCTTACATTTAGGGTAGTATGGGTCCATATACCAAATATCCAAATATGAGAAGATTTAATATTTTCTTATTATTATTCGTTTATTTGCTAAATTAAAGCCACGAGTTAATAATAAAAAAAGCAGAAGTAATAGCAAACTAGCAAAACAATAAAATTCAGTGTTTGCAATGAAAGAGAAGTTTGCTAATGTGAAGTTTGTCTCATTAAATTATTAAAAAATAGTTATATAATTACAATTATTTTTAATAAATATAGATTTGGTATTAGTAAATTCATCGTCAGAAAATTCACAGTAAAAAATTCACTCCAACAATTTACCGTTCGAAAATTCACCGTCATGACAAATTCACCTCAAGGAAAATTCACCACCTACAATTCACCCCCACGCAAACTTTTAATGTGATGAATTTTCTGTGTGGTGAATTATTTGTCATGGAGCTAGAGCCAAAGATTTTTATGTTTTTTGATAATTTATATAATGTTTATATCAAGCTTCAATAGTTTTCTGAATCAATTTTTTTTATATATTCTATGAATAGTGTGAACACAAATCCATTTTTTCATGAGGATCAATGGTCCACTTAACACTCATTGCATTTAAGTGATGTTCATAAAGGTGAAGCATTGAAACTTTTTTGGGAGGTTATTCATCCTAGTACTACTCCAACTTAAACACACTCAATCATGGAGTTTCTCCCAATACCAACTTCATTTAGCTTGCTACTTCATTTACAAAACAGTATGAATGGTTCATGAGTTATGATACTTGCTAAAGGTTTTGCAAATGAGATAGTGAGCTAAATGGGAAAAATGCTTTTCAAATGGAATAACAAGCTTAGTGGACTTGATCTTAGGAAAACTCTTTGATTAAGTGCATTCGAATTTTAGTATTGAAATGGGTGATCTCTCAGAAGTTCCAATGTTTCACCCCTATGAACATTACCTAAATTCAATGAATGTTAAGTACATATCATTTATTTTCATAGAGATGTGAATCAATAACTTTGACTAAAAAATTACACAATTGAATTTATATATATAATACCTCCATAAAAAATTTAGAGTTTTCCACTTTCAACTAAATTTTTTAACCATATTAACATAAAGTTTCTAGAAATTCTTATTTAAAAAGGTAGGTTACAATTTTTTCGAAAGTTCCAGAGCTGCCCTGTTAACGGCTGACTAGTTGTAAAAGTAAAGACTGTTAGCTGTTATTTAGACAGGCTGCCTAGTAGTTTTCATTTTATAATATTGCTTTTGACAATTCTTCGCTCAAGAAGAGGAGAGATTGACATGTTTAAACAAAACAATGACTTGTGATTGAACTCAATTGCGCCTTCAAACAAATGAGATTGGAAAGAGTGATAAGTGAGTACTCACTAAGACAATATTCCTGTTTGTTTAAATTATGTTGATAGAGTAAATGGCATGTAATGTTAGTAAAGTAAAATATAAAATATTAATAAAAATTAAATATATATAAATTTTATTAAAAAATGTTCATATTTATATTAATTAAATATAATTAATTTTTAATAAGTATTTAATTGATTTTTTTTAATTAGAATTGTAAATTATATAGTTGTGTTATTTATTAAAGTATTTTTAAAAATGTATGATTCTTTTATCAAACATTTTTTATCTTAAAACTATGTCAACTTTTATTTTTATTATATTTTTTTATATTATAAGGTTTCTTTATTATAATAGAATTTGATGGAATCCTCTTTACAATGGTTTTATCAAACTAAATGTCGATGGAGTCTTAAGAGGCAATCTAGATTTTTAGGGAGTTTTGGTACTCTAAAATGCAAATGTATAACTCTTTTATGATAAATCTTTTTTTTTTTTATATATATAAAAACAAGCAATGATGCTAAGTGGAAAGCTCTTATCACTAGTATGATGGCGATAGTTTCTCTAAAACAACCTAACCTTGTAGGAGAAGGTGATCCTCTAATAGTCATAAATATTGGCAATAGTATGAATTGGAAGCAAAATAAGCATGCAAAGGAAGTGAAAGGGTTAAAATCTAGTTTTGAAGATATAAACTTTGTTTCTTATAAGAGAAAGTTAAATGTTGTGGTAAACCTATTAGTGAATGCAACAATTGAACAAGAATCTATAATGTCTATGTATAGCCATGATTCAAGTACATGGTCAACTTAGAGAAACAAGTAAGATTTCATTCACCATGATCAGGTTTGTGATTTAATTTGGCTCAAGAGAAATAAGGTGGCAAAGGTATCAAGGTATGAAGGAAATGATTTTGGGTCATCATTGCAAACAAGATTGAGTTAATGAATAGCACATCCAATCATATGGGGATGTGTTATTAAATGTGTTATCCATTGGGTGTTAGGAGGATACAATTATGTAGCAAGGAGAGATTTCACAATGGCATCTATTAATGGCCTTCCCTAGCCTATGAGTGTAAAATAAGCATGAAGAAGCCCATTATAGTTATGGTTAGTATTTGGTTGTGGCTACTAATTTAATTTGGCTCTTATGTATTATAGGCCATGTCAAGGAGGTGAGTGAGAATAGTAAGTTCTAGCTAGTTAGGAAAGAGCAAAGATAAAAAAGGGTTGCTATCCTCTATCTAACCATAGGATAAGGTAATGTTTTTCATATGATTCCACGATGGCCCTAGGGTTCATGCATAGTGTTTTAGGTGAGTGCAAGGTGGAGATAATAAATTGAAGTCAACAAGTTATTAAGGGAGATTTAATGGCAAATCTAGGCATTATAGTGGTGGATGTCAACCTTCACCTTTGGTTGCTAATATTGTTTCTATATAAGGATTTTACAAAGATGGTTGCTAATAAAAAAATGAATGTTATGCATGATTCAAAAGTGTCATGAGGAAAAGGTCACAAAAGGAAAAGACTCTTCATCTTACTTGGGATAGCAAGATAATTGGAAGGAGGAGGAGATTGATGCATTGAAATGAGAAGTTAAGCTCCTATGGACTTACTATTGTGATGTTGTAAAGGTGTTAGCAAGGCTCCATGTATCCCATGATAATAGACAACTAAAACTTATAAGCAATCACACCATCTTGGTATTTTGCAATGGGTGCATTCATTATTTTAGGCCTTGTCATGCATGAAATTTGTATACCTTTTATTTATTAAAAAGTATGATCAAATAAAAACAAAGATGCATGATATCAATTAGTTTTGCAAGGCACTGCATAATGGAATAGATATCACTATTGGAATCATCACATTCAAGAAAGAATTGTAATTTTTGTTGTGCCACACGTTTATGTTCTGGTTGTGCATAGTAACAAATAGCCTTCCATTTTTAGTTGTTGAGGCTACTTATATGCTTTACTACTATTCTTCTCCATTGTTCCATAAACGGAAAATGTTCCTCATGTTATTTTCTCTAAATGTAGGTTTTGTATTTCTCAAACATTGTAAGTATGAGAGCTTATGCCTAAGGTTTTTGAGATCACTTACATAATATAGAGTTGTGTATGTAGTTTGTTTTTTTCTGAGGAGAATGTAGTTTTCATGCAAAGAAAGTGTGGTCATACAATTGGTACTATAAAAAATTGCTTATTTGTGTGGAAAATTAAGCATACGAATGTCATTGTCAATGCTTTTATTCTTTCAAATAAAAAATAGATGTTTTTCACTTCTATACATAATTTAATTTGATATCTATGTTGGAATTATAAATCAATTTCAAAATTATTTAACATTTGATTACACATGTGCATTGAGCTGATATGAGCTTGAGTTAAAATATTCAAAAAATGATATATGGAGATATATAATTTTATTTAAATTTATACCATTGTAAACTAAAAATATCCTTACTACTCGTGGTGTTCACTACCCTCTTCAATAAGGATTGGGGTGGTCCAACTTAAAGAGTTACTGAGAGGCTTTTTGTGGATCATCAACACTAAGTCTCCTTCCTTTTAGTGCATCTTTATTTTTCAACATTTTTCAATTGAATAACCCCCTTATCATCTTCATGATGAACATCATGTCACCTTATAATACTAAAATCATAAAATCTAAAGTTTAACCATGAAGTAATCATATACTTGAATATTTATAAGATAAATCTTAAATATAATAAATAAAATATAATCTTATATTTATATGTGTATCTTATAAATATATCTTTCTAGACTCCTTAAGAACCTATTCATCCAGTGGAAACATGATGCATTTATAGATTCAACTATTATAAATAGGTTTTTGTGTTATTATATTCAAAATTAAAAATAAATGATATTGTATGATTAGACTCTTATTTTCTCTTAGACAATTTTTAGTGTATTAAAATAAATTGGTTACACAAATGAAAGTTTTAATATTCAAGGATATAAGATTCACATCTCTTTTTTAAATGTTTTTCTTTTGAATTTTACAAAATCTTTTATATTTTATTAAGTGATGGTGATTTTTTATTTTTGTAATCATTATTTTCCTTGAAATTCTATGTGTTCATTTGGATTTCAATGAAAAACATGCGTCCACAATATTTACACTTCGATCTTCCTCAACCCCAAAAGTCTCTTTCATATTGTCATAAATATGTTGTAGCATCAATAAACTTCTTTGTCCTCTCCTTTGTTTTGTAAACTTTGTGGTTTTGGGTCCCTGTAAAACCCGTTTTACCCTTTTATCAAAAACATTATGATTATTCTCCTACCTCTCTCAATTCATATTTTAATTTGTTGAAATATTAGGAGCTTCTTATTTTCTAAAAATAAGTGTTATGTTTTCCTTGACAAACAATCAAAAGTAATTCAAATATAACATATTAATATTTTTTTTTTTGGAAAAAAATATTCAAGCTAGTCTAAAGAAGTTTGGTATATAATTCAAAATGAACAAAAGGAAAAATATGTATGAAATGAAGGTCTCTTTGACACATGTCTTAATAGAATTTAAAAATGTCATTTAATTGAAAGTTGATGCACTACTCAAAAAAAAAAAATCATATCAAATGTGCAACCCATGTGAATAAATTCCCTCTAAATAACCAAATATTGAAAAAAAAATGACACCAACACAAATATTTGTTCTAATATTTTAAACTATTTTAATTGTCCTTTTTATCCCTCAAGTTTATAAAACTTTATTCATACTTCCATTATAGTTAACCTTGACATATATTAAATTTTGAAGAATATTTTACTAATATATCTAATGATACCTATTGGATAATCTACCCTTGAACCCTCAATCAGTCCTCTTGACTTCGATGAATTCGATAATCAACCATTTATCACTCCCTCAATAGCTATCCCATTTGAGTTGTTGATCCAACTAAAAAGCTATCCTATCACATCACTTGTGAGTTATTGATCCAACCAATAATAAGGCAAACACCTAATACATTCAAGAGTGAGTCTGCTAAGTTGGACCTACCACGAGTGGCGTGGTCCCCCGCTACCTAGCACTCTAGCTTTAATTCCCTATTTTTTTTTATCAACATGCATAACAATGATTTTTTTTTTGGAGTTTTAACATTTTTCTTTTACCTATTTTTTTTGCGTAGCACATGCTACATTCCACTTGACTTTAAATATCAAAATATATTTATACTTGATCATTTTGTATAATTATTAAAAAAACCATTGACAATGTTGTATTTAAATTGTTATGATTTGCATCTCTTTACCACCATCAAAGTAAAGAAAGAAGTATGTTCTTGAGTAAAAGAGGATAGAATATTCTATAAATATGTTTTGAGTAATGAGTAATGCATGGAAGAAATCTTAGGATAATAGATATTAGGTAATTAATTAATTAATTCAAGGATTGATTGATTAATTAAGTATATTAAGAATAAATATTTTATTAATGGTAAAAGAGAGTTTTTGAAATGATTTGAACCCTTATACAAAGATAAATATAGATTCAATATTGAAAATAATTAGGAATAATAACAAATTGTATAGGAGAAACTACCTCGAATAAAATAAAAGGGAATAACAAGTACAAAGCTAAGTAGTTGGCATAAAGTCAAAGAGCTTCAAAGAGCTCTAAATTCTAACAATGTCATTTTCCTTTCAGTCATTGAAGTAGATTTCCTCCTTGACCATTCTCCCTTTTTAAAGTACTAGACCTAAACTAGAAGATATCAAAGAGCTTCTAGAATCCTCTACTAGAACCATATTATGGGCCTGATTCATTCTATTATCTATTGTACTTGTTGGAAAATGGGGAACTAAAAGGGTGATATCATTTACTTCTTTGGCAAGGACCCTCTAGCCCAACTCTAATAGCACACCCCTCCTCCCTATAAACCTCAACCTGATCCCTCAAATTTAAGAAAGTATATTAATTATAACTAATAGATCTTTTAATTAGTCAATTAAATAATAATTATTTTTTGGTGGTTCTTTCAAATTATATTTTTAATATAGATAAAGATATTTATATGCTTATAATGTATTGCTAATGTAGACGACTCACCCTCTATAATTTGATGTCCATGACATGTTCCTTTATTCTTATTTAGAAGGATTGAGTCATTTTTTTAATCAATGATTAATTCAAATCAATTAATTAATATATTTAATGAATTGAATGAATAAATAAAATGGATTAGTCATAAATCTATTAATCCAAAAATTAAATTCAACTATTTCATTAAGAGCGAAGTTTATGGGCTAAATGTTTCTATGACTCCACACCCCAAAATACTTATTAAGGAAAAACACATCCAACCAAGAACCAAATGATTGTAGAAATACCATTCTAATTACAAGAATATTGCCTCAATATGTGTTCCAACATTGAGATGTCATCGTGGAGATTTGAACCTAGATCTCCATCATAAGAATGCAATAACTTAATTGTTTAAGAACCAACCTTTTGGCAATAATTTATGTTGATATTATTTAGTAGTTCTACTATTTATATAGCCCCTTTATCCTTCTCTTCTTCCAATAATTCTTCAACACTAGAATTATATTATTTGATACTAATAACTAGTGTTCCTTCGTTTAAGTGTTTGGATGGATTAACCAGATCATTAGTTAATTATTGATGAATGATTTAAGTCATCTAGTGAATTATAAAATTGATCGATCATAAATAATTAATTATTTAAATAATTTAAACATTCAATTAGTTAATTATTCAATCAATTAATAATTATTTATTAATTAATTCTAGATTAATTAATCTAAATATCAAAAACCTTTGATAGTTTATGAGATTGGACAACCACCATCTATGTTAGAATTATCTTATATTTTATTAGCTCTATTAAATTATTCTTCTATCTTAAGTGATTTTATAAAATTTACTTTTGCCTCTATAATATAGATCAAATTATTTCTCTCTCTTGCATTCTATTAATGCAAATGACCTAGCATACATTATTTGGTGCTCCTAAATATGTTCCATTTTTTTTTTGTTGAAATGATCAATTTATTTAATTGTTTAATTAAATAACTAATTGATTAATTATTAGATTAAACAACTAATTGGTTAATTATTAGATTAAACAAATAATTGGTTAATTATTAGATTAAACAAATAATTGGTTAATTATTAGATTAAACAACTAATTGGTTAATTATTAGATTAAACAACTAATTGGTTAATTATTAGATTAAACAACTAATTGGTTAATTATTAGATTAAACAACTAATTGGTTAATTATTAGATTAAACAACTAATTGGTTATTTATTTGATTAAACAACTAATTGGTTATTTATTTGATTAAACAATTAATTGATTATTTATTTGATTATACAATTAATTGATTAAATATTTTATTAAATATAATTAATTAATTAATTATATATTTAATAATTGTTAAATTATTAAATATTAAATAATAATTAATTAATTCTAAATTGATTCCAAATTAACTACATTAACTACATTGTTGGCTAAGTCTCTATAATGAACCTCCAAATATCTATACTATTTCTATAGTCTCCCTTATCCTTCTATTCTTTCAATGACTCTCTATAGCTATATATATATATATATTTTTGTTTATTATATAAATGGCGATCCATGTATTTCTAATGTTCTAATACAATTTACTCACTCTACATCATTTGATTTCCATTGTATATTCCTCTATTCTTGTTTGAAAGGATCAATTACTCTCACTATTTAATTATCTATTATTATTATTAATAGATAATAATTTCTAATTAAATGTAAATAAAAAATGTAATTAATTAATTAAAAAAAATTAAATGATAAATTATATAATAATTGATTGTAAATTAATAAAAAATTAGTAATTAAATGGTTTAAATTTTAACATTATATCTATTTCTATAATTTATATTATTATTCTATTCTTTCAATGGTTACAAAATATTCATTTATTCTTATTTGAAACGGTTGACTCATCTCATCAACATAGGGAGTACCACAGGTACAAGGAATCTCATTAATACCTTTTACAAATTAGCTTCCATGGGCTTTCAGCACTCCTCAAGGTATTATTAAGGGCTTTAGACAATGTAATTTTTCTCAAAATCCTGGCCAACTTCACTATACCCTATGTGGCCTTCATTTTTATTGATTTTTTAAACACTTTTTTCTTTGTTAGGTTTTTTATTTATTTATCAGTTTTAATTCTTTTAAAGAATTTCTTAAGACATAAATACCTTATTCTGTAGGTGTTCTAGGTCCACAACTTTGAGGGTTTGTTTTAGTAAATAAGGTGCTCACTAATCGGGCTTTTTTTAGTAAATAAGGTGCTCACTAATCGGGCTTTTTTTAGTAAATAAGGTGCTCACTAATCTGGCATCCTTTCCTTCTCTAATGTATATAATGAGATTTAAACATCAATTATGTATGATTAAGATATCTTTGAAGGAATGATTATTATTTTCTTCCATTTTCACAGTGAATAGAATGTTCTTGGATGGTGCATTAGGGTTTCTACCATGAACACCAACTAAATTCTAGACTGAGTTCCTTGTTAATATTTTATAGATTTTTATGCAGTTTACCAAGATTCTCCTAAGCTTGGAGTAAAGTTTTGTGATAGCTACTGTAAGAAACTTCATAATGTAGATATTACCAATGTATATGCAGGAAAGACAATTTGAATATGTAACTTGGACTCTGCTAATTTTATATCTAATTTATACTCTTCAGGTGGGCCCTAATATTTATTAGGGTTTGCATATTCAATTTAAAAATAAATAAATAAATAACTGCTATCCTAGGCTGGTATTCCTGCTGTTTGAATTGCATTGAAACTTATCATTACTGTAACAAATTTTCCCTAATCAAACACTGTAACCTAATAATGCAAATTCAAAAGGAAGGAAAAACCCTTGGTTGTTGGCGGGACAGAATATAGGCTTACCTGGAGCGTATTAATGGTGAAATTGACAAGCGTGGGAAGAGCTCTCTTTCCAACATAGGCATCCCCACTGACATTCAAATTCTCAAACCGAACTTCTATTGTGGGCATCGCGATCCCCACCCTGTAAATTTTATATTCTCCATTAATTATTCCTCTACTGTATTGAAAATTCATTCAAATCTAGAAAGGCAAAAGAAAATATCTTAACCTGCCAATTCTTTGCTTCAACTTTAACAAAAACTGCTCATTGTCAACCTCAGTGACCTGCAAGAGCCTCTGAATGAAATCGGCCCGAGTCTGACTAGAGAGCGTGGTGACATCCACATTCTGATATCGGAGGGCGCCAGAGGAAGCGACATGGCGGAGAAGGGAGCTCCGCAAGCGGTCATAGGTGGGCAGCTTTTCGAGAGCAGCCCATTTGAGGGCGGCCTCCTCCTCCGCCGCTCCCGCACCCATGTGGAAAGATCTCGACAACGCATTGTCTTCTTCCCTCCATGATCCGCCTTCTAAATCTACTGAAATCGCCATCTTTCACCCGATTTTTATCCTTCCTTCCACAACTTCGCAAAGCAAAAGTCTGGTCCCTTTATATGAGATTATTCACCCTAATTTAGAGGCAATGAATACAGAAAATTCTTCCCAATAGGATTTGAGATCATGACCTCAAATGCATGCTTTTCCGTTTTTATTTTTAATTTTTTGTTCCAATTCGAAGCGTCTAGAAATATTTTTAGTCTTTTTCTGCATGTTCGTCGATTTAATCGGCAACATGCAACTCATCAGAGATCTGCAGCGTTGAATCATAGGATCATATAAAGCCAAGTTCCTGCTAACAAGCCGCTTTCTCTCTGGATCAGAAAACCAGAGTGAAGTGCAGTTACGAGAAAAATGATCATAGTAAGGCCAGTTGGTCTCTATTTAAGCACGAGATCCACGTGTCATTCGGCTACATTTGTCACGAAATTCAATATACCTGATCTTAAAGTTGGCGGTAAGTTTTTCTTTATATAGTAAGAGAGGTTATTTCATTAACTTATTTAGACATTGAATTCAGTTTTAATAGCGTGCTTTAATAACTACTTTTTTGTCCTTTTCCCTCTCTACACTCTTTTCACTTTCACATCCCCTATTTAGATCAAAATGGAATTTGATCTTTAAAACCTATTTTTGTGCTTTCTAGACATCCTTTATACTTTTTTATTCACATTCCTTGATTATATCAAAATGAAATTTATCTTTCAAAAGAAATTAAAATTGTTTTAGATCATTCAACTACTTAGATAAACGTTAAGCTCTATCTTCTATGTAATTAAATTTATCAAATATCAATATGTGAGGGTAGTCATGCATGCACTTATATCATGTATGATTGGTCAAAAAAGTTAAAATATCATTTACTATTAAATAAATGTGAGTCACTACAATTGGACACATGTAGTATAGTTGATTACCCAAATATCCCTTATAAAAAACCCTACAATTTTTATTAGAATATTTTTTTTATTTTGATTTTTGTCAATTACAAAAATTAAATAAGCAATGCTATTTGAATTTATTGATATATAGCAAGAATGATACTAATAATAGTGAATATTATTGATATATAGCTAGAATGATACTAATAATAGTGAATAAAATATTCACAAAATACTGTAGAAGCATGACATAAATAATATTTAATAAAAGTTAAATAACATAGAATGTGTTTATATTCAGCAAGATAGGTGACCACCTTATGCTATTTTCCAATCCTACCATGATTTCTTATTTTGAAAATTGTGAATGACTTGAAGAATGGAGTAGTTGGCTTAGGAAGGCTCATGACTCCTTTTTAGCCTCACCTAGTTTGTTCACCTACCATGTCAATCCTTTTCTACTAGTTGTGATTCCTTCTTGAAGGTTTGACTAAAACCTATAAGGTGTGATGGCTTCAAAAAAACACAACCAATAATTTCAAGGTCTTCCAAACTACCATGTCCCACTACAATGATCTTTATTTTTCAAATGACTTCCAATGGACTACAATTTGCCTTTTTGGAGACTCACTAATGGAATTTGAAAAGGTGTGACTGGCTTGGAGTATCCCATGACTACTAATTTACTTAGTCAAAGTCCTCTCTTGCCACCTTAAGTTAGTACAACAACTTGTGATTGGCCACTAAAATGTTATTTTGGACTATTCTAAATTAAATGAAACAATATGTATTATTCCAATAATACTAACACCTACAAAAATATAAATAAATATATTTTTTGTATTTTCAAATCTCTTGGAATTTGTAATAACCTATAATCCATTGTAAGCACATATTTGACCCATGTATGAAGCCAACAATGAAAATCTAAAGGTTTTTGTCTTCCAGTTCTTAATAAATCGAGAGGATTTTTGTCCTTAAGGTAAAAGTTGAATCAAAGCTCTACAAACAAAGGTTTCTAACAATTAATAATGAATAGAATACTTTTTCTTTTCCCAATATTTTTTTCATCACTTTCCATCCAAATCCTATAAGTAAACCTTTTTCCTAGACAAACTCAATTAATTACCTTTTTAAATAATCAAATATAAGTTGTGTTTTAATTCTCCATTTTTCAACAACTTAAACAATTAACCATTTAATAATTTAATTAGTTTTCACACAACCACCAAAATTAAAAAAATATTAACAAAACCTGAATATGAATTCTAACCACTCCATGAATACCTTAAGTGCATATAATATTACTCTATATGAAGTTTAACACCTTCTCATGATGAAATTTTTTTCCAAGAAGTGTGGAGTGTTACCAGGATGTTAGGTTCACATACAAAAAGTACTATTGTACTCATCTTGGCTCTAAGAACTCTCTACCACTATCAAAATAACCTTTTGATAAAGTTGACACTCTCCAAGAAAATTGGAGTTTTCAAAAATATTATAATGGATAGAAAAATAATTTAGATGACATTACAATTCCTCCCTTCCCAAAATGGTTTGTCTTCAGGAAATGCAAACTCAATCCCCCACCTCTTTCCAACTAAACCCTTCTACAAATACTAGGATCCCAAACCAATCTCAAGAACTCTTCACCACTGCATTAATTCAAGGCACAACAAGACTTAGTAAATTTGTAAGAAATATTCTCCAAAATATACTATTAGACCCATATAGATTCAAATCCTTGCAAATAACAATGTCAAGAGATGAGAATGAATCAAAATCAATACAAAAAGAGAAAATTGCTACTGTCCTATCTAGCAAACTATAATACTTGAATGAAAAATAACTCTTTGTTTTTGAAAATAGATGTTCCAACAAAACATTTGAGTCCCATAATCTTATGTACAAATATTTTTGAATAATTTCTCCCTCCTTTTGACAATAAAGTTATGTAGCATGGAAGGGTTGTAATGATGTCAAAATTCTACAAACATAATATTTAGCTTTCATGCCTTGAATTATAATCTAGAAGATAATCAAATGGCTTGCCTTCAACTAATGATTTGAATTTTTTAGGGAGCTCAAAACCATCATTACAATTTGGTGAGGCACCTTTCTCCAATGCATACCTCTCAACAAGGTTACCCTAGAGCTCCACTTCAAAAATTGGGTTATCATAAGATATCTTTATATCCAACTCAAAAAGTGGGTTATTTGAAAAATATTGCAAAATATTTATTTATATCCTTTTGTTTCAACCAATATTTTTGTTGACCCAAATCTATATAAGCAATTTCTAATTTCTTTGGAAGATTCTATAATATAAAATATTCTTGAATCTAATCAAGGTCATCAATTGCATGCCTATCCAAAATAAACTAACTATCCACATGATAAGATTTCATATCATTAGATGTAGATGTATCTCTCATATAACAATGAACTTCCCACTCTACTTCTCCCTTATGAAAAAATCCCTCCATTCTCTTAGCTATAATTGAATTAGGAACTCCATTGTTTATACCATGAAGCATAACCTCTTCACCTTCATGTAGGAATTTTAGCTCCATGGTTTTGTGATTGTGTGAATTCCCCAAGTGAATGGAACCATTACACCCATAAAATCATATTTTTTACCCATGCCTACTACATAGAAATCATCAACAATTTTGTTTTACCAAGAGTAATATCCAATCCTTTGACCCTCTTGGTGTATGGTATAGTAAATCAATCTCCTGGATTATATTAGTAAAATTAAATACCTAAAAGTCCTATGTTGGTAGCCCACTATGTGTTATCAGAATTTCATCAATGAAATTGTGAGTTGTCCAATTATCCATCAATATTATCATACTTTATCCTTTCAACACTTCATGGACTCTAAATGAGTGATACCAAAGTGCAACTAAGAGTGTAGCAAGGGTACTACTAGAAATCTTCTCCCCTTTAGTAACTTCTACTTTTTTCTTCTTCTCTTAATTCTTCATATTCTTCCACTTCTTCCACATCCTTGGAAAATACCTCAATCTAATGCATCTATCCTTTTGGAAGACATATATGGCCTAGTTTCCAAGGATATTTGCATGTGAATCAAAATTTATTTCTTTAGAGTTCATTCCTTTTTTCAATTTCCTTGGTGGTTTTATGTAATTCTTTATTTTGATAACATTGCTTAAATGGCTTATTTTGCTACCCAAAACTAGTAGTTTTTGTCTTCCCATAATTATCTATCATTGGTTATCCATATGGAACTGATTTGGACTACCCATAGTGTGTTGATTTTTGAAGTCCTAAAAGTGTATATCTTTTTCTAATGGCTAAGTTTCAAAATCCACAACCTTTTTAATGGATTCTTGTAGAAAGGTGAGGTTTAACTCCTTCACTTAGCCTCTAACATGTTTAATTAAGCCTTTCATAAATAACACCAAAATTTTGGGCTTTCTAACACATTTGACACCATGACTAAAAGCTTGACATCAAAATAAACTTGACATAGGCCCCAACTATATGACAGGTTCATTCATCTTCCATGATAGGTATCAATGGTAAAAAGGTGTCCATTTTTTGTATCCAAGAACATGTTGTACACTTACTAGATCTACCGTATGAAGGAAGTGCCAATTTTCTCAATTCTTGTTAACAATTCCTTTGATTTTTTTTGTATTTCATCTTTTTGACTACTCTTATTTTTCTTCGAACCCATAAAATTAGTGAATGATATTTCCTCTCTAATTCTAGTTGGTAGCAGTATACACTCATAAATATTTTTTTGCATGACCATCTTCTATGGATGTCTCAATTTTTGGCTCAACAACTACTCTTCCCTACATATGAAATTGGGCTAGAAAGATCTTACAACAGAACCAACAATTGTCCTTTAAGTGTTCTGGTGAATAATTCCCCTGATGAATCACCTTCACCATTGGTGTCCTCACTATATTGTTATTCTACATGGTAGAGACAAGTTGTGCCATCATGTTAGCTAACTGTTCTTGTCCTTGAACTAGTCTCTCAAATCAAGCATCATCTACGTCCTTGTTATTATGACCCATTGCCTCTTTGTCTTTTTTAGGAATTTCTATGTCATGTTGATCTATAATAGTTTTTAGTTGATCTAGATATCTTCTCCTTTCCCTTTGATAATATCTTAATTATTTAACACTTTTGTATATGAAGTTAATTCCAAATTATTATTTAAAAACAAAATGTTTACCCCATAGCTAGTAAGAAAATGGATCTAATACCATAGAAATATCCCTTTAAAAAAATGGCAGTTTTTACTAGAAATATTTTAAAATACTTTCTTAGTTACAAAATTTAAATAAATAATATTAATTAAATTTATTGATACATCCAAAATGATACTAATAACAATAAATAAAATATTCACAAAATATCTTTTTATCGATACCTTGAGAATTTTTAGCTTGGCTTGAGCCAAATGAGGCCACAAATAAGGGACCTCATCCTCGACATGATGTACTAAATTAACATGAATAATCTAAACTTGTGAGATTAGTAGCCTAGCTAGGGCACATATCCCATGAGCACATCGGCCCAAAAGGGTTTGGAGCATGCAGAAAAGGGCATGAACACCCACAAGTTTAATGCTAAATATCAAACCTACAAGAACATTAGATTGGTAAGGGCCTGCAATTATAATGGCCCTACAGAGGTTTGAACCATGGTGATAACAAGAACAATTCCATGGGTTAACCATCACATTATGCTATAGGTGGTCTCAATTTCTGGTATGAGTATACGACTCGCCTTTCCCCATATCTTGTCATCAATTCTCTTGCTATGCTTTGGTTGTTTGTGGGTTTGCTCATTTTTTCATTTGTCTGTCAGCCATCATCGCATGTGTGGTAATATGAGGGCTTTGCTCTAATAATGGAGGGTGATACGAACCCTCCTGAGGGTCCATTAAATGGGGTTGAAGGGATTAATTCTGACAATCCGCAAGTAAAAACATTTAGAGATATTGTCGCAGAAACTAGAAATTCGTTGCCGCAAGGGGCCAAGTTCATGTTCGAGGTTAGAGAAAATGACGAGGGCACAGGAGAAGATAGACAAGGTAAGCATCCCTCATCTAGCCCCTAGAAATCTGTCTTAATTTCGAATGAAGTGCTTGATAATGCAATAGATGTAGAGGACAATAATCTCTAAAGAACTGCTATATTTTTTTACTAATTATATGGATGATTGGTTATATAGGGGAGAGGGGCCTATAATGGAGCAGGGTCCAATACTGGGGATAAAAGTAGTCCTCGGTGGGTCTTATAGTGGAGCACCTTAGTATCTAATTGTAAAACACTTTTTATCCGTTAAGTACACAAACTGACAAATCATGTGATGCCACATCAGTGCACCAATAAAACATGACTCAGTGCACCACAATCGGTCTCACTTTCTTTTTTGGCCTTTTTGGATACCTCAACAAAAATCATGCTGATGTGGCATTGTATTTGATGATGTGGCCCTAAAACAAAATATAGAAGCACGTAAGCTGCCAAATAAATTGTTGTACAAAATTGGGAGTGATTTGAAATTTTCACATAGGATTTTGAGAAACGGGAAGTTAGGGTGCCCCACTATAGGCCCCTCTCCCCTAAAGTTTGGGAGAAAATATTAGGGTTTAATTATTACAATTGCACAATGGTGCAAAAAAGATTTTTTTTGTGTTTTTTAAAAACCCTAAATATTAGGAAGAAGTAATTAAAAAATAATTTTGGCATGTTGGCAAGTCAATCTTCCATGCTTTAGTGTGATTACCAGAAGCCATTAATGATGAAGTTCTAGCACTATCTAGCCCAAGGTGGATAGTGATTAAAAATGTACCCCCAAGACTATGGAAATTCATCTCGCTCCTAGTGGAGCCATATGGGAACTTAATCAAGCTCGAGGATACTAAAACCTCTCTGCCTCACTCTAATGTGAGCGCTTTAGTATCGTTATACCCAGGAATTGATATCCCTAAGATTCTAGAAATAAAAATTAAGAACAATAATTTCACATGCACCCTCAAAATTCTTGGAGGGCTCAATGCATGTTATCTATGCCAGAAATAAGGGCATATTAGAAGGAACTGCTCGTTAATAAAAAAAAGAAATACAAGAAATACCTAGAGCATGGGGAAAACTATGACCCCACTCTTAGGAAATTCTGAGGAAAGGGGAAAAATGCATACAACATTGGAGAAATAAGTAACTTTGGCTCCTCCCCCCCCCCGGATGCAGCCAGTAAAGAACCAACCCTAGAAAAGGTAAACACAGACAATGGGGAATGTGACTTCTCTCAACATGAGGGGGTTTCAATAAACATCAAAACTAACTCGAACAATGAAGAAGAAAGAATTGGTAGTCAACTAAGAACCCTAATACAAGAATTGGAAAATGGCACGTTTGACACAACATCAGATAAAGACAATTTAGACAAAGGAAAAAATAATAGTGATCAAACAAGTAATAGTAACAATATACACACAGAGGAATCCAAGGGGATTTTAAACAATGGGAGAAGGAATGCTCAACAACTGGTGATGGAGATAATTAGACAAAATATTAAGCAAAAAGAATTGGAGAAAATCTAAACCTGGCCAATGAGGCTTGTTGGTTTTTTTTTAGAACCAAACTTAATCTCAGTCCTTACCTATGAATCTACCATAACTCAATTATCAGCAAGGTTGAGGATTGGCCAACACTTAAGTGAAGCATTTAGTACCTCACTTCTCTTTGGGCTCTGTGAGACCCAGGAGGGTAATCCTATTTATGCTCATAATGTCTCTACTTGATCAAGAGCATTTCCATACATAGATGTATTCCTCAAGAAACCAACATCATCTAAGGCTTGGTAGACCTCTTATGAAAATTCTATTTGTTTCAGGGAATACGTTGATACTGAAGGTTGGTGCGGCGTAATTTAAAGTATGTTATGAATTTATTTACATTTTGAATCTATGGCCAGATTCATTACTAGCTCAGTCAACCACAAGATGAACTAATAGAAAAACAAGTTCCCTATCCGAGGGAACAAAGGAGTTATACTTTGCAATCAATCAGTAATACAACTATATTTGAACATCAGTAATCAGTGGACTATCAACATGCTATTTTGTAGCATCCAACTCTCTGCATTTTAAAACATTGCTTCCTTACCAAATCCTATATCATTTTCCCACAAACCAATGGTCTCATTTTAGCATTAAATCAACTCATTGAATTGAAGCACAAACAAACCCATTCATTCAGTGTAAATGATAGAAGACAAATGAAATTATAATTAACAATTTCATTCATAATTTGCAAGAAAATACACAGGAGAGCAATATTTTAGAACTAATATTCTCTTTCATTACTGATATTGCTTTGTCAAACTATATTTAAGATCATCATACAATATAACTTATGCCCTAGACTGGCTTTTGATATATTCACCAATTTATCTATTTACATTTTATTTGCTCCTTGAGCATAGCTTTCACCTAGACCTTTCTTGGACTCAAAATTTTATGAACTCTGTAACTTCAACCATGAAATCCCCTTTATAAACAAGGGAGCAACAAGCATCCGAATGAGTTACAATTTCATTCCATTTCATTTCAAAAACCTAATTTCAATGCTTCCTCAAAAAACTCCCCAGGCGGTTTTATGCAATCATTTGAGAACAGGGGAGGACAAAAGACAAAACACATGTGCAGGATACCATTAGTCATTTTCGCCATGTCCATGTTGAACAAAAAGACTCTGTATCATATTAGTTGGAGGACCTCCACATAAACATAGAAGAGTAAAAGACCAAAACCATAGACATGTTGAAACAAATACCTCCTATGCAAAGACCATGGTGTCATTGAAAACAAAAACAAGGAGAAGACCCTATTCTGAGTCGTTAGCATCAGAGAATGCTCGACCACTCCTTGTTCGCAATGAAATCATAGGAACCATTACCACGTCATCATTAGGGCTCCCATATGGCACCAGAGAGAGAAGATATTGGCCATATCCTGAGTCAGTGTCACCTTTAGCATCTGAAGGACTATCAGAGAGAACAATGGGAGAATTATGTTTTCCCAATCAGGCCCTATGACCCTTGTCTTTTTTCCTAGCCTTCTTCGCTGGCTAAGCCAGCTCCTTGACCTTAAACTTGACCATTTCTTCTAGAATGGTCATGTTTCTCAAGTTGTAGGTACTCTGGACAATTGCTTTCTTCTTGTGACCTCAATCCCTCCTCTTACCCTTTGAAACCTCAGGGGATGCTTGGTTTGCTTGCTCAGTTATAGACATATCCTCATAACACTCAAACACATTAAGCTGGTTAGACCTCCTAACGGGCTGAATTTGTACACCAGTCTTTTCCATCTATAAAATGAACAGAAGTTGACAATTCAAAAAACTTTGAATCAAAGCTGTAGGGAAACACACCTACAAACCTAGACAATTGCACCCAATGCCAAAAAAGGAATTTCTAAATAGACTAGAGCATGAACAACAAAGAGCCCAATTGAATACTAACTAACCCAGGACAAGAATGTTTACTACTCAACTTAGGGAGAATTAACACCTTTATACTTCTTCACTAACCCACACCTCACATTTACTGTAGACTGGAAAGATGGTGAAGCGAGCAACCTGCATTGAATATACAATTTGGAGCATGCAGAAATTAATGATTCAAGAACTCGTGTGAGTGAGTTGATAACTTAGTAGTTAGGCTTTGAATCTGGGCCGTCAATCTTAAAGCATTTAAAACTTCATCTATGGCGATCATGAGCATCATTTTTTGGCCATTAGCAACTTGTTCCTAGAAAACAACGATGCCACCTCAAATATTGCCATGTTTTCCCTTAATCTTGATCAATGATACGCGATCTGACAATTAACATGCATCGCCAACTCAATTCGTGATTCTTCATTAATATCAGCGAAGTACATAAGATCGATGTTTTGGAGAGAACGGTTCCTCATATACTTCATCGCTCATCACTAGCTTCCCCCCAAATTTTAGGGTGCAATCAGTAATGAGAGTATTACCATGATGAAGTTCAGCCCATTGGATCATCTTGTTTTAAAGCCACATCAATGGTTCTCCATTCATCTCAGTACTTTCCCTTTTGCTTTTTTACGATGTCCTTAGGATTCTGCCACATCGCCTCTTTCCAGCAATAGTCGTTACCTATCGTTGATGCATCTCGTCCATCATCGGCTTCATCAACGATGTAAGAATCCATGCAATGAAATCTCAACCCTTGGATCTGTGGCCCGTCCTTGATCACGTTCATTTTCCCATTGCACATCGCTAATTCAAACTTTGCACCTTGGATCCAATTAGCGACAAGAGATACATCAAAGACGTTAGGTTAAGACACGTACACTTGCATGAAAATAAACGATACAAAAGAAATCGCACATAAGACCTTTTCAAATTAGCGAAAGAAACCTTTCAGAGAATCTCATCGCTCATCGCTATTTTGAAACTTAAGCCTTGGAAAGAATCTGTGATGAGTGATAAAATACAAAAACATCAAGCCATCGCTCATCGCTAATTCTCCTCATACATTTTGCAAGGAATTAGTGATGGGAGATCTTCACAGTGACATTGTGTATCGCATATCGCTAATATAGAACTTATCATTTTAAACATATCCGTGATACGTGATGCACGGGAAACCCATCATATCGCTCATCGTTGTTTTGAAACTTACCATTTCATGACCATCTGCGATGAGCGATGAAGATAAGAACATAAAACCAAAGGCCATCGCCTATCGTTATTACAATATTCAAGGCTCAAAATCCATTAACGATAAGCGATCCTTCAACAATACAAGGAACATTGCTCATTGCGCATTGATATCAAGAGCTCCAACAGCTATTTGTGATGAGCGAAATCAAAGAAATACCGCTCATTGCTCATCACTATTTGAAACTTACACTCCTAAAGTAACCATCGATGAGCGATAAAGATAAATGGCCGATGGGACTTAAGTGAAAATCTTTAGGCACCTTCTCATAAGTTGTTCTAATGAAAGGGACCCTCTAGGATGGTATGATAGAAAGGTCTCAAACACTCCTAAGTCATAAAATGCAAAGGATGTAAAGGCCAAAAAGGCTCTTTACTTAACCTTATAAAAATTAAGAGACTCAAACCTAGGCATGGGGAATCGATTACCCGACAACAGTGAATGGCATAAGATGTTTTAATGTGATCGGTGATGGGCAATAGGAAGTCAACAATGGAATAGAACCTCTCAACAGTAATGGCAAGCAGAACCCTAAGCCCTCTGATATCAACCCAACATTCAAACGTAACAAGGATTTGAGATGGAACATAAATTTTTTTTGCAGATTCCATCAATGGCTCCAGTTGGGGACATATGTTCCTCAGTGAATAGAGTGAGAATCCAGAAACTCAAGTGAAGCAAACCAAGAACAAAAAACAAAAAACCAAGGATAAAGCAAGAGAACCAAAACCAAACAACATATGTACATTATTTACATAAGTTACAAGGCGAGACCAGTCTTAAAATTGGTGTTTACCTCTGTCAAAAACCCTGTTTTCCACTGTTTGCACCATGCCCAAGCTAAAAACATTATCATGAAGAGTCCTCCAATTGAGCCTGTTGCAACTATTGTGTTCAACCATTATAGTCATGTGCCTAATCTTGCACTTATCCCTCTCATTTATGCCCCTCTATGTGTTGTAACCAGGTGTTAATTGTAATATATTATTAGTGTAGCACTCCACCAGATTCAACCTATCATTATATTTCATCAAATGCTCACTTAATTGGTTTGGAAAAGTGAAACATTCATAGTCCATTTGACTAATATCAGATTCATTAGGGTCAACACCATACCCATCTTGTGCAGTAAACAAAAAATACTGATACACAGACTCCTTTTCAAGTTGGTGTTAATATGCCTCAGAACAATATAAATCAATTATGTTGCCCAATGATTCATTTTCTTGAAAAATCAATTTCTCATAATCCAAGGCACTTTCTCTTTTACTTGAAACAAAATCCTTCTTATAAAAGGCATCATTTATATCATTCCAAATATCAGAAATAATTTATGTTTTAGGACTAATACCACAATTTGATTCTTCTTCCCAATCATCATCTTTCAACAGGAAACAATTTTTTTCAAAAGATGGATGAACTAACTCAGAATTGATATTATCAGAAGTAGGTTTTTGAGCTGTGTTTTCAAATGATATGTCTACTGATTCATAATGGAAATTTGAACATAGCTTATGTTCTTCTAAGTAGATTTTTCCATTTCCTTCTTAAACAGAACTTTGGTAAAAAAACAACCATGTTTATCTTTGTATCAAGATCTACACATCCTACTTTTGCTTCATGCAAATATTCAGAAACCCAACCTTGGTAATTGTCAGTACCCATCCCATCATAAAAATCAAGTTCTAGAGCCTGAAGATAAGCACTCTTGTCTTCAGATTTAACACCAATCAGATCATTAGAATGTTTTGATTCTGAAGTAGTTAGAGTACTCTACAACAGTCTATCACATACAACATGTTTATCTTCTATTAAAGACAAAATTTCATGAGTATTGGAACAATCAAATTCCTTGAGCAATAAAGGCGCTTTCAAGTTTTCCTCACACAGAGATTTGTATTCCTTATGAGAGTAATTAAAATTTTCACCTTCATTGCCCTGGTTATCAGCCTTTAATAATACATCAACAGTATCTGCAAATATGAAAATATCATCATTTGTACTATTTTGCATACATTCACCTCTAGACTTATCCTTATCTATCTTTTGAGTGAATTCTTGATCTTTGTTACTAAGGTTAGCATTCTTGCCATTTTGAAACCTCACTATTTGTTCATAGTCGTGCTTTGCTTCGTCATTAATTCTGATCCAATCAATTATTTGATCAAAATCTAGAGGCTTTAATTCCTTGACCTTCTTGTTGAACCACATCACCAGCTAAAGGATCAAAAGTAGCAAAAATGGTAGCTAATTGATTTTCCAGATCCTTCACCTTTTTCTCATTACCTTCAGTAAACTTGGACAGAGCTAAACAAGACTTATAGGCTTTTCCAGCTTCAGATATAGAACCTTGAATGTTCTTTATGCAAGTAGCTAATAGAACCTTATCCTTTGCAATCACTGCCTTCAACTGACTAAGTCTTTTCCTATTACATTCTTTTTGCACTTTATCCTTGGAAGATTTCTCAAGAGACTCAAATTGAGTACTTACAACATTTATGAGCTTCTTTAGCTCGCTAGAAGAGGAACTTGATGGATCCATGACATGAGTTGGCATTAATTTCTGTAGGACTCTAGATGCAAGGCTTAGTAGTTCACTATCCTCTATGTGAGACTTCAGAATTTTCTCACTGGCCTTAGCTTGAGAAATTGATGCAACCTTCATCATCTGAATTGGGGACAGAGTAGATAGATTGATTGAACTTTCATCCAATTCAGGATTAAAATCTTCCTATTGCTCCATTAGAGATCTCTTCACTGCCTTGATAGTGTCTCTTGCCTCCACTTTGATTTCCTAAGCTTTTTCATCTTCAACCTTGGGTTCTTCAAAGACTGTTTCTGGATCCTTTTCATTTTGCATCGTCTTCTCCTCAGCTAGCACCACCTTAGGAACTTTAGTTTCCATAGGTGTCTCTGTATTTTCCATATTAGGAGAAATCTGGATATCCTCAACTTCTGGAGGATCAAATACATTCATATTCTCTTCATTCACATTCTCCTTTTCATTTACATTTTCCTCCTCATTCACTGCCTCATTTACCAAAACATTTTCAGTATTCATTTCCTCAATGCTAATCTTATTCTTAGACAAAAACTCTTCCAAAATTTCCTTAGTTTCACTGACAACAGCATCAGTTTCACCAATCATGAGTTTATTCACCCTTGTCTTGCTCTTAAATTCCTTTTTAGCCTTTTCAAGGAGTGAATCCATTTCTCCAATTGACATTTCTCGACATAAATCCACAAGAACTCTCTTCCTCAGATTCTCTTCTTCTGTTCTAGCGTTTACTCTTCTTGACTCCAAAATATCATATAGATTCTTGGGTAAGCCAAACATAATCTCAACAAGAGCTTTATTAAAAATGTTTAGATGTTTTATTGTAGCTTCTTCTAGAACTCTTTGAGTAGATTCATCAAAGGTTTCATACAAGTCATAGAGAGGCTTGAGATTACAGTCATTGACAACTGCATACACAACTTCATCAACAAACATACCAAGTTTTTCAACTTTAGCCTTCTTTTCCTTTTCTTCTTTGTTGGAATATTTTCTCTTGTTTAACTCAATGACCTAAGTTCTGGTAGCTCTTACTTCTTCCAAAACTTCTTTTGATTATGTTTCCTCATCTTCTAAAATAGGCTTATATGTTCTTGTACTTTTATTCCTCTTCCTTTTACCGAAAGGCTTGTCTTGTGTTGGATTTGTTGAAGGGGAATTCCTTGTAGATCTAGTGCAGGCAGAGGATGCACTAGGACTAGCAGACTCTATTTTTGCTTTCACTCCTGCTGCTTCTACCTCTTCTCTCCTCCTTCTTGCTTCTCTCAAGGCTTCTATAGGTAAGACCATCCTTTCTTCAAAAACTTCTATTTCTTTTCTTACTCTCCTGACTATCATCAGTTTTCTCAATTCCTCATGAACCCGCATACCTTTCTCTGCATATGTTCTGAACCTCTCTTCTCTAGGATCCAAAGGTGAATTCAACAAGTGTTCTGCATACAAATTCAGAATGTTTTCCTCTACTTGGTATCCCATTGGCATGATCCAAATTGTTCTGTGATCAACAACTTCCATATGACATTGGTCAATATCCACCATGAAGCAGACGGTATCTTTGTACTGTTCCACAATTGAAGTGGGAATTCTTTCCTTGGCATGCATCATATCCTAGAAATTTCTGAAGTATCCCCACAGGGTAGTGTTCCTGACCTGATAGTCACCTATTCCAAACAACTTGTTCCTTATTTGAACAACTACAGGCTCATCATTTTTCCAATGTACACTTCCAATACCCAAAACCTCATTCATGAAATAGAAAAATAGGCACAATAGCAGATTACCATATTTAAAAGAATTCTTCTTGTCTTTCTTGATCTTGCTCAGATTCTCCAACAGTTGACTTCTGAGTAGCTCGCACAAGTCATACTCTGCATTCTACTTTATCATTCATAAGCTGCATAGATGGTCGTACCAGTTACAAAATTGTCCTGGCTAGAATGATATATCTTGTAACCAATGACCATTGATGTGAATTTCACATCAACTTCTGCAATGTCTTCTATTGTCATTGCTCTTCTATCCTATTGTGCACCTGTTGCCTCAGTAACTTTGTCGTTCTTCACGGATTTCAAAACTGGAAGTCTACTAGTGGAATTCAGACCTGTTACTGCACCTTCACGCTACTTTCCTTCAAAATGCAAAGTGAAAAATGAAGAATAAAAATGAGTTTTTATCACTCACACAACTAACCCTTTTTGTCACAATAAATTCCTTAACCCTAGTTCATCTGGTTACTCTGATTTCAAGCACTGAGATATATAATTTTTCTGCAGATCCCCAAAAATTTACAATACTAGCTCCAATTTGGCTAAACAACATCTAAAAAGCATTGGTCCTCCTATTGGATTGGTCCACATTCTAGTATCATTTTCCTACAGGGGTTGAAGAATTTTCCTGACAACTCCCCCTAGGCCAAAGGCCTAAAACTAATTCCTGAAGGAATTACCAGAAGCAAATTTTGGTGCTGGCACGTTTCCTTTGATAGAGGGATTCTTTTTCACCCACTTCTTTTGCATTTGCCTTCTGATCACATATGTAGTGACTTTCCCTTTTCCTTTGACATCTTGTTGCATATTCTATTTTACTGGACCTCTTATGCTCCAACAGAATCTAGCAATATGCCCAAATTTGTTGCAATTGTAACACACAACATTTATCTGATCAGACCAACTATTCCACTGATTTTTCCTTGATCTGCATTGGTTAGCAATATGCCCAAATCTATTGCATGCATAACATCTGATATTTCTATGAAAGTTGTTCATCACAATTCTACATTCACTTGAATTATGACCATACTTATAGCAATTAAAGCATTGACCTGAGAATGATGGTCCACTTGGATTCATCCTGCTTCTACACTAAGAAGCCATATGACTGAATTTGTTGCAAGTAAAACAATAACCATTGAATCTCTGAGCATTTGGTTGTCTCACCAGATTTCTTCTGACTCCATTCATCTGATTTCCTTCTCGGAATCTTCCTTGTCCAAAATTCCTTTGTCCAGAGTTTCTTTATCTAGATCCGAAACTTTCTCCTTCTTCATATCCAAGATCTCTCATGTCACCATCAGTCCTCTGACCTTTAATCAGTTCATCAAGTTTGGCTGAACTAGCTTTGAATTTCTCCTTGTACTCATTTGCAGCAATAAGTTCATGTTTGATATCATCAAGCTATTTTTCAAGCATTTCCTCATTGTTTTTAGATTGTTCCAATTCATTCTCCAATCGGCTGCATTGTTCATATTTTTCTTTCAAAGATTGAGCAATTTTTTCTTCATTCTTCTTTCTATCTTCAAATTCCTTGGTCATTTTCATCACGATGGACTCCATTTCACGCTTCAGGGCAACATTTTCTTTGGAAAACTTTTCACACTCTTCTTTTTTCTCCTTTAAGGCATGACTGAGTTGTTCATCTTCCATGTTTCTGTTATTTTTCTTGAGTTGATCACATAATTCCTTTCTTTTCTCCCTTGATTCATTGATTTTTTCTTTCAATGACTGGATGAATTTTCTGCATTCTCAATATTTTCTTGTAGTTCTTGGTTCTCATATTTTGACTGGTCAAGATCATCCAAGGCCACCATAAGTTGTTGTTGAAGACTGGTTGTATCCATTGAAAACACTTTCCAAGATCTCCCTGAGCTGTTAGACTTCTTTCGAGGAACTAGTTCTGATACCAATTTTTGGAAACAAGCAACACTGAGAGGGGGGGTAAATTAGTGTTCTGCATAAATTAACTTTATTATTTTGATCTTTAATCCACTTAGAGCATTCAACTAAGAGTAATATGCAGAAAAAGAAAGCAAACAACCATAACGCCATAACACAAGGATTTTTATGTGGAAACTCTGTTAGGGGAAAAACCACGGTGGATGGCCAATCCACAATATAATCTAAGTATACTCATAAGAAGTTTACAATATGGGAATGCACTTGCATTCAGGCACACTGCCTAGAGCTCACTGCTCAAAATGGGAAGGCACACTGCCTTACAAATATTTTGATTAGATCCAAGAGAATGAACTTAAGAAATAGCATCTACAAATGCTTGATTATAGTTCCGGTTAGGCTCAAATGTCAATCTTTTGTCCTTATGACTGATACTGATCTTTTGCTCTACTCTGCTCTAACTTGCTTCACAAAATCTTTATTCGCAAGTGAAACTATACACAAAATTTCTTTAACACTCTTCTGGTATTCGCAATACACATCGACACACTAAAAAGATATAAGAGATCATACATATATATCTGTGACTAGCAATTTATTCGCAATATGGCAACTCAGATAAAACTTGAAGATATTAGCAACTGTCGGCTTAAATCATAAGATTTATGTAATGTGCATCCAGAACGGTCGGCCACAACTTAGCTCAGACCTAAAACAAGATGAGAAAATTCAAAAATATTTGATAAAACATTCCTTGAATATCGGAAACATATTACATCAACTGAGTCGGCCCCAAAATACTGATAAAAAAAGAATTATCAATCGGATCTCCAAACTCACACAAGACTCAATACGAGGCACTAAGATTTCCAAAAAACACATTAGATGTACTGAAAAACCTCCTATGAGGTCCACAACTCAAAATAACAAAAGGAAATTTGCAAGTGTCGATGATCACCAAACTGTCGGATGTTTTGTTCTTCTTGTCTGAATTCAATCTGACTGCCAGTATAAGTAAATGGTGTTATGCAGATCTGTCATCGACTGGGGTTACTATCAATGACAACACCAAAAATAATTTGCAGTGTCTCTTTCCAACAAGGACGAGATAGAAGAAATCTTGGATAGTCGTGTGGGTAGAAGCACAAGAAGCATGCAATATGTAGAGTACATGGTGAAATGGAGAGGAAGGCCTATTGAAGTTTCATCATGGTTTTCTGAGGCTAAGGTTAACCATCTTGGTTTCCCTCTAACTCTTGAGAAGTGATAGGGTCACTTTTCAAATTACCTTGGGTGTCTAATGTAGGAGCATCTAGCAGTGTAGAGCAATCTTGCATCACCCAAAAAAAATATTTTCTTTAGTTGTTTTGAGTCCCATGATGGAACTTAAGGGGTATAAGACTGTCATTGAGCATCAAAAATAGCGAAAACTGAGAACTTACTATTTTTAGTAAGTCGGCCAAAACGGGCTCATATGGACATGAAAATTTACATGAAGGAGCAGAACTGAAAAACATTTCCAGTCGCAAAAGAATCACCTCAATACCTTGCATGGTTTGGGAGAAATTAAAGTTTGTCTGGGGAAACTTCTCCAATGTAGCTTCAAATTCAAATATAAAACTTTAGAGGCCTTGAAACAACTCAAAAAGTGGCCAATCTGACCTACAGTGGTTCACATGTTGTAGAGCTCATCAAGAGCTTTCCAATGATATGCAATAATAGAAAATCAGACGCCCGGATCAAAAGTTATGGCCCTGTGAAGTTGGTCCTCTAAAAAGTGAATTTCATAAAATTTCTTCCTTGGCCAGAAATCAAATGGCGGGACTTTTGGCACCAAAAAAAATTGGGGAAATTTGAACTTTCTAGAACATTCTAGGGCGGTTATTGGGGAAAATAAAAAGGGTTAAGTGGGGGTTGTAGAAGGTGGCCCTGATAGTATAGATTGTGGCTCTGAATAATAGATTTTCTTTTCAGAGTTGATTTTGTTGTAATGAATCAAGCCCATGAGGTTGTAGCATGTAAGCTTTGAATCTGTAATTTCATTTTCTGAAAATAATTGAAAGTGAGTCATTTTTCTGTCTCACATCTTCTGTGTTGGTATCTATTGTTGTGATTTGTGTGGTTTCAGGCGGCTTGGCCCCCATCACAAAGATACCAATTGAAATAGATGTCCAAAAGGAGATAGAGGAGGACAATGGAATTTTGGAAGACCTAGTCATAATCTACAAAATCTAAGGACCAAGGAAGGGAAGAAAAGAAATTGAAGAATGGGCATGATTGAGTATAAAACAAAACCATGGAATTAAATTTCTCCCTAAAGGTTTCTTCATAGTGGTCTTCCTATCTACAAAAAATTGAGACAAGGCTTTGGATCAAAGCACATGGGAAATAAGTGGGCAAATGATCTTATACAAAAAAATGGGAAACAAATTTCAACCCCCAAACATATTCATCTTATCCAGAAGAAAAATGGATTAGACTTTATAATCTGCCCCTTGAATTCTAGTCAAAGGAATGCTTAGAAAAAATTGGTAGATCCTTGGGAGGACTAGTAGAAATTGATGTCCCTTTGCTGAAAGAAAAATCTTACCTCTATGCTAGAATAAAGATAGCATCAATAAAATAAATCCCTAAGGAAATTAATCTCAAAACCAAAGCAGGGATATGGAAGTAGGGAATTGAAATAGAGGAACAAAGGGCACCTAGACATAAAAGGCTTCCAAAAGATAATAGCTTAGTAATACAAAAGGTTCCCCCCAAACCCAAGTAGATGTGGCGGAAAAAAGGAAACCAATGAAACAAAAGAAGAGACCAGGTCTCCAAACCCTAAGGAAGATTTTGTCACATACCAGGTAGAAATCATAAGGCCTGAAGAAAGAGGGGCACATGAGACAATCACAAAATTACCATTAGCCACAAGCCTTAGGCATGAGAAGCCAGTTCTAGTGGAGGCAGCTGAAGGTCATAAACAAAAAGAGAAAATTGAAAACCATACCTTAGGGAAAAAGGTTCCCACACAAACACAGGAAGATTCCTGAAAACTACCAATGAAGGTACTAGAAGGCCTCTCATCAAAAAGTGAAGACAAAGAGTTCGATGAACTTGACATAATTAAGAATAGAAGCATAACATAAACGATAGCCTAATTTCTGGATCTACCAAAGAAAAATAATAAGAAAAAAGGGAGGAAGTCAAGAAGGAAAATCAAGAAGGAGTTGGCACATGAGAAAGGGTTGAAGAGTATAAATAACTTCCTCCAAGACATCAAGGGGGCAGAGCACCCCTAACAAGAAGAACCATGAAGATTACAACATGGAATGTAAGGGGTTCGAATGCCCCAAATATAAGGCGTCTGATCAAGTGGAAAATAGTGAAAGAAAACACAAATGTCATTCTCCTACAAAAAAAAAAGATTGAGGAGGAAAACAAGAAAATATTTAACATCTTGGGTTAGGAGGAGGCATACTCTAAAGCCTTCGGTACTATTGGAGGTCTAGGCATACTATGGAAAATCAATATTGTAGATGTGAACATAGTAGAAAAACAACCACACTGGATGCTATGCAATATCAAGTGTGCAAAAAACAATAAAGTTTTCTATCTTTTCAATAACTATGGGCCTACCAAGAATGTGGAAAAAGAGAAATTATGGAATACATTAAGTGAGCAAATCACCTTGATAAATAAGCAAAAAATAATTTTAGGTGGAGATTTCAAAACAGTATTGAGAATAGAGGAAAAGTGGGGAGGTAACAGGATAACTTCCCCTTCAATGGAAACTTTTGGAATGTTCCTATAGACATGTAAAATTGATCAAACACTTATCACACACCTTAAATGATATTTTCACATCATCGACATTATTATCATCCAATATCACTATATTTCACATCAAAAGCATCAAAAGTCCTGAAACCCTAAATTCCTCTATTAATTGAATAATTATACATTATTTAATTAATTCACTTTTTCAACATTTTGACCAATTAAATGAATTTTATTTATTTAATAAAGTCTCAAAACCCCTAATTTCTACTATTAATTGAATAATACTACATTATTTAATTAATTCACTTTTTTCATCATTTTCAACAAATTAAATAAATTTTCATTTATTTAATAAAGTCCTAATCTAACTTTATTCCTCCTGATTAATTAAATAACGTCAATTATTTAAATGTCGCTAATTCACTCTATTCCCCTGAATCAATTAAATTATTAAAATATAATAGTTTAATTAAATCACTTTCCTCCAAATTTGAATAATTGAATAAATCATTCAAAAAAAATCATCAAAAAGGTTAAATCAAATAAATAACTTTGTTTGCAATAGTCAAACTTGATTTGCACGTTCAACTTCAAAAGATTAATTAATTAATTATCCTCACCCACTTTCATGATTGAGAAAATTACGATCCATCGATTGCTCACTCTATTCCTAACAAATCAATCTAATCTTCAATCCCACTGAAGGCTCAAATTGATTTCATCAATTTCACAGATTGCTCCACATGATTTCTTCAATTCCATAGATTATTCAATCTATTCCCTCAATCCCACTAAACATTCAAAATGATTTCTTCAATCACACTAATTACGTAATCAATTTGCACTGATTATTCCCATCTAAATCCTCGCAACATCTTTCGACCATCGATCAAGATATTCTACTATGCGACCTCAAGTGTTCAGTTCGAATCACAAATTCTATATATAACAAACCTCTTTCTTCTAAAAAATGATCGAAGAATTAATACATTTTATGTAACGAAGTAATGCCAAGACCTTAATCGACATTTGACAAAGCTTTAACATGTATCTTCGATCAACACATGCACGTTCTTCAAGCTTTCACATGCACAATGGAGGCTTTGCATTGATACAAACAACCCAACATCTTCGCGAACACACTCTGACATGGGATGGTAAAGTTTCTTTTGTTTTTGAATTCATTATGATATCGTAGGATTTCATTGTGTGTTTTCAATGGCTTAGAAAGCTTCATTTCATGAGTAATGGGCATAGATCTTGATTCTTGATTTGAATTAGATTAGGTTCGATTCATTGCATTTATCTTATTTGACACCATCGATTTTCCCCTGACACAGTTCCTTTGCCATGACAATCTCATGGAGGCACCTATCAAAATTGGAGTTTATACCTGGTCAAATAAGAGAAATGGTGACTGTTGCATAAAAGAGAAACTAGACAGGTTCTTGTTCTCTCAAGATTGGTTGGAAGGCGATCAATCCATAGAAGCATAAATTCTACCATTGGTTGGGTCAAACCACTATCCATTCAAAATGTCACTAATAGAGGAAAACAATCATTCAAGGTCTTATTTTAAAATGGAAAAAATGTGGTTCAAAAGGGACGACCTAATTGAAACAATTGGAAAATGGTGGAAAGAGGCTCCAAAGTATAGCGGGACCAAGAGTTTCATCTTCATGTGCAAATTGAAATACATAAAGTACAAGCTACAAATTTGGAATAAGACAGTTTTTAAAAATATCTTCTCATAAAAAGAAATACTGGAGGAAGAACTATCAATGCTAAATAAGAAAGTTATTAATGAAGGTATGATTCAAGAGGATTACTTGAAAGAAAAAGCACTATTGGTAGAATATGAGGAAATCATATCTAGGGAAGAGGCGTATTGGTGAACTAAGTCTAGGGAAGTGTGGTTGATAGAAGGGGATGCAAACACAAAGTTCTTTCATAACACATCAAATATTTAAAAAAATCAAAAAAATATATCAAGTATTCGGTCATCTGAAGGTACCCTGATCCAAGAGCAAGGAGGTATTGAGGAAGATGCAGTTTCTTTTTACAAAAAGGTCTTAGCCCCAAAGGGTGATAAGGAGGTCCTAAATGATTGCAATTTTTTAGCAAATATACCCAGGCTGATTACACCAGAAGATAACTAGATGTTAATAAAACCTTTTTCTAAAGAGGAAATAAAGGTGGTTTCCTTCTAGCTCCACCCTAAAAAAGCTCCAGGTCTTGACGGGTATCCAGCTTTCTTTTATCAAAAGTGTTGGCTTTCGAGATGAAATATGGGATTTAATAGAAGACTTAAAAAAACACAAAAAGTTTGTAAAAGATTTGAACAATACTATGATAGTGCTATTATCCAAGACGAAAGTATGTGGGAACTTTGGGGATTACTTCCCCATTTCACTATGCAATAATATATACAAAATCATGTCTAAAGCTTTAGCAAATAGGCTCAAAAAGGTATTGGGAAAGATCATATCACCAAACCAAAGTGGTTTTACTCGAGGAAGGGATATTGTGGATAGTATCATTTTAGCCACTGAGGTTGTCCACACAATAAACAAAGAGAGAAAGAAAAGTATAATGATAAAGCTAGACATAAGAAAAGCATATGATAAGGTGAAATGACGACTGCTAATTAGAATCATGGAAAATTTTGGGTTTGACCAAGCATGGTTGCAAATGATTTTCTAGTGCATTTCCTCAACAAGATATTTGACATTGGTGAACAATTCTCTATGTGGATTCTTCCAAAGCTCCAATGGGATAAGGAAAGGAGATCCTATCTCCCCATTTTTATTCGTTATTATGGTAGAATCCTTAGGTGGGCATATTGCTTCCAAGCAAGAACAAGGCCTATGGAGAGGAGTGTAAGTTGCACAAGGGATAGAAGATATTGCTCACCAACAGTTTGTGGATGATATGTTGTTATATGGAAAAGAAACCATCCAAGAATTAGTAATTATAAGAGATTTATTACAAGAGTACATCAACATCTCATGCCAACAAATAAATATGGAAAAATCCAAGATATACTTTTTTCACACAAAGAAATCCTTACAAAAAAGGATTGCTAAAATACTGGGTTACTCAACGGAGGTGTTACCCTGCAAATATCTGGGTGTGCCTTTATTCAAGGGCATGTGTCAAACTGGTCTATGGGAGCAAGTAAGAGAAAGATGCAATAGCAAAACCCTAAGCTAGAGAGGAGAATGGCTTGCATTAGTAGGGAGGATAACAATGATCAAATCAGCGTTGTCAGCAATCCCTACATATTCAATGTCATGGATGCAGTTAACATATAAAGCACTAGCAAGGTTGGAAAGTATACTTAACACTTTTTGTGGGAGGGCTCAAATGAAAAACATAAAATCCCACTAATTCATTGGGACAAAGTATGTAGATCTCAAGAGGAGGGAGGAGCCGACATAGGAAATTTAAAACTACAAAATGCAGCTCTAGGAGAAAAATTAGTGTGGAAAATGTATCACAATACTTCACTTATATGGTGTAAAGTAATGCAGAAGAAGTACCTAGATAGCCTGAAACCTGAAAGGATATTGACTATAGCAAATGCAAGAAACGACTCTCACATATGGAATTTTATACAAAGCTCAAGGCATGTAATAATTGACCACATCACATGGAAAATCAATAATGGAAAAAGAGTAGACTTTTGGATGGAATCATAGGGTGGTTATAAACCATTAAAGGAGTACTCAGAACTGGCTCCCCACATTCACCTCATTGAAAATAGGTTTAGTAGAAATGTGTAGGACTATGTCAAGCGGGATGCAAATGGGGGAAGCCAATGGAAAATACCAACCGATCTCCCCCTGAATGAGGAAGTAAAAAATAAATTAGAAGAAATAATGAAAGAAAGGAAGGTAAGTCTTAATACACAAGCAAACAAGATAATCTGGTGTGGGGAAAAATCGGGAAAATACATGGTGAAATTGGGTTATTAGATCCAAGTTAGACAAGAAAGGGGGGATTGTCCCAAGAAATTGTGTTGGGGTAAAGGGGTGCTTCTGAAGGAAGGGGAATTCACCTCGAAAACCCTACATGGAAGAATACTAATGGGGGAAAGATTGAAAGTGGTAGGTTTTGAAGGCCCAAGAAAATGTGTACTATGGAGTAAAAATGAAGGAGACTTGGATCACCTACTTCTGAACTACCCATTCACAACACACTACTGGGATTGGTTACAAAATAAACTAGGGTGGATAGCCCCAAGGAATAATAAACTGAAGGAATTACTCATTAGCTAGTCCAATTTGAAAAGAGAATCCTTGTGGGGGAAAATATGGCAAATGACACCCTCAATTCTGATTTGGAACATTTGGAAAGAGCAAAATAAAAGAATCTTCCAAGATAAAGCTAAGAAAGTTGAGGAAATCACACAAGCCATCGAAAGGAATCTAATAGAATGGTTGAATGCCCACATCAAGTTATAAAGGAAAGCCAAATTCACATGCTGGGATGAATTTAGCCTAATGAAGAACTAGGAGGACCTGAAAATACTAGCAACATTCTAATTTACCCTAGATTCTAAAATAAAGATGGAAAAAGCTAAATGGTGTCCCCCTGTAGTAGGAAGATTTAAATTAAATATGGATGGTGCCTCTCGGGGGAACCCAGGATTGGCAGGAGCCGAATGTATTATCTCAGATGAAAGGGGATCACTAATTACAGTTAGATCAGTCAAACTAGGTCTCCAACAACAAACAATGTAGCAAAAATAAAAGGGGTCCTACAAGGATTACTACTCTGCAAAGAGAAAGGATTAAGTTCAATAGAGATAGAATGTGACTCAACAGTATGTGTAAGCACCATTACTAAAGGTCAGATTGGAGTATAAAAACTTCAATCAAAATTCAACAAGATTAAAGAGATTTTGGAAGAACTATAGATTGTTTCAGTTAGCCATATGTACAGGGAAGCAAAAAGGGTGGCAGACATACTGGCAAACCATGGAATTAATTAAATAGAGTTTTGTCTAACTACAACAAGCACAGAGGCATGACAAGACTTAGGAACAATAATTCAAGAGAAAAATAAATGAAGAAGGTCGAACACTACTAAGGAAATCAAGGAAGGTAAGGGAGTCAAGCACAAGGTAAGGGCTCACATCTCAAAAGTCTTGTACTCCAAGAGAGGTACGTGTATCTAAACCTAAACTGATATGAATTCAGATATGAAATGTTAAGGAATTAATTACAATTACAAAGAAGCATATTGAATTCCAACAATTAACCAAATCGTGACAACATTATAAGACATAGGGCAATCAATCATGGTAACCAAGGAGCATCGGGTCAACATGCATACATTAGAAAAACTTCCCTGGTAATATCGCATTCTACAACATAATGAAATCATAGCCTTTGTCACAAGTAACCAAAAATAATTGAACCTCAAAGTAACATACACCATGCACCGTGTAAGAATAATGTGGACATGAATTTAGTAGTTTATTATCAACATGACCTCTTCTTGAAAAGTGGAAAACACAAATGAAGTGGCAAGAATTTATCATTACAACTATTACAAGAGAATCCTTAAGATGCCATGAACCATTTTATACAGTTGAATCAAACAACTTCAGGTTATGAAAAGACTCAAAGTACATATGTTCATATGATGATTGTAGTATAGCTAAGCTAATCTTTTAAGGCTACACAAAAACTTAACGAATATGTACACCTTTAGTTATAATATTTAAACAAAACTGGAAACGAAGACCCCTATGCTTCACAAGAAATGAAGAGAGCAATCCATTTAGAATCTTGAATAAGCACAAGCTAGTATAAGCATTTGAGAAAGTCATAGGCCTTTTTAGCACGTAGGCAATGATCCCAGTAATTTGAATCATTAGCATCTGATAAAAAAGGAAGAAGGATGATGGGTTTATGATTGAAAAATGGAAATTCACAAGGGTGAGGGATCCCCTCACCTAATTGGGCAACGTCCATGACCATTCCCAAACCTTAAAGGAATTCAGGCCTAAAAACCCGTTGGGTCAATTGAAAAATCATCTCCTTACTTGCATGAAGACTAAGCAAGGAAGCCACAAAATGTGAAGTAATATCTAAATTCACTTGGTATCTTTCATTGGTGGTCACAAACCTCCTTCCTAACACCATTTTAACAGCCTTAAGGGTTAGTGAGTTGGGGCTCTGCAACAAGCCTTTTAAATGACGGTCAAAAATAGCCCAAGAAATGCTAATTGTGTCTTGGTGCAAGTTAGCAAAACTGGATTTTCCATAACTGAGATTTTTCCAAAACTATAGCAAGGAAAAATAAATGGTAAAGGAACGACCCATCTTGCAAATTTTAAAAAGGGACTGGAAGCTATAACACTGCACATGCGCCAAGGGTCATGTCTATGCCAACCCTTGGAGGAATGAACATTTCATAAAAACACCCAAGGTGGAATAATCATGAGAAAACTAATGGAACAACTCAAAAAATAATTGCAAGGGAGGCATAACCTAAACACACAAAATGTAAACCAGGTACTAAATAAGTTTGGTCACAGTGACCACAACCCTTTTACAAATCAGAACCTAAGCTGCATATTTTAAACCAAAGCTCTTGTCTGACAATAAGAATTCAAATCTTGAAGATATAAATGGGTGCAACCCTAGTAATCAAAGTAGGGAATACTTTAATACTTTTGAATAGCAGTCGGTAACAACGCATACACTAGAATCACAAATGGGACTTTCAAATTTTTGGCATATGGGTTAAACCATTAAACTAAAGAATTAGAATCATTTGATTGCTCAAATTATCTTTCTTAAAAAAGCAAAAAAGCCATACGATAAGAAAGTATAGATTAATATTATGTCCTTAATATTATAAGAGTTTTGAAACCATAGATAAAAGTCACTTTTAGTACAAGGTCTTTAAACCAAGCTTAACCCTAAACTTGTACATTGTCACAACTTCAAAATTTATAAATATTTACACAGAAAGTGTCACTATCATAACCAAGCACAATTGTATCATTTATCCTTCTTACATATTAAATGTATCCAACCCATAAAGGAACCGTAGACGTATCTTATTGGGAGTAACTAGAGCAAACCTATTATCACTCTTCAAAAAGTTCAAACTCCTTGAGCCAGTCGAATTCATCCATTAGCTCGAACTGGTATAGCCTGTGAAGGAACTAATAAGCAACCAAGGTGCAACCACGATGAACCAGGAGTTCTACATCCTTGATATCCAACAGAAAGGAATAATATCGAGGAACCCCAACTGGAAATCGAAGATCCCGCAGATGTGGGATACCATCTCCTAACTTGGAAACATTAAGAACATCTAATTCCCCAAGCAAATGTGGATAGAATAATTTACAGGTTAACTGACCCACGATATCCTTTGGAACTCGTAGATCTAGAAGCGAAGCAACAAAACAAGCTAGTATGTCGGTATTGACTCGGCTCCTCAAAAACCAGAAATTTCTTCCCTAAAATAAGTTGAACGACCTTTATCATCATTAACCCATGCTCAATGAACACAAGCTTCAAGCGTTGGTCCGTAATACGACCAAAGAAATACAATTGGCTCTGGTCACTAGTTAATAGAATATGAGTCTCCATTGAGAAGGAAAACTCCAAACCAACCTTTCATTTTCCCATTAACTTGGATTTAATTAATCCCTATTATGCGAAATCATAAGAGAATAAGCTAGAATCCTCTGAAATGAGTGGTGTATTGATACACACAATGCTAAATTATGTCATTGCAAGCCAAAGCCCACAAAATTTGAGAACGAGTTAATGCCATCAAGATTGATAAGAGTGATGGCTCGTGCAAAGACGCACACGTATTCACTCAACACAACTTCGTAGGTAAGGTTGGCAGGACTCAAAGCATCTTTTGAATGACAACGTGGCCACAATGCCAGGTGGAATATACCAAGATTATTAGATGACAACATGGTCACTGAACCATGTGGAATAGGACATAAATAAATCTAAATATTCTGGGAGTTATCACCCAAAATTTTGATAACGCTAACCAAAAAAAAAAATGTTGAAGTTTAAATTTGAGTTGAAGAATGGTGATGTAATGAGTTTGGCTTAAAAAATACAAGCAATCACACATGATGTTGAAGCCATTACTCTTAAAATTAATATATATGTTTTTTTTCATAAAATATTTTATTCCCACATATTTAACCTTTTTGGAGTCATTACAAGCAAGAGACCAACTAAAGACACTCAATTTTGATTAAAGAGAAGGATTTTGATAAAAATGATTGAAACTATAGGAGAGGATATTATATGCTCATCAAAAAGGTAAATCTTCTAATAATGTATCATCTTCCAAAAAAAGGGAATTGATAGAGGGAAGGGAGGAAATAGAGGACAAGGTGGGAGAACAAGTAGAAATAATGGTCATTACCAAGAGAAAAAAAAATGATAGATAAAATTTATTTTGCAAACAATGTGATAGATAAGGAATTTATGAAGTCCATGAATGCAAAAAATCATGGGATAATATTGAGGCCTATCAAAATAAAAGAAATCAAATAAGAGAAAGAAGGAAATATTATAACAATATTTGGCTTAGTTTGCAAGTGAATTTGTTTTTTCCATATCAAATGATTGCAACTATGTCTTATTTCATCAAACCTACTATGATGGTTGGTCCTAAAAATGGGTGTCATGCAACACATGACTTACTAAAGAGATTTATTTGAGCATTGGTGTGAATGAGGTATATTACCTAACCAATTTTCCTACTATGTCTTATTCAAACTAGTTTACTTAATTTTAAACCATAGAATTCAAACTAGAATCTACTAGAAAATCATGGAATTCAATGATAAACTAGCCCCATGCACATAAAGGTAGTTTTGCACTTCAAAATAAAAATTTTTAGCTTTTGAAAATACATTTTAGAAATCCAACAATGATTTCATGACCTATAGGGAATATTTTGACACTTGGGAGAATATTTTATCTAATATATGTTGACATTAACATAATATTATCATGATGCCATCATATTTTATCTAATATATGTTGACATTAACATAATATTATCATGATGTCATCATTTTTTCAGACATAGTTCACAATTTAATTTTAACACTTAGACTTTAGATGACTTGTTCTCATTTGTACACCTCCTTTTTGTGAGAATTTTTTTATTTGGGGTGGAATTTTGAGAGATTCATAGTGTTTCAAATATTTTTATGTTTGAAATTTTCAAAAATTGTATATTTTTCATAGGTGTGGCTAAGTAGTTCCCATTTTTGGAACTTTTAGGGCTTCATTTGGGCTCATCTAATAACATATTTTTTTGAGTACTTGTTTAAAGTGTATAATTCATTGTGTAATTAATATTGGTGTAATTAGATTGATCTTATTATATATAAAAATATATACTTTTAATTCTATGGCCAAATTTGGCATATGTAATGTACTAAGATGAAAACCACTTCACTAATTTAATAAGTGGCAACTATAATCACACTAAGTATACAATGCCAAGATCATATATATTGCTCAAGGAACCCTTAATTTAGTGAATTTTGGGAGTAATATTATGGTGGTTGAATACTTTCATTTCTTTGTTGTGTTTTCTTGCAATGGGGAAAAGTTAAATTGAAGTTCTAACTCCATATAATTGTGCCTCATGGAAATAATTAGTATATAATTATTCAATGGGAAAAGGTTGTACTTGATATATAAAATAAATTATTTTTGAACCTGCTAATGCTAGTGCAAAGGTATTGCTAAAGATCATTCATGATGAAAATCTTGGTTACATTTTTTCATTATTCTCTTTTGATTTACAATTTCATCTCAAATCACATGAAAAACCTAAGGAGGCTTGGAGACTAGAAAAAATGTATTATAAAACTAATAAGATTATTGGATATAATATTGCTAAATTATTTGATGAGTCTTGATCCTAATTTTTTTACAACATCCAAGACTATATCTCTAAGATTAAGTAACTAAGAACACAACTAAAAGATTGCAATATTAATAAGGAGTATTTACAATCAATTCTAAATGTGTTACCCAAGCTTGGTCTTGAGTATTCAGTATTTGTTTTTAGATTTCACACCCATCATATTCTTATGGGAGCTATATATGTTGAGCCTAATTCTAATTTATTTTTATATATTATAATTTAAGAGGAAGCAAAGCTAATTCAAATGGGTAACATCAATTCTTCTAAACCAGAAGCATTAGTGGCTAGTGAGCCTAAGGTACATAAAGAATCAGGGAATCCTTATAAGAAATAAAATAAGAAAAATAAAAAGCTACATAAATATTCTAAATCCTCTTCCTTAAAAGGGAAATCATTTAAGAAGGAGAAGCCCAAGTGTGCATATTACAAGAAATTAGGACATGATGAAAATCAATGTTATTCAAAATAAATAAATGTGTTGAAGTATCTTCTTAAGAAGAATAAAATTAATTTTCCTTCAACTATGTCAAGGGGTTCATCTTCTTCTTCTTATTCGAAGTTAGAGAGACAAAAGGGGCAACAAAATGTTGTATTTCTAGACTCTAAGTCAAAGATATAGATGCTTGATTTTGGAGCTTCACAATATATGGCTTCATTTCAGAGTATTATATCTTCATTTGAGACTTATTCATCACCACACATCCTCATGGACAACAACACATTTATGCATTCTTTTAGGAAAGGATATATTGACATGGATGAAGGATCATTTAATGATATCCTTTGTGTGCCTTTATTTTCAACCAATATCCTTTCTATTTATTAGATCGCACATGGTGGAGTAAGGAAGAGTGTTGAGTTCACACTAGATTCTATGTTTATTCAAGATTTTTATAGCAAAGATAATATTACAATTGAAGAGATAGATCATCAATATCAAGTGAACACCCTCTCAATTTTTTCTCCTTTCGCTCCTTTGTCTAATGTATTAGCTCAAGCATCTAGTGTGGATACTTTTGAGGCGATACAATATGGTTATTTGAATATTTGTGTTCTTTCATCGACTAAGGTTCTAGAGACATGTGCTAACATTCCATATCCTCTATCTACTACTACTTTTGATGAGATTAGTATTGTTCATTTACAACTTCTAGTGATTCAATGAACACAATATTCATCATATTCTAGATACAACTACTTGGGATGAGTACTTGATAAATATTACACTTTTTTTGTGAGTCCTATATTGTGAAATTGAAGGACACTATTGAGGATATTAATCTCCTCTTTGATGTTAACTCTTATGGAGTTGCATCATATTCTTCAAATATCATGAGGGAAGATTCAAAACCTCTTGTTCTTTCTCTACATATAAGGGTGGGGGGAAAAAATCGCCTGGTCAGGGGTGGGGGCGCCCTTGACCTTAAAGGTGTCCTATCTCAAATTTAAATTTGGTATTGGCCTTTGGTGATTTAAAAAGATCCTAGGTTGGCCTATGTTCAAAAATGTCAATTAGAATGCATATATAAACAAGTTTTTATTCTCATTTGAACATTAGAGAAAAGGAAATTATGAATGAAAAGATATCATGATGCATTATTGTGAAGATGTATTGAGTTATCCTCTACATGCTATCTACAACATGACATGTTGTTTTTGGAACTAACCTTTTGCAGATCTATCAAGCAATCAAGGCATCTATAAATCAAATTTTTGTTTGGTATCACTTCATCAAGGATTTCACATCAATGTAACATTGCCATTTATCATTTATCATTTTAGTCAATTATTGTTTTGGCCTCTTCCCAACCTAGGGTATGCCCTCTTGATCATCATCATCATTTGTTGTATGTGGAGGTAGAAATACAAAAACAATGTCTGACTTAGGCAAGCCCCTATATAGCACAACCTTTCACCCTCTTTTCATGTGTGCAAGTAAAATTGTCACACCCCGTCTTGTTGTTACTAAGTTACTTTTACCTTCACGGGTAAATAGGATGATATATGCAATCATGATTTTGATATTTTGATAAAAGAATGGAATATTGAAATAGGTATTAAGTTATTATTGCTTTGAAAGAGTAATTGTGTTTATATTGATGATGAACAATGAAAGAATATGTATTATGGATGTTCTAATTGATGAAAGTGGATTTCATATGAATGCCTAACTACCTCTACAAATGTGTCAAGTTGGATGCAAGTACAGGTTCAATTCTCTAAAAGGGAGGGGAAGTATCACTCAGGAGAATTGTTTTGTCGGTGTAGAGCCTAATCTAATGTGTTGTAAACTTGGTAGAATCTACACAATTCAGAGGTTTAACTAACTTAATAGTCCACTCAACATTGCTCAAGACTACATTAAATTGTCAACCCAGGGTTAGTAATCTTATGATGGTGCAACATTATATATTCCTTCAAGGACTTAAAGCTACCTAAGCTACCCTATTCATGTTATTCTATTTTCCAGAAACTCACAGAATTGCAAAATAGTAAAAGATCATAAACCAAAACTAGTTGCTACAACTACCTACAACATAGACTGTAACTGAACTATTACTAATGAAATGATGCTTACGAAAACTCAAAGCTGATAAAAACTAATGAATCAACTAAATTAACCTCTGGAGTACTACTGGTTAACCATTATATTCAAATTCATAAACATTCATTAACAATAAGTAAGATATTAGATTCTAATTAACTTGCATATGATTCATGAAGTAGTGATAAATTGATAACAACTATTAAACAATAATGAACAACTAAAAATAAAGTGAGGAACAGTACCTTGAGTGGCCTGCTCAAGTAGCTATTCCCACTTTAACTAGGCTCAAATCTAATTAATCAGATTCTACGCATTCCATAAAATTAACTCCATTCATTGCATATCTTCATGAAATATTATAAAATATTTTTTACACAGATTGTACTGAATCATTTTGAATATTCTTCATGTATTCAAAACTAAAAGTAATTGATAACATAAAACTAAAAACCAATTAACTACTCTACAGATTCAACCAACAACTATATACAAGCTGAGGGAATCTTATCCAAAGCAACAACTTAACCAAAATCATTAACTCAACTCCCAGATATTTAGAGCATAGAGTTAAGACTGATTTATTCAACCTATAACTGAAAAAGAATAAAATCCTATTAGGACTAGAACTCTATCACAACAGAATTGCATGTAAACATACAACCATGTGTCAAAATTCCATAAGTAAAGGAGATCTCTTCTTCATAGTTTATTAATTGGTTATAATAATGCATGTTCAACCTTCATCAAGTGCCTTTAATCGTGTCCGTTCTACTCTGGAACTCCTCTGCCTCGCTGTCCAGTGTTCCTTTTTTCTATGGGTTCATCCTGCAATTGCTATGTGCCACGGTTCCTCTTTAGCTACAAACAAATTAATTCCGCAAAATATGTACACAAGGATAGCTATCATAATCAAAACATAGCATTCCATCAACATTCCATTCATATTTTCACATAAACCATTCAATACTAATATATTATAACCATAATTCCATCAATAGATTTTAGTTTCAAGTCTACATAATGGATATGAAAGGATAATATAATATAGGATCACTATCTGGAAGGTGTTTCTAAAAGTATCTAAAGGTATATATAAAAACAATAGAAAATGAGTTACTATCTGGACCTATCATCTCCCCCCAACTAGCCTTTTGCTTGTCCCCAAGAAAAATACTAGGGATATTGATTGTACTGCAAAGAAATTTGTCTCATATCCATAACTGCATTAAGCCCCTGAATCTATTTTAGATAGAAACCTTGATATTCTGAAAGTTGCCTCATCCTGATAATTCTTGCTTTCTCACATTCATCACTTTTCTCCCTAGTCCAATGTGGGATTGGATAAAGGAGAATAGGTGGATGGAAGGTGAGCAGTACCCAATGAACTCCTTTGTTGACACCAATTGCCATATATTAGTGTTCCCTCTAAAGCATAGCAGTAAAATTATACACAGAATGTGGAGCTTTCTTCTACAATTTAGGTGTTAGACTATTCCATCTATTTTGTACATGCTTGTAACACTGTTGTCTAATACCCATAGCTAACATCTTCATTCTTTCATAGTTGACCTCCCTGAGTTTCATTATTTTCTTACCCACTCCCTTATGTTTAAGAAGTTTCATCCAGTCATCAATGACTGCATTTGGATCCTTAGCCTCTCTTCTTATTGGAAGTGCAATGGATTTCTCTTTTTCCTCATACTCTTCCATGATCTCACCCCTAAGTTGCTCATTTCTATAGTAAGAGGCAAGTGCTCTAATCTGAAGATCCCCCACAAAAATTAAAGGGTTCCATTCTGTCTCATCAGGTATTACATAGTTGTGCAAATAAAAGTCACACAATTGATCATGTTCTTTGGGTGTGGAAGCAACAAAAATTTCAAGAAACTTAGAATTTTGACTCATGACAAACTGAATGTTTGCTAACTAATCTACTTAACTAAAAGAATAAAAACCTTTCTTGTAAAAATAGTGCATATGTTCTTGGTGGAGGCCTACATCTGATAATTTTTGCAACCTTAGATGCTATTTCCTCCAACCGAATTGTTGATTTGTTCAATTCTAGATCTCTCTTCTCCAATTCCTTCACATATTCTTCCTTTTTCTTCTTCCACTTCTCCTTTTCCTATGAAAATTCATTATTCACTTTCCACAACTGATATCCAAGTGAGTGGATGTGTGGTAATTAGGAGTTTTGAGAGGAGGGGATTTCTCATTTGGCACAGATAGTTCTTTTTCCCATGTTTTGGTGATGACCAACTGTGACAACAATTCTAACTTAGTGCCATGGCCATACAAGTGTAGTTTCTCCTCCATATCCTGCATTTTTGCTTCTCTTTCCTTATCCTTTTGCTCATTATTTTGCACCAACTCCTCTATATGTTTAATCCTATCCAATGCCTCTTGGATTTCCTTCCTTACATCTCTTTCTTCAATGTAAATCTCCGAGTTATATCTTCAAACTGCTCATTACCTTCTTCATAATCTCCAGGAGTGGGAAAGGCTTCTAATTGAAATTTCTTGGCAGTAAATATATCTTCTGATTCAGAATCAGAAGTTGTCACCACATACCTTCTCTTTCTTACTGGTATATTCACATTACCAGGAACATCTCTTTCCATTTTAGAGTCAATTTCTACAATCATAACATTTTCCTGGCGTTGTTCTTGTTGATGTTTCTCTCCCTGAGGTTTTTCTTTACTCATTTATTTTCTTTTAGGTTCCCCTATAATTTCCTCTATAGCACCTTGTTTCCTAAGTCTAGCAGAGCATCTAGGTGTGATTATTTTCTTCTCAATTTTCTTCTTTCCCTTGTGAACACCCTTCTTCTGCTTTTGAGTATCCCTCTTTTTCTTTGAAATATCTTCCCTTCCTTCTGGTTTAGAGGGTGTAGAGGAGGTAGATGCACTACCTCTCCGACTCTTAGATTTTCGTGACTTAGAAGAAGAAGGTAATTCCTCAATTATGGGTGGCCTAGACTCTGGTTCTTCAGGTTCCTCATGCTTTCCTTTGTTGTGGATAAATGAAACCACATGTTAGAGATGAGGGTTTTCCTCTTTAGGCTCATTTTGGGGTTCATTTTGGGTTCCTACATCCTTAGGTACTACAAGTGCATCCAACAAACTGTTAATGTCTATTTATTCCTTGAAATCCTCCCAATTCAGTTGTGGGTATTGAATCCTTAAACTTCTATTTATCAGCAAGGTAACTAAATAGTGATGAGAGAGAAAAGTATCACTTTGTTTTCTCTTGTATTATGAGGCCATTTGTTTCAACAAGTTGTAAAGAAAATTTGGTACATTCACTACCCTATTATGCCTGAGATGACTTAATAATTTGAAATGAATTGTATACAAAAGGTTCTACCTACCATCACATGTAATGTATCTGATAATGTAAGAGGAATAATTTTCCCATAGCCAAGGGAGAGAAATTATCTTTGTACCTTGTGATGAGGAGTCTAATTCCTCTCCTCATATGTAGAATTATTCTTGAGTTGCAACTACATCAACTTGACCTGAAAATTCTATTCTTGTTCTTAGTAGTCCTGTGACTTGTGCAATGGTAGTTTCAGAGGCGTCAACTGATAGTCCCTTTACCATTGCTTCATCATATTGAAGAGTAGCTGAAAACCTCCTTGTCAAGTCATCACTGAATTCTATTAATTTGAAGAAGTAGTCGAGCCAACCAACCCTTGTAAAAATGGGTATGACTATCATATCCTCTAGAATTTGTTGATGAGTCGTTGGCTCCCTTCTTATGACATCTCCTCCCATCCTTGCTTACTTCTCTACTCAATGCACTAAATTCAGCTTTGGAATTTCAAATCAATCCTTCCTACCACCTTCAAACTTCTCTATCACCTTCAAAACCCTTCACTTCTTTTATGTTTCCTCATATATCCTTACTACCATGCCATATTGCAAATTTCCCTTCTCAGTAGCAACTTAGTTCAAGCTTATGAACAAAATCTAAGTTCAACTTTAGTCTAAACTAAGCTCAAGTTCTGAGGGTTTTAAGTTTAGCAGTTTGGAAATGGCAGCGGAAAATGGAGGCAAAAATAAAACATAATAAGAGGGTTTTGCATGTCATTATATTCATTCAATTTGATTTGGGTGGCAGATTCAAAAAGACTGGTGAAAAAACCAAGTTGTACCCTCCCCCCAACTTAAATGGTGAAGTGACCTCACCTCACATTTCTAATTTGGAGGTGGGATAAATATGAAATGATGGAATTAATGATATAATAGTTTGCATGCATGGAGTAATACAAAAAATATAACGAAAGTTTAAAGAACATTATATTAATCATGGAAGTGTACCTTAAGTATCGTCTTGAGAAAATAATCGTTTGTCGTGCGTGGAAACCAAAAAGAATATATTTTTTCTTTGATTTGATGTGACAAATATTAACTGCAAGGTAATGAATAGTGGGTGGTGAGTGCAAATGATGGGACGGGTATGAGCTAGAAATTTGACAGCTTGAGCATTTGAAATGAGCAAGCAACAAAAAAAATCATGTCGCGGGTACTTATTATGAAATGATGAAGATGACATGTGGATATTGTAAAATGAATGTACGTGATTTTGCAGTAAATATGGCGCCAACAATTTTAATTTTCTTTTCAGCTGCCGATTGTGCTACGGGTACCTGCAATGTCAAGACCCATTCTGAACATTGACAACATTAAGCTACAGGTCCCTATGGTATCAGGATCCCTGTGAATATTGATAAATAGGTCCCTCTAAATATTTTATGAACATTATTATAACGTGCAGTGTGTGTGTGAGAGAGAAAAGTAGAAATTAATGACGAATGAACTAAGGGACTGAGTTGTGTAGCTCAATCTCTGGGTCATCAGAAGTGTTTGGTGCATCTTGTGGTGTAGAAGTATCACTCTATATGTCATATTCTATGTTTGGGTCACTGTGTACACCATACTACTGGAAAAGTGAAAATATAAAATCATCTTTTTGTAATGGCTTCTTATAGAGCTTCAATTTGTGGCCATTTACAAGAAGCGAAAAGTGGACTGCACCAATGGTGTGTAATTGTACTGCCCCATTAGGGTAAACTTTGTTGATTTCATAGGGGCCCAGCCATCTAGACTGGAATTTTCCTTTGAAGTCTTTATACTGTGAATCATATAACAGTGCACAATCTCCCACAGTGAACTCCTTGGTTTTAATGTACTGGTCATGCCATTTCTCCCTTTATTGTTGAACTACCTTTGTATGATGTATGGCATCCATTCTTATCTCATCCAACCCATTTAATGTATGCAACCTTTCCTTCTGTGCTTTTTTCAAATCCATTTCTAGGTCTATTATTGTCCTTAGTGTTTTATATTCAAATTCAATAGGAAGGACTAGTGTCTTATGATAGACTAACTCATAAAGTGTAAATCCAGTGGTGGTTTTCCAAGTTGTTTTGTATGCCCAAACTACTTCAGGTAACCTTGAAACCCAATCTTTCCTCTGCAACTACACTGTCTTGGTGAGAATACTTTCAATTTCCCTATTAGTAATTTTCACCTGACCATTAGCTTGTGGATGATAGGGTGTTGATTTTTTATGCCTACTTTTTTATTCTTCAACCAACTTGGTGATTAGATCAGAAGTAAATTGGGGTCCTTGGTCAATGACTATTTCCCTAGGTACTCCATACCTAGTAAAGATATCTTCATATAAGAACTTAGCCACATTACCATCTCTGGAAAATTGTAAGGCTTTTACTTCCATCCATTTTGTCAAGTAGTCAGTGCAAACAAGGATATATTCCTTGTTGTTGGATGTAGGTGAGATTGGTCCAATGAAGTCTAAAACCCATTTGTCAAAAGGTGCCAATGTTAACTAAGGTTGTAAGGGCACCTCATCACTCTTGGTTGGTCTTCCTAGCCTTTGACACCTATCACAACTTCTTGTGTATCTAACAAAATCTTTGTGCAAAGTAGGCCAATAATAGCTAGTTGTGAGGATCTTAAAGGTTTTTTTTCTACAAAATGACCTCCACATGGCTCATCATGAAATGCCTTCATGATTTCAAAGATCTCATCCTCTCTGATACACTTTCTCATGATGTTATCAAGCCCAGTATAAAATAGATAACCAAATATCTAGGAGTATGGAAAAAATTTGTGATCCAACTGTCTCTTCTCCCTTGGAGAAAAGTGTGGTGGAATCTACCTTGTGACCAAATAATTTGCAATATATGCATACTAGGGTACCTATACTTATAGGAAAAATAAGTGTTCATCTGGGAATGAATCATCTACCACTCCTTCAGTTGATTGTGTTGGAAATCTTGATAGGAAATTTGTCACTACATTTGCTTTACCAGGTTTGTCTACTATGGTAATGTCAAATTCTTGTAAAAGAAGTAGTCATCTTACCAATCTACCCCCAACTACTGGCTTGTTCATCAAATACCTGATTTTTGTGCAGTCTGTATGGAAAAAGAATGAATAGCCAGTAATATAGTGCCTTAATTTATTAATAGCATATACTACAACAAGCATCTCTTTTTTTTTATAGTATAGTTCAACTCTAACCCTTGAAGGTTTTTGCTGATGTAATAAATTGCATACTCTTTGTTTCCTTCCTTCTGACCCAAGACTGCTCCGATGGAAAAATCTGAAGCATCTGTAGGTATGTGAAAAGGCAGAGTCCAATTAGGTCCTCTCAAAACAGGTGCTTGAGTCAAGGATTTCTTCAACTCCTCAAATGTGTGTTGACACTCAAGTTTCCATTGAAATTCAATGTCCTTACTCAGAAAAATAAATAGTGGTGTAGCAATCTTACTAAAATATTTGATAAACCGCCTGTAGTAGCTACATGGCCAAGCAAGCTCCTGATATCTCTTTATTTTTTAGGAATAAGTAAGGTAGATATTGTCTCTATTTTGTGTGGATCAACCTGAATTCCTACACTAGATATAAAGTGTCCCAATACAATTCCATGAGTCATCATCATGAAACATTTTTCATTGTTGAGTGACAGGTTGTGTTCTTTACATCTTTTTAACACTTTTTCTAGATTATTGAGAGCTTCTTCATACCTTTCACCATAAGTAGTAAAGTCATCCATGTATATCTCCATGCAATCATGTGCATAATTAGAAAATATTTTGAGTACTTCTCTTTGAAAGGTAGTTGGAGCATTACATAAGCCAAAGGGTAGAATAGAGTAAGCATAAGTTCCCAAAGGACATGTGAATTTAGTCTTGTCTCGATCCTCTAGAGCAATTTTAATCTAGTTATAACCACTAAAACCATCAAGAAAAGAAAATTACTTCTTCCCAGCTAGAGAATCAAGTACTTGATCTATGAAGGGTAAAGGAAAGTGGTCTTTCCTAGTGGCTGTATTTAATTCCCTATAGTCTACACAAACTCTTCATTTCCAACCTTTCTTGGGAACAATTACCAAAGGTGAGACCCATTCACTATCTGATATTAGATAGATAAAACTTGCATCAAGGAGATTTTGTAGCTCAACTTTCACTGTCTCCCTCAATACAAGATTCATACATCTCTATGGTTGTCGAATGGGTCTATAGCCATCATTAATATAAATTGTGTGCATACATAAATCAGGATCTATTCCTTTCATATCACGGTAATCCCATGCATATGTTGTTGAGTGTTCTTGCAGCACTGTTTACAGAGAGTTATGTTGCTCTTCTATCAAGGCATTATTTATGTTTAACTTCCTTCCTAGCATGATTTCCAATTCCTTGGATGACTCTTAAATAGATGAGAGATCAAGGCTTGGTATTATGGGTAGACATTGTTGAGGTAGTAATGAATGAAATATCTGAGATGTTTCTTCTATAGAATTGGTGGGTATAATACTTTGCAAGGGGTCTTTTAGGCATCTAAGGCATTCTTGTTGTTGTAGGCTCCTACTGTAGTCATTTTGGATTATGTGAATTCGTCTTCATCCTGGTCATCCAATAAGGGGTTGCGCTCTATAGTCATCAGTGTTTGCAGAGAATAGTTATCTTCCTCATCCAAATTGGGTCAAATAGTTTTCTCAAGGTCAACATAAGGTTGGGTTGGTGGATAAAGAACCAAGTTCTTAGTGACTGTCCCATTGGATATTATCATTTTTCTAGACCTACAACCTATAAATGCATCAGCTATAGCTAACCAGGGCCTGCCTAGGATGAGTGGGTAACCTGCAACATTAACTTTGGGTTGTAACATTATAAAGTTAGTAGGATATTCCCAAGAATCCAATACAATCACTAAGTCTTCAATAATTCCCTCAGGCTTGACCATGGACCTATCAACAAGCTATAAAACAGTTTGTGTGGGCCTGAGGTTGACTAACTAAAGCACCCGCATTGTTTCTTTTGTCATGAAATTGATTGTGGCTCGCAAATCTATCAAAGTATTCTTAATGATGGTTTCATTTATCTTTATTTTCACTACTGTACTACCAGGATCTATATACTTATAGACAGTAATGTTCCCTAACATGATATCTGCAAGGTTTCCCAAGACTTGGACTATCTGAGGATCTTTCTTTTTCCTTCCTAGTTTCTTAAGACATAGATCCCTCACTATTTTTGTATAGATAGGGATGTCTTTGATAGCTTAGATAAGTGGAATCTTGATTCTCACATCTTTTAATTGACCTAAAAGATCTAACTTAGCCTGTGTGTGATGCTTTTGAATAGATAAGTGTTCAAGAAAAGGTGGCTTTAGACTTGAGGTAGGTTGGTGCACCTGATTTGACTCAGGTTCCAAAAGTGATTTTTCTAAAGCTACAACTAGAGGTTCCTCATCCTCCTCTGTAATTTGAGGGGATGAAGGTCCAACAAGTTGTTTTCCTGATCTAAGGTGGACATCACTCACTTCTACCCCATAAGTGGGGTATTGCATAGCTTTGTTAGTATAAGCCTATTGAACAGGCTTAGTGTTAGGGTTAGGTGTAGGTTGGGTAGGTATTTTGGGCTTCTTAGGTGATTGATTTGTATGATTTGATGGAGGAATTAAAGCTTGTTTTTGTGGTGGAGGAGGGAGCATAGGCTACTAATAGTTCATATTTGGTTGCTGCCATTGCTAGCCTTTCTACCACTGAGGCTGCCACTGATTCTGGTATGTTGGCCATTTTGGATTGTAATTAGAACTTGAATTTTTTTTTGTGGCCAAGGGTTTGGTTGTTGGTTCCAATTTGGTTGATCTTGTGTCCATTGTTGAGGGTTCTGCCACTAGTTTTGGTTTGCTTGCTAGGGTTGAGAGTTCCAAGCAGAAAAGTTTTGATTCCCAATAGGAAAGGATGAATTAAAGCTAAGGGGGTGTTGTGGCATACTTTTTCTTTGTTTCCATGGCCTCATTTGTGCTATATAAAAGATTTTTCCATCATCTCCTTCAATTGGTTGGAAATTTGGTTTCTCAACTTTATCTTGCTGGATACTTTCCACTCTTTTGCATTTGCAATTTGCTTTTCTTTTCCCGCAACTTGGACAATATTCAGTGAACATAGCCTCAACATCCTCCCACTTCTTCTCAATGTGGAGAGTATCCAACTAAGTTTCCAAATTGTTGATGATGTCCTCTTTCATGTTGGATAACAAATTACTTAGCTCTATTTTTGAAACCCTTGTAGATGATTTACCAATTGTGGATGTCCTATCTCCTCTTGGCCTTTTTGTGAAGGTCCTAGAATAATTCCCATAGACCTTACAAATTTCTGAAAATGGTATATGTGAAATGTTTCCTTGTCCAATGAGGTTCAAGGCATCCATGCAGTCATCATTGACCCCCTCAAGAAGACTAACTTGAGGGACTCTTCTGATAACTTATTCTATGGGTTTTTCTTTAGAGAAAACTAAAATCTCTCCACATAATCTTCTAAGGGCTCATCATCCTTTTGTGACATTATGAAAATGTCATCTTTCCTCCTGTCAGGTCCCCTACAATAGTCTCTATAATTTTCTAAGAAAAATGTCTTCATGTTGTCCCAATCAAGAACAACATCCATTCCTAATCCCATGAACCATCTTAGGGTTGCATCCTTTAGAGTTGCAGGGAAGAGTTTAAGCCTATGAGCATCAGAACTGTAGTCATAACTTCTGCATAGGACATCAAATTCAAAGAGAAATGTATATGGGTCCTCAGTCATTAACCCATACAAGACTAATAAGTCCGATGGAGGAATTTTCATTAGCACTATAGCCTTTTCTTGGTTAGTGATGGGAAACTCAAATGTTGGTTGTTCAACATCATCATCCACTGCATCACCCATGGTGTGGTATGTTACTTTTGTATGTGTACTAGATGTTGGTGATAAGGAAATTTCTTCTTCTATGTTACCCTCACTTTGAGTACTAGATTCACCAATCTTTGATATAGTTTCTTGGTGTGTAGAGGGAAGGAACCTACCCAAGGTATCTCTCTGCATCTACATACATGAAATATAGCTTTATATCCAACAGTCCTGCACAATGTTAGTGCATCTTTGATGTTGGAAAAATATTATATGTAACATTCCTAATGCTAAAAAGAAAAGTTGACTATGAAAGCTATAAAAATAATTCTATGAAGATAGCACCATCCCTAAAAACAATGCCAAAAATGTAGATTCTAATCTAATGTGTTGTAAACTTGGCATAACCTACACAATTACAAGGTTTAACTAATTGAATAGTCCACTCAACATTGCTCAAAACTACATTAAATTGTCAACCCAGGGTTAGTAAGCTTATGATGGTGTAGCATTATATATGCCTTCAAGGACTCAAAGCTACTGAAACTACCCTATTCAAGTTATTCTATTTGTTGGAAACTCACAGAATTGCAAAACAGTAAAAACATAAACCAAAACTACTTGCTATAGGTACCTAAAACATAGAATGCAACTGAATTGTTACTAATGAAATGATGCTTATGACAAATCAAAACTGATAAAAACTAATGAATCAAGTAAATTAACCTCTAGAGTACTAGTGGTTAACCATTACATGTAGATTCATAAAAATTCATTAACAATAAGAAAGATATGAGATTCTAATTAACTTGCATATGATTCATGAAGTAGTGATAAATTGATAACAACTATTAAACAATAAGGAACAACTGAAAATGAAGTGAGGAATAGTACCTTGAGTGGCCTTCTCAAGTATTTGTTCCCACTTTAACTTAACTCAAATCTTACTAATCAAATTCTACGCATTCCATAAAATTAGCTCCATTCATTGCATATCTTCATGAAAGATTACAAAAGATCTTTACACAAATTGTACTCAATCATTCTAAATATTCTTCATGTCTTCAAAACTGAAAGTAATTGATAACATAAAACTAAAAACCAACTAACTACTCTACGGATTCAACCAACAACTATATACAAGCTGAGGGAATATTATCCAAAGCAACAACTTAACCAAAATCATTAACTCCACTCCCAGATATTTAGAGCATAGAGTTAAGGCTGATTTATTCAACCTATAACTGAAAAAGAAAAAGAATCCTAATAGGACTAGAACTCTATCAACACAGAATTACATGTAAACATACAACCATGTGTCAAAATTCCATAAGTAAAGGAGACCTCTTCTTCAATGTTTATTAACTGGTTATAATAACGCATGTTCAACCTTCATCAAGTGCCTTTAATCATGTTTAGTCTACTCTGGAACTCCTTTACCTCGCTGTCTAGCGTTCCTTTTTCTACGGGTTCATCTCGCAATAGCCATGTGCCACGGTTCCTCTTTAGCTGCAAACAAGTCAATTCTGCAAAACATGTACACAAGAATAGCTATCATAATCAAAACATAGCATTCCATCAACATTTCATTCATATTTTCATATAAACCATTCAATACTAATATATTATAACCATAATTCCATCATTAGATTTTAGGTTCATGTCTGCATAATGGATATGAAAGGATAATATAATATAGGATCACTGTCTAAAAAACTTGTGTCTAAAAGTATCTAAAGGTATATATAAAAGCAACAAAGAATGAGCTATTATCTAGACTTATCAGTTGGGTAACCTTTAATGTAGTCTAACTGAGCTTTCACACACCCACTGTTAGAATGATCAAGTCAATAACTTCGAGTAAGTGCCTATGGTCATGGTCTTGACTTAACAGAATAATTGGTAGTCATCCTTGTTTGAGATAGGTTGTCTCTTTGGATTGAATTATGTGATTGAGTCTCTCTGATCATGATGTATTTGTATCAATCAACAATTATATATGTATAAGAATGTATACTAGATATGTGTGTGTATGGAAATAATACTCATGCATAGTGAATGTAGAGGTGCATGTCCATATGAAGGTAGGAATACTTTCACGTACCATGCACAAATACATCATATGCATCGAGATGCCTATTGGACACATATCACAAACACATATATGTGCATATGCATTTGTTATATACAATTGGCGATTAATGAATAGGTGAGGATTATGTGTTTGGGTTTGAATACAAAAGTAATGATATATGTATATTAAAATTTAGATATATTAATGTGTGAGTATATTATTACGTTCATGTAAACAAATATACTTATATGTTAGTATACATATACATGTATATATATATATAGATAGATAGATAAAATTACTTAATTATATATTTGCATGGCAACTAATATATACGAATCTTCATAAGTATATATACAAATGATATTATATGTGAAATATTAACTTGATCCTATTCATTTGAATATCAAATGTACACATATTTAATTGACTTGGAATATATATAAAAATAAATATATATATATGTAGATATATTAGGAAAGTATTTGAGGCTGATTTGTATATATATATATATTATACAAAATATTGGAGGTTGATTTATACATATACTATGCAAAGTATAAAGGCTGATTCATATAAGTATGTGCTTTGGTCGATGAATGTGAAACATAGTGTTGTCTAAGTGAAACGAAAGTCTTCATTAGCAACGCGTAGATGCCTTTATATTATGTGTAAAGTGTTGAAAGAATGGAGTGCATGGTAAGGCACTGCCATAGGAGGTAATAATGCAGCTTGATTATATATTAATGACTAGCATAAGATAAATGAAAAGAGCATAGTGAAATAAGTGTTGCGCACTAAATTATGGTGATAAGATAAATGCAACATGTTGTATAAGACAACACCACAAATGCTTTAATAGTGAATTTGATTCATTGACAAGTATTGAATGCTTAAACCATGACCAAATCAACAAAGTGAGAACGTAGAAAAGTGTTTGTTGACAAATTCTATTTATCTAAAAAACAAGTTGTAAAAATAGGGAAGAGCTACAAACTTAGCGCCATAATACAAATTATCCGATTGCTTTAGAAGTCTATCAAGATGGAAACCAATTAGCTGTGTTAAAACATGTGATATTTAAATGTGTCAAACCTGCTATGTCGGTCATTGGATCAATTTGTTGTGATGAATCAATGACTATCTTCATGAGAATTCACCACATTTCTTCTTCAAAGCTGAGTTGATTAATATGGCTGAGAAGTGGCGTATAATGAACCTTATTTTTAGCCTTGTGAAGCTGATTCTTATGTATAAATATAGGTTGATCATACCTCATTTCATACACTTTTTCATATGCAACAGTATGCTACCGTTCTACTATAGTTTTCCTTTGATTACTATTGCTAAGAGCTTTGATAAGAGAGTTTTAGAAAATTTAAGCAAAGGAAGGTTGATATATAATTTCATAGAAAGAGGAGGCCAAGCTAGGAAGTTCTAGAGTCGATTAGATAAAGTGATGACAGGCATGGAATACTATTCTTATTTTGATTATCTTTAAATCTGAAAGATTACTATCTTGTTGGTGTGTTTGTGAATTGCACTAGTTAGTTTATAATAGGGAAAATATCTATGTGCTTATTGGAAAGGAAAAGAATCTAGATGTTATGATTTCCTTATGATTGCTACATATATACTCCATATGAAGGAGTGAATATCATTATTAGTATTATTTATTAGAATTGAGGAAAATAATTTAAGAAGTTATTTGATACAGAGTTACTCACATGATCTTGTTTGATATTGCTTGAGAAACCTATCTATTAGTTTATTATTTTAATATACCCTATATGGGAACTCATACGATGTCTTTATACAGAGATAGTCTACACTACATGTATAACGTAAGATGTATCAATGTCATGAAGTAACTTGACATCGTTAGTTTACTATGTTAGGAAACCTTGGGAAAGATAAGGTTAGCAACACAACCATAGTGAAGGTATGAAGAAATGATAGGATGAGTCATTTCTAATCTAGACTTGAATGATCACTCGATCATTGCTTTACTATTGAACAATACCTTAGGTTGGGAGTAACCTATGAGGATCTAGAATTCTATGTGATTAATGGTTGAAACCCTAGGATAAGAATTATCTACTAGGATTGGGATATTTACTTGATTTCCCATTGGAACCAATAAGTTGAGAATAACCTACTTGGATGGGTTATGTAGTTGAGATTTTTTAAAGCTTATAGGTTAAATTAACATACACAATCTGACTAATTATTGATTATAGATTATATCCGAGACTAGGGTATACCAAGGTTGAGACACACCTATATGGTTAAGTAGATCACTTGATTTTATGAGATACTATTTGATTGAAGCCATAGGTGGATTACCTATTGAGTTAGCGTTGTTACCTAATTGGTTGTTTTATACTCTGGATGTGAGGTCATATGGTGGAAAAGATTCTACTCTTTGAATAACCCTTTTTACTAAGGAGATTACACTCTCAAGTGGAATCTTTTATTGATATGATTAATCTTCGATTGAATTCATTTATTTAAGAGACTATACTCTTGATGAGAATCACTTATTGACATGATATATTGATGATTATTTATTCTATGATAGGTTGAATCTTATGTAGATATACTATAGATTATAAGGTTAATCTTGGAACTAGACTGCCCGTTGAAAGGAATAGCCTGTTAAGTTGTTTATGCAAAGCTAATGTGTAGACTAGAAAAGCTTGTATGTTATACCTAGGGATTAGAATATCCATTGAAGGGGAGGTAACTTATGCTTATGCTTTATTGGTAGAGATACCATTGTAATTTGGGAAAAGGGGAATAGGTTATTTTTGAGGTTAGGGATTACTTATGGAAGGAAATTACCTAAGCATAGAATATGAATGGTCATAATCCAAACCGAGCTATAGAGGTGTATGCGAATAGGAAGACTGTCACTTGAAGTACTAGGTGAGAATATTTTGGCCAATGTAGTGTAAGTTTCCATTGGTTACACTATCAGTTCAATGTATTCCTTTTATGCATTCTAGTTTAGGATTTTCATACTTGTAGGGGAAACGACTGTATGATTAGGTTATGGTTTGTAGGACACAACACTAAGCTCATATATGTTATTTTTATGGGGTTTACTAACCAAAATATTTGTTGAAGGGTAGGGCCATCTTACCATATGTGGTAGATGTGTGAGGGACCGCATTTGAGTTCATGGTTGGCAAAAAAGCGCTTGAGTGATGCTTCTCCTCATTAGTTGACCTCAAGGATTATGGATGTTTGTGCTAGTATCTGGGACAACAAGAGTGTATGCACCAAGTGGTGATATCAGGACTAGCTTTTATATCTAATGCCAAATGAATCTTAAAAGAGCTATGTATGTTTCATGTACCCATTTATATGGAAGGATAAATTATTGAAATGATAAACTTGTGTTTATTCAATATGAAATATATGTTATGGAAAGATTTGTGAAATTACGATGTAATGCAATGGAAGTTGGTATAATGTTTATTTCAAATGTGCATGTGATTTACATTAAGGAAAATAATTTTTTTTACTACTATGTTATGATATCATGGAACATTCACTTGAGTTGAAAACATTGAAAATTTTACTGATTAGAACACCGGGGTTGTTACATGTGGTATCAGAGCTACCAGGTTCAGTTTTGGAGCCTATGGGATCATTATGTAAGTTAAACGTAAACCTTATTGAAATTCAAAGGTTGAAAAATTCTTATGCCAAGATGGAAAGAGGAAATAAATAAGGGAAAAGAGAAGGAAGATAATATTTCAAGGAACTTTTTTAAATTTGGGACTAGATAAGAGTCGTCCCTATAATTGAAAACTCCAACACAACATGATACCCTTGGATTGCAGAAGATTATGCAATCAGGTTATCTAGGAGGGTTATGAAGGATAACCAATATGTACCTTCACCCAATGAAATAGTTATATGACTCTAAGGGGATAGGAAGAATTGAAATAACCCCCCTTATTGGTAGCGACCTATATTTGCAAGGAGTCAAGGATTTTTGGATTTAGTAAGAATACTATGAAACTAGGAGCATGCATCATTGGCATAAGTTGAAAACTTCAATCAAAGTAGGAAGTCAACGTTTTGTGAATCTAAGTCAACTAAGGAAATATCCAAGAGGTTGGATAACCCTTGAAAAAATCTAATTTTGAACAAGATCAAGAAGGAGATAGTACCTTAGAATAAGGATAGAGACCAAAGGGTCAAAAAAGAAGAAATCAATGAAGTGAACATGGTTCCACCAAACCAAAATTGAAAAGATCAATTTGGAGTTCTGATTAAGATGAAGAAAAGGAACCAAACAACTTTGGTATATCTAAGGATATAAGTTACCAAGAATAGGAACAAGTCACTTAGAAAGGTGATTGTAAGAAAGAAACCTAAAAAAGTAAATCGGGTTGGTCCTACTAAGGTTCAATTAGTACATAGATTGGTAGAAGTGTATATTGAACTCACCAACTTAGCAACGAAAGTAAACTTATGTTTAGAGGTTCCAAAAGGAAATGGGATACTGAGTGACACTATGTGTCAAATCAAAAGAATTAGTATGGAAACAATGCTCTAAGTTGAAGACACATCAACCAAAAGAGGCTTTGTGGATATGGATATTCCTCCACAAAAAAAAGATAATGGTATACATGGAAAATAGAATTGGAATATTAGAGATCCTCTTAGCTTGTAAAGTTTCTGATTATTCAATAGATCTCTTTATTTATGAACCAATCAATTATTGAATCTATGAGATTAGAGACCAATGATAAGTCAATTTTAGAAAGCAAATGTTTGCTAGGAGTTCAACTTTGAGTTTATCAAATATCTTGGAAACACTAAGGGGGGAAGAAAGAGAATGGATTGACTTAGATAAAGTACCCCACACAACGAAGATCATCAATATATTTTTGATTCAGAAGAACTTTTGACTTCTTCGTAAGTCATGATTTCAATAAAAAGTCTTACATTTTGTGGCCTCAAGGATAAGGTATTGGAATTATTGGAGGAAGATATTGAAAGGTCAAGGATAATGACCAATGGGAAAGGAATATTTATCACACAAATACCTGATATATAATTTATTTGAAGATCAATCGATATTATCATTGATGCCTTAGAAAAGAGAAGGCACTATGCTTGATCATGAAAAGAAAGATCATTGCCTAAGGAATAGGTCAAGGAAGATCTAAATTGCTCGTGATTTTGAGTTATAGAGAAACATTCATGTTTGGAAACTAGGTATGTAATTAAATTTGATATCTTTTGGGAACCAACATATTTGAATAAGAATTGTACTTGAATTAGTATAAGATGCTCATCGTGAAAGTTAGATTGAGCTAAAAATAGTGTTACATCTTTGGAAATGGTCAAAGGACAAAAGAAGTCCAAGGTATGGATGACATAAGAAGAAGGAAATATATCTCCACAAGATGTCTAACCATTATATTTCAAGAAACAAATGTGGCATGAGTCCACAAAATAGGGTTTCATTTAGTCGGAATAGGCTAACATGGATATGAAAGAACCTATGCACCCAAATTCTTGGAAGATGAAAGAATGAATGGGGTAAATTGATGTCACAGTTAGGACATTGGAATGGAAAAATTATTTGTTAGATGAGGAACCACTATAACCTACAAAAAGATAGAGTAAGATGTTGCATGGTATGTAGCAAGTTAGTGTCTAGTATGCCAAGAAATGAAGACAAGATGTAGTCATCGACAGGACATGTATACTCTCTTGAGATTCCAGAGTGGAAGTGGTAGAATGAAAGATAGTTTAATCTATCTATGTTGATGGAACTGACATAATGTTATGGTGGATAGACTCACCAAGGTAACCAATGCTGGTTGGAAATTTTAATTTATAGGATTTTGGTCCTAAATGGTATATTGTGTGAACTAGTTGCTTAGTGTTCATGAGAAGTTTGACTCATAGGAGAACAAGAAAATAATGATAAAGTTGTGTTTTGACCATGATTATCTTATGAAATTAAATTGAACAAATGCACAACATATTATTATTATAGCTAGATAGGAAAAAGTAGCAAACTGAATCTTGGAGGGTTTGAAAAAAAATACTTATACTTCTATAGGCTAGGCCCATTATATGGAGAAGGTTTGAATCTCTACTAAGCTACAATAGGCTAATAAATAGGGATAACCTTAGACCTAAAATGTTGAAAAAATGGAATAATAGATCGAAGGATCAAAGAAAAACTTGGATTGATACAAACTTTGAATTAGGAAGCATTAATGTGCTAAAGGAAAATGGTTGAGACAATAATGGACAGTCTTAGCTTTTGAGTTATCTAAAGGTGTAAATACCAAAGGGAAGGAAGGGAACCATGGTGTAGTGCGCAATGCATCATCATTCCTTTTATACTTGGATTACACTAAGGATAAATTCATTAGCCAATGAGAACATGTTTTCCAATCACTGTAACATAGGTGTCATCTAGGATACAGTTATTATTGTACTTGGGATGTACATACAAGGTAATATGATTATATTGTATAAGCTCTTTGAGAGGGAAAGTATGCATAAAGCACACAAATACTTCCTAAGAATTAACAAGAACACTTGATGCAAGGTCCAAGAAGGAAAAGATTGCAAATGGTGGTGTTACGAGGTAAGATTATTTTATAATTCTTACATGATTTGAAAATGGTAACTAAACCTTTGTTTGAATTTATCTATATGATAATGTGCTTAAAATCATCTAGGATGATGATTCACAAGGGGGGAAGTATGTCACACCCCATCTTGTTGTTACTAAGTTAATTTTACCTTCACTAGTAAATAGGATGATAAATGCAATCATAATTTTGATATGTTGATAAAAGAATGGAATATTGAAATAGGTATTAAGTTATTATTGCTTTGAAAGAGTAGTTATGTTTATATTGATGATGAACACTGAAATAATATGTATTATGGATTTTCTAATTGATGAAAGTGGATATCATATGAACACCTAACTACCTCTGAAAATGTTTCAAGTTAGATGCAGGTACAGGTTCAATCCTCTGGAAGGGAGGGGAAGTATCACTCAGGAGAAGTGTTTGGTCGGGTAACCTTTAATGCAGTCTAACCAAGCTTTCACACACCCACTGTTAGAATGGTCAATTCAATAGCTTCAGGTAAGTGCCTATGGTCATGGTCTTGACTTAACATAATAATTGGGTAGTCATCCTTGTTTGAGATAGGTTGTCTCTGTGGATTAAATTATGTGATTGAGTCTCTTTGATTGTGATGTATTCGTATCAATCAATGATTATATATGTATAAGAATGTATATATGTGTGTGTGTATGGAAATAATATTCATGCATAGTGAATGTAGATGTGCATGTCCATATGAAGGTAGGAATACTTTCACGTACCATGCACGAATACATCATATGCATCGAGATACCGGTTGGACACATATCACAAACACATATATGTGCATATGCATTTGGTATATATAATTGGCGATTGATGAATATGTGAGGATTATATGTTTGGGTTTGAATACAAAAGTAATGATATATGTATATTAAAATATACATATATTAATGTGTGAGTATATTATTACATTCATGTAAACAAATATACTTATATGTTAGTATACATATACATGTATACAAACAAACACATAATTACTTAAGTATGTATTTGCATGGCAACTAATATATATGAATCTTCAAAAGTATATATATATATATATGCAAATGATATTATATGTGAAATATTAACTCGATCTTATTCATTTGAATATCAAATGTATACATATTTAATTGACTTGGAATATATATAAAAATAAATATATATATATATATACATGTAGATATATATATTTATATATATTAGGAAAGTATTTGAGGCTGATTTGTATATATATATTATGCAAAGTATTGGAAGCCGATTTATACATATACTATGCGAAGTATAAAGGTTGATTCATATAAGTATGTGCTTTGGTCGATGAATGTGAAACATAGCGTTGTCTAAGTAAAATGAAAGGCTTCATTATCAATGCATAGATACTTTTATATTATGTGTAAAGTGTTGAAAGCATGGAGCGCATGGTAAGGCATTTCCATAGGAGGTAATAACGTAACTTGTTTATACATTAATGAGTAGCATAAGATAAATGAAAAGAGCATAGTGAAGTAAGTGATAGGCACTAAATTATGGCGATAAAATAAATGCAGCGTGTTGTATAAGATAGCACGACAAATGCTTTAATAATGAAGTAGATTCAATAACAAGTACTGAATGCTTAAACCATGACCAAATCAACAAAGTGAGAACACAACCAAGTGTTTGTTGACCAATTCTTCTTATGCAAAAAACAAGCTAGTAAAATAGGGAAGAACTGCAAACTTGGAGCCATAATACAAATTTTTTGATTGCTTTAGAAGTATATCAAGCTAGAAACCAATTAGTTGCGTTAAAACATGTGCTATTTGAATGTGTCAAACCTGTTGTGTCGATCATTGGGTCAAGTTGTTGTGATGAATCAATGACTATCTTCATGAGAATTTTCCACCTTTCTTCTTCAAAGTTGAGTCGATTAATATGGCTAAGAAGTGGCATATAATGAACCTTATTTGTAGCCTTGTGAAGTTGATTCTTCTGTAAGGTCGATCATACCTCATTTCATACACTTTTTCATATGTAACAATACATTGTTGTTTTGTTGTATTTTTCCTTTGAGTGATTATTATTGTTGAGAGCTTTGATATGAGTTTTAGCGAGGTTAAGTGAAGGAAGGTTGATATCTAAGTTGATAGCAAGAGGAGGCCAAGCTAGGAAGTTCTCGATTCGATTGGATAAAGCATTGACAGGCATGGAATACTATTCTTATTCTGATTTACCTTTAAATCTGAAATATTACTGTCTTGTTTGTGTGTTTGTGAATTGCACTAGTTAGTTTATAATAAGGAAAAGATCTGTGTGCTTATTAGAAAGGAAAAGAATCTAGATTTTATGATTGCTACATACATACTCCATATTAAGGAGTGAATATCGTTATTAGTATTATATACTAGAATAGAGGAAAATAGCTTAAGAAGTTATTTGATATAGAGTTGCTTGCATGATATTGTTTGATTTTGCTTGAGAAACCTATCTATTAGGTTATTATTTTAATATACCCTATATGGGAACTCGTATGATGTCTCTATATAGAGATAGTCTACACTACATGTATAACATAAGATGTACTGATGTCATGAAGTAACTTGACGTTATTAGTTTACTATGCTAGGAAACCTTGGGAAAGACAAGGGTTAGCAACACAACCATAGTGAAGGTATGAAGAAATGATAGGTTGAGTCATTGCTAAAATGTACTTGAATGATCACTCGATCATTGCTTTACTATTGAACAATAGCCTAGGTTGGGAGTAACCTATGAGGGTCTAGAAGTCTATGTGATTGATGGTTGAAACCCTAGGATAAGAATTATCTACTAGGATTGGGATATTTACTTGATTACCCATTGGAACCAATAAGTTGAGAATAACCTTGTTACCTGATTTTTAGCTTTCAGTTTAAATCAGGTAACTTAGTGTTTATTCTTTTGGTGTTTTCGTTTAAACATTTTAAAAGATAAACCATAGTCTACTAAGTTCATTAATATGCATAAAAGAGATTGTCAAAAACATATTACATTTTATATCAATGCTGCAATTACAGAGAAATGAGAAAGAGAACCATATGTATTGCAAATTTAATCTTTATTGATAATCATGAGAGTATAAATGTCCCTCACAAGCTAAGGGACTAGCTATCCTAATGTTGGTAAAGAAGAAATCATACGCATATGGATACAAAATTAGAATTGCATATAACATAAAAAGGGACCCATCATTTCCTAGTGGAATGACAAATCTCGTTGACTTGGCCTTGCATCATCTCGATCTTGCTATGTAGCTCTGCTTCCGTTTGACACCCTCTTCACTACTCCTAGGTTTCCTGCATTGGATTAAAACAATGTTGTTAGAGCAATGAAAAATCCTTGATCAAAATTATATGCAAAACATCCATAAACATGTGATCAAATATTTACAAGCATTAAAATAGTAGCATACCATAAGTGTCCTTGAAAACAAGAAAGGAGTGATAAAAAACACCTATGATATGCTTTGTTTATCTAACTATTTTTTCCTTGTGCAGATTTAGGACAAGTCTTGTTACTGTTATGATTCAGCTAATTACAAGATGTGAGGTAAATGTGGCTCCCACAAGGGTAGAGCTCAGCATGCTGCCCTCTAATGTTTTAAGAGGGATAGGAAATTGAGCAACTTGATCAAAGATAGATATGCTATTAATGCATTAAATCAACATGGAATCACACCAGTTGATCAACTTTCATTATCAGATTCACAAGATGCAACATATAATGTGAGATGTCATGAAATTCAAAATTCATAATGAATCAGTTACAAGGCTGCCATCATGTCAAAAGGAAGGTACATTTTGTTGGACATGTCTTTCAATCATCTTAAGTGGATCCATGATCCATTTTATTAAAAGAAGTAAATGATTTCAAAGATGCATCAAGTTCAATTATGCGTGTCTTAAATAATGAAGGAGAAATCAAGGCATGCCTAAAGCCATCATGAGGCATGTGGGGCAGCAAGAAGTAACAGTCCAAGGTGTTGTCAAGTCCCTCTCATCTTAACCCTATTGGAAAGCCACACACCACATAGGATGGTGATCTTTCAGGTCACCAACATAGGTGACATGTGTCTGCCCACTAGAATTAAAGTGAGGAGATGGTGTGTATTTGTTGCACATGATCAAAAGGATTGAAATGTTGTAGAGATCAGGTTACAAACATGTGGGGCAGCAAGCAATTGTTGTGGGGACCATGAAGATTGGAGCGGTCCTAAAGGAAAAAATTCATGCTACATGTCATGAACAGGACAACAACAATAAATAGAATCATGATCTCATGCATATGGACAACAACCATGAATGCATGCTACATGACAGCAAGGGCAGTCATTACATTCATTAAGGGAGCAAGTGAACAATGTTTTCACTTTAGTAATGAATGATAAACTATAAAGAAGTCATGCAATGAGAAGTGTAGTAAAAAAACACCAAGGAGATAAGTATCATGAGTTCATGTCAATCAAGTATGGTGTTATCATATGCTAGTATCATTCCAAGCACAGGAAAGAAGAGGTTCTACACCTAATAGATAATATCATGTGCTAAATTACAAATGATCAACTATTATTTGCATTTTATAGAGTAACTGAACATGAAATAGAGAATACAACCTTTGATCCAAGTGTTGAAAATGAACATTGTCATATAGGGTAGTCATACCAGGGCAGAGATAAAGTTCAATGCAATGGTAGTCTATTGGAAGTTTTGGTTCACTATGTTTAAGGAATGCACCTCTTTCAACATCTTTTGAGTTGCAAGTCCAACAAATATGGGGTAGCCATTATCTTCTAGTGGTTGTGTTATGGTGCTCTCTCACATTTGCAAAAGCTATAAGAACATTGAGAAAGGTGATACACCTATATCATCACCTATGAAGAGAATGGGGGGTTAGTGGATATTCTCATAGTGTTTCATGCAGGGGTTTGGTCATCATAAATGATCCAACATGGATCAAAATTGCATGCCAGAGAGCAGGAACCCAAGTTCAGTACGATAAGAATCTTTGCCTTGAGAACAAGTATACATAACAATGATATGGTGAACACATCATCACCTATGAACAGAGATAGAATGTTAGAATTGGCTATGGATGCCACCCAAGATCTATGGACCAAATGGAAAGCACAAGAAAGAGAGAAATATTATGACAAGAATAAACTGTATTCAATGTCATTAATATGATATGCCTATTATGATTGATTACAAATGAGAAAGACCCCTTGGTTATATAGCCAAGGTGAGAACATAGAAGGGCATAAGATTATGACAAGTGTCAGAATCTTATGACATGAGACAACAAGGAAAACTTATCACTCCACCAAAGATGGAGAGATAATCACATGATGTGTCCACAAAAGGTGGAAATGATGAGGTGATGAGATGTCAAGTCCACCAAAAGTGGAGATTCTCCAACAACCTCCTATGTGGTCCCTAAGTAAACTTAACTAAGGTGTAATTATGACCTAGGACAAGGTACAAGATATTTAATTACACCAACACCCCCCCTTAAGTGCAACTTAGGGAGTAGTGCACAAATGAAAACAATGCAAGATGGGTCCCGGCTACTAGGCCATGTTAGGTACCCATGTACAAACAATGCAATCAATGCAATGCAATCTCTCACAAGCGAGGAAAGGGAGAGAGTGGAAGAGAAGCAAGGTAGAAGCAAGGTAGCCCCCCCTCAATGTTGAGTCTCCTGCAAGAATGGTAGAAGCTCGACATTGAATGCTGAAGACGATCCAATCTCGCCGAACAACGTTCCTCCCCTTAGGAAGAAACAAAACCAAGGATGTATGCAGGATATCATGAAGATGGATGATGTGTGATGTCTCTGAAGCATGCTCAAGTGTCTCCATGTCGATGCAAAAAGTTGAACCACTCCAATCAGGCGTTCTAGGCCACACTGCTGAAGAGGAAAATCCAACATCTAGTAGAGATGAATGTAGAGCACTATCCAAAGAAAATGGTATCTCCTCTGAAAACAAAGAAGCCTCCTCCAAATGTTGTCCAAAAGAATCCACACTCACGCCAAACTGTAAAGAATGATCATGTAGAGAATGAACAAGAGGGTCAAAGTGTTCCCTCACAACAACTGAAGAAGGTTCATCTTCATCAAAGAGAAGATGGATGCTATCAAGAGTGTCCTCCAAGTCAGAAAGATGAGACTCCACAAACAAGTCTGAAATACCTGTTAGGAAGCCATCCAAAGTAACCATATCTGGAAGACTATGTGAATCCTGCTGCACTGAATCACTAGGAGTCAAAACTGTAGCAACACAAGCATCATCAACTGCAACAGTAGGTGGAGGAGATGAAATGCAAGGCTCAAGAACTGGATCTGATGTGAGTATGCCCAAGTTCAAAAAGCCAAATGTCTCCTCAGAATCATAGTTGTGATCAACAGTCGAAGGAACATCGTCATCATCAGAAGAAACTGTGCAAAGGAATACAACCGAGATGAATGATCAACCACCCCAGTAGCAATGATATCTCTAGTCTCCAAGTCACGAATGATAACAGAATCAGGAGTGAACTCCACAGTTCTCCCATCGCCACCATGTGTAATCTGATAAATGGAAAGTAGATTGTTCGTCAAATGAGGAACACACAAGACATCCTGAAAAGTGTTCTCCCCAATGCTAATAGATCCCTTCCCTGTTACACTCATGTATGTATTGTTTCCCATCAAGATAGGAGACATTGAACAAGGCTGAAATGAAGAGAAGATAGTCTGTGAAGATGCCATATGATGTGATGCTCCTGAATCTAGAAGCCATCTCCCTGATCCTGGACTTGAATGAGCACAAAGAGCTTGTCCTTTATATCCTGATATATATGTTTGACCTTTGTCCTTTTTAGACTGTTTTGAAGTAGAAGGAGAAGAAGATTCAGACATTCTAGAAGGCAAATCAATGTGATTCTTTTTGAGAAGATTTTTCAACTCATCAATGTCCTTCTTATAACAATAATGTTCTTCATGTCCATCCTTCTTGCAATATGCACAAAAAGGTCTCTCCTTCTTAGATGTTTCTCCTTTTGATTCTTTTTGAGATGAGGATTCTGATTCTTTATGTGGCTTGTTCTTTTTCTTCTTTTGCTTCTTATCAAGATTCCCTGATTCTTTCTGTACCTTAGACTCATTTGCCACCAATGCTTGTGGTTTGGAAGACTTGATTAGACCCATGTTCATTAACTTAGCTTCCTCTTGGATTAGGAGATTTGCAAAGTCATCAAACTTAGGATCAACATATGATGCTCCCATAGAAAGTCGATGGGTATGAAAGCCAGAAACAAACACTGAATACTCAGGACCAAGCTTGGATAACACATTCAGAATCAACTGTAAATCCTCTTTTTCAATAGTGCATTCTTTCAATTGTGTTCTTAGTTGCTTGATTTTGGAGATGTAGTCTTGGATGTGGTCAAAACTTTTAGGATCAAGATTCATCAAATCATTCTCAATCTGATAGCCTCTAATCTTATCTGTTTTGCCATACAATTTCTCAAAAGTATCCCATGCCTCTTTAGGTGAATTACATGATTCAATATGAAACTGCAAATCAAATGAGACTAATGAGCATATGCATCCAAGTGTTTTCTCACGATCAATCTCCCACATTGCCAATTCTTTAGCATCTGTAGGTTTTTGAATTGTGTCCTTTAGATGACCTATTAGACCTTTCATCATGAGATAGTTTGTTACTGATTTTCTCCATGTAGCATAATTATGTGGATTTAGGGGTTCAATTTGAGATCTCCCCATTGCAAGAACACAAATCAAGCAAAAGAATGCAAACAATCACTGCAAGATTACCCCCCCAAATCACTCAATCAAGAAACCCCCCCAAGCAATATCTGATTTGGCACTTTATATTTAGTGCGTTTACAGTTGCTAGATGCCAAAAACAGCAAGCTAGACTTGATCTTAGTGCTTACAAATGCCAAAATAGGCCATAGTATCAAATACAATTTTTGGTACAAAATGAGATCAATCTGATCATACCACTGAGAAGTACACGAAAAATATGCACTTTCAAAAAAAAAAAAAATTCACTCAAAAATGTTACCGTAGGAGCAAGATATGAGCTCCCGAAGTTCTCAAAATGAGGACGAAGCAGCAACACCTGTGAGAATCTGAAAATTCTGGAAAAACCAGGCACCAAAACCAAAAATTGATTGCACCAGTGCGTAGAGGACGAAATTCTAGCCCAAATAAAAAAAAATTGCTCGAAAAAAGGACTTAAATTGACCGAGTTATTAGCCTTCAAAGTTCAACTGCAAAAATGAAAACTCAAATGGTGAAGGGGGTCAAAAAATTCAAAAGCCTGATGACGTCATCAGTGACATAATGCTGACGTCATCATTTCGATCGATTAAATTTGACGGTTTACTGGCCATCACCGTCACCGTTCGCTGCCCGAATTTTTCGCCGGAATATGCTCTTGGTATATTCTCCTGCCGAATTTTTGATGCCCGCCGGAAAGGTTGACTGTTGCCGGTGAATGTGTTGACTTGCCGGATTTTTATTGAATTGACCCGAATTTTGATGAATAGACTCCCGCCGATGAGCAAAATGATTGCCGGCGGATGTGGAGCCGCGGCCAAAGGCCACGCGGCGGCCGACGGTGGGGCCCGCTACGGATGTCTGCGGGTACAGGGTACTCTGTACCCTTTGTACAGTCCGCATAAATGTTCCCCCTTTTTTTTTAATTTTTTTTCAAAATTTTTGATTTTAATAAAAACTTTTCAAAAAAAGCTTTACAATATCGGTCCAAAATGATTTTTACATAAAAAAAAATTTCGGACGAATAAAATAATTTATTTTGAAAAAATCGTACCATCGCAATTATGACGACCTGGGGGCCATACGGCTCTCGGGCAAAAAATTTTTGCTTCACCAGATGACTTGCTCCAAAATAGACGAATTGACAGTCGATCTTAGGGTTTTTGGCCCTTCTGGACGCGATGGCAGGGTCGGATTTGACCAAAAATACTCCAAAATTGTAGCTACCTTCTGAATCTGGCAACCACACTTCAGCTTCAAACCCTCATAGATTTGGCCTCGTATCTTCGATTTGGACGAAACAAAAGGAAAAATCGACTATCTCGAACCTTCCGAACGCAATGGTGAGCTCAGATTTGCACCAGCAAGCTCGGATATGAACCTCCAACAAAGAGTCACGAACGGAACCTCCTCAGATCTGGAATCTCTCTTCAAAATAAGACTCTCCAATGGCTCCAAACACGCTCTGATACCATGTTAGAATTGGCTATGGATGCCACCCAAGATCTATGGACCAAATGGAAAGCACAAGAAAGAGAGAAATATTATGACAAGAATAAATTGTATTCAATGTCATTAATATGATATGCTTATTATGATTGATTACAAATGAGAAAGACCCCTTGGTTATATAGCCAAGGTGAGAACATAGAAGGGCATAAGATTATGACAAGTGTCAGAATCTTATGACATGAGACAACAAGGAAAACTTATCACTCCACCAAAGATGGAGAGATAATTACATGATGTGTCCATAAAAGGTGGAAATGATGAGGTGATGAGATGTCAAGTCCACCAAAAGTGGAGATTCTCCAACAACCTCCTATGTGGTCCCTAAGTAAACTTAACTAAGGTGTAATTATGACCTAGGACAAGGTACAAGATATTTAATTACACCAACATAAAAGTCCACAAAATAGAACAAAGCATCAAAAATTAGTGAGCCATAAGCTCTAGAGAATGATAGTATTAAATGATGTCAATATTATGAAGAGAGGAACACCATTGGAATGCATGTGTTCAAGGAAATACATGATAACTACCAAGCAATCAAGATAGTCCATAGGAGCAAGTGTATTTTCATGTCACAGGAGATAGCAAAAAGGAAAATGCTTTGTTGCCTGCACACTCTTATCTGACCTTTCTTCAATGTGGTTTCCATGCACAATGCCAGACATTGCCAAGAACCAGTTGTAAAGATATAAAAAGAACAACCAATGTCATCAAGGGGGCAGTAAATAAGTTCATATATAAGCTTCCAAATCATACCTCAAATTGGAGAGGTAGGGCTCAATCAAGATACAGAGACATTTAATGTGGAAGTAAAGGCTGAAAATAATGAAAATGCAGTGTTACAACAACATGAGTGATGGTGACAAATCTATGTTTAAAGATTTATTTTCTAAGCAATGACAGGATGCCAATAAGTGATTTTAAATATCCAAGTGTAGCATTGAAACAGTGATCTTCAAAAGGGAAATTCAACATAATTTACAGACCATAATGACAAGAATGCAGAAAATAAAAACAAGAATTTCCTTCATGATTCTCAAGAATTGCAGAATGGAAAAGAAGTGTGGCTTTTAATTTATACACATATTGTACATTGGCATTGAATCATGCAGCATTTAGAAGTTTGAAAGGCAACAAATATTTGAAAAAAAAATTCCTCAAAATGAAGAAACCCACTTGGGGTTTGAGGAAGAATTCAAATATAGAGGCAAGGAGGGGTTATCTTTAACACATGGTAAAACCCATCTAGGTTTGAACTGAAAATGCTAATACAGAGATAAAAGTGAGATTTTGTGTAAAGACCATTCAACATAAAAGACTATCTTTTCAAAATCAGGTATTTCTTTTTAGGTCGTGGCCAACATCTGAGTTTTCTTTCACAAATACAGAAAAGATTCGGGTTGTTAAAAATTGCAGATATAGAGCCATTTGAACAACTATAATGGAATTTTGAAGGGAAACAAAAGTATATGAAATCATTACCAATTCTTTATGGTTGCGGCCAAAGAAGCATGTTTTCTTCATAAAGCAACAAACCCACTAGGGGTTTCATCTTTCGAACATAGGAAAATGGAAATGCTTCAAAAACCCATATGGGTTTGTGTACAAAACTGTAAATATAGTGTCGTTTAAAAGGTTATCATGAAGTTTTGAACAACAAACAAGGTAATGTCAAAACCATAAGATTTTCTCCATGGCCGCAGCCAGAATTTCATTTTCTTCACAAAACAACAGAAAGGAGCTGGGTTATTATGGATTACCAAACACAGAGCCATTCAAAAGGCTATCACGAGGTTTTTTTTTTAAATAAAATCAAAAGTTAGAAAAAACCCTATTCTATTCTCTTGGTCATGGCCTGAATGATCAAGTTTTATTCAGAGAAACAACAAAAAATGTTGGTGTTCTTCATTTAACCTGAAATGCAAAAGATAATGAACATGTTTTTCCTTATTTACGAATATGGAGGCCCAAAAAAACTCTTTTTCTCAAAAAAAAAAAAAAACCAGAATGGAGTGGGTCGACAAAGCTTACCAGAGCTTTTATGCATTTTTCCTTCATTTATACAAAGCTTTTTTCATATGTAAAGCCTCTTTTCAAGCTTTGAAACCATCTCATGATGGTTGTGAAAGAAAATGAAACAACAACAACAGAAAGGAGAAATGAAACAAAATGATCAGAAATATGCTACAGGTCGCGGCTATTGAGCTCAAAATGGCCTTCAGAAAAGTGATATAACACGAATTTTGTCAAAAAAATGCAATTACATGTTATCCTCTATGTTTTTCATTAGAAAAATGTAAAGAATCGGCCAAAAAAATCATTTTTTTGGTGATTCCTACAAACCCTCATGGTGGCTGAGGCTTCTTCCTGAAGGCTTGAGGAAAGAAATGAATGTTTTTTTTTCCGCTTTGTTTCATCTTTTGTTGTTTAGGGTTTGAACCCTTGGGACAGCCGATGGGATTTTTTCCCATTCATTTTAAAAAATGAAACATAGTTTAATGTGTTATGTGGGGCTTTGAGGTGAAGTTGTGACTTAAGAAATTTTCCCTTATACTTTTGAACACATATTCCTTGTTTCAAAATGTGCCAAAGTCCTAATCATATTCCTTTAACATGTAATTCCTTGATGCCTTCAAAACTTTGAAAATGTGCCTTCCAAGAAGTGTGGATTCTATTATGCCCATATAGGCCGAATAATATGGGCCTCTTGTTGTCTTTGAAAATAATGGAGAATGTTGACCAAGTGTGCAGCCTTGAAGTGTAGGAGTGGAGGTGAGTGTAATTTAATCAAATGCCTTGGAGTTTTGATTTTGCTTAATGCTTTTGGAAGCATTTAGATGTATCCTTATATTTTGCATTTTATTTGAAAGTGTAAAAATATCATTCAAGTGATTTGCAAATCACTTTATTGTTATTCATATGCAAATGTAAATGTAATTCAAGGATAGTGGTGAGACCTTTTGCATTGGTCTTTAAATGTAAAGTAATTTGTTTAAGTGATGGGTTATAAATCACTTAAGCAGATTATCTTTGTTTTAATCCAAATTAGTGTCTTTTGTTTTCAAAACACACATGTAGCATGGGTCAAAGTTGTGGGAGACAAAATGATGTTTGGCAGACATGAGAAGAGTGTGTGAGCTTGCTTTGACCGTTTTGGAGGTTGTTTTGTCACACCTTCAGTGTGACCTTGGACTTAGCTTGACTTTTCTACATTTGGAGGACCTTTTGGAGGGGTTTTGGAAGATTCAATTTTGGCTTTTGTGTTGCATCTGACCAAAACCTTCTAAATGGACATGTGTGAGGGGATTGGTTGTTTTTGCTTAAGTAACTTCATCTTTGCATTTTGAAGTTAGTTCTTTCTTTCCAGCAGAGTGATAGCTTTGGTTTTGGAGTTATTTTTTAGCATGGAGAAGTATTGTAACTCAGATAGACTTGTGATACAGTGAGTACTTTGAATCAATAAAATAGAGCATTTTACATTCTCATTTCATGTTTTGTAGTATGTTGTTAGTGATTGATCAGTTTGTTTTGTGAAATTTATCTTTCCTTGCAAACTTGTCTCATGTTTAGGCATCTATTAGCAGAAAATACATTGTTACAGGTTATAAGCCGTGTTAGTTAACAGTGATGTTAGTTGTGAGACCTTTGTTTTCCTTCTAAGAGACTTGTTTAGAAACCTCATAAATTACTTATGTGAACTGCATGTGAAAATGATTTGTGTAAATAAAGTTTTACGATATTGTTTTGAATGTGATAGGTTGTTCAAGTCTTAGTTGGTTTTTGGTGTATCACCTTAGGTAGTTTTAGTTAATGTTCATGTTTTATGCATCTCTTACCCTATTCCTTAGAAATCATTAGTTAGGTGGCATCAAAAGGGGAGCCAACCCATAATCTGGAGGTCTGCTTTCAAATAAGACACCCACAACTTGAAAGCAATCCCATGTTCCATCCAAACCTTCTAAGTTCTTTCATAGCTTGGAATTAGGGGTGCATATTTGGATCACTAAAAATTTTGGCATGCCCGGTGGGACCCTTCTAATCAATTCAGATTAGAAAAATACATTTGTTTGTTGGTTTTGATATGCAGCCAACAATTTTTCAGCCTTTAGGAGGTCACATAAGCATATCTAGCGACTCTGAATGTGGAATTTAATAGTAGACCAGTGTTGTAGCAACATATGAAAAAGATTCAGACAAGGGGAAACTCTGTCCCATTGGATTATTTGCAACTTTCACCACCCCGAAGGAGAGGTAGGCCAACAAAGAAAGTTGTTGTTTCATCAAGAAAGACAACTTCAACTCCACTTGCAGTGAGAGGTTTAAGTCCTATAAGGCAACAAAACTTGGTGCCAAATATGGTTGTTCCAAGGAATCAGGTTTTTGTCAAATTTAATGGAGGCAGCCCACTGCAATTGGCTCAACATGATGACATTCCCATGGCTTCTCTTAAAAGTGTTTCATATTTTTCAGGTGAAGATCAGACCACACCAGTTGAGCACATTAAGGATATTTCCAATCTGTGTTCGGTGCATCACATAGCTCAAGAGAATGTTGCCTTGAGGCTGCTAGGAGCATCATTTAGAGGGAAAGCACTCCAATGGTTCAAGATTTTAGCAGTTAATTCCATCATAACATGGGATGAATTAGGAGAGGTATTATGCAAGAAATTTGAGGACAAGTATGACAACTTGTCATTAGTGGAGCAACTGACTCACATTAAAAGGGCTCCTTATGAACAAATGACATACTTCAATTTCCATTTTCAAAGAACATGGGATAGAATTCTAGAGCCCACAAGGCCTCCAGCTGAGTATGCATTCTATTTTTTGAGGGCCTTAAATAGTGAGGTTGTTGTTTTGATACAGTCTATGGGTGGAAATACCTTACCAATAGCTTATGATATAGCTGTAAGGGCTGAAAATAGCCTCATACAAGCTAGAAGAATTGCCCCTAGGCCTCCTATGCCTTTTTTCCCTGATATACAGCCTCCTACAACTTTTCCAACACCTCAAATAGCCCCTTTACTAGCTTCTGTTAGCCAAGAAGTTGTTGTCCAAGGACCATCTTAAGAGTTACAAGAGAGTAAAAGTAGCCAACAGAAGATTGAAAATTTTCTTCAGACTTTTGGAAATGAACTTGTGAGTATTAAGAAGCAGCAGTTTCAAGGTTTCCAGCCTTGGCAGCCTCAAAATCAAGGTCAAGGTCAACCATTTCAACCTAACAAGCAACCATATCAAGGAAACTTTCAAGGTGCAAGACAAAATATGAATTTGAGGCCTTTTCAACCATACAATCCAATTCCAATCAGTGTAGCCAGAGATATGGTACCTGTTCAAAAAAACCTTGCAACAAAATATGAGTGGTGTTATCCTTGCAACCAGGCCCATAATCAAACTACATGTTTAAGTGGTGTCATCAATCAAGCATTGATGGTTCAATTTTTTTTGGGTGTGCAAGACATGTCTAATGGTGAATCTTCCCAACAATAGGAGCTCTTTACAAGTGACATAACCCTCCTGAATTGGAAAGGAGAGGAGTTTTGTGGAGTAAACTGTTATAGCTCTCCAATAGCAACCAACACCCGAGCCAAAAAGAGAGCTTTCGAGATTGGACAAGCAAAAAATAAAGACAAAGAATTTTTTGGACCTTACAATCCTCAAGTAACACACATTTTGCAAAGAAATTCACAAGGCATCGGTGGTGGACAGCTTGGGAACCAACCCCAACCAACCCACTTGTAGATAGACCCTATTGTTACAAGGACCCATCAAAAGGTAAACGTTGCCACACCCTTCAACATTATTTAATCCATGAAAAAGATGAATGTGAATATTTCAATGTGGGATTCCTTATCTATCCCTGGTCAAAAGGACTTGGTACAATCTGCCTTAGCTGATTTAGGTGTTTCAAATGATGTGCCAGTAGGTCAAGTCAAGGTTGTCTTGACAAATGCACCTCAAGACAATAGTAAATAGCCAAGTAAGGATGTCAAACCACCCCCATTTTATGTGTCCTTAATAATAGGAGATAAGTTAGTTCACAATTGCATGGTAGATTTAGGGGCAAGTAGTTTTTTCATACCCAAACAAATTGCCGATAAGTTAGGATTGAAATATCAGCCTCTTGTGAAAGGAGTTGTTCAACTTGATGGGACAACCATTAACACTGTAGGTGTCATCAAAGGTTTAAGCCTTATTCTACATGCCCGCCCCAATTTCTCCATTTCCCAAGACATTTCAGTCATTGACTTATCACCACATTTTGCTTTATGTTTGTCAAGAGACTTCACTACCAAGATAGGAGGTTATTTGTCATCAAATTGGTCCCACATGGTATTCAAAATGAGATATGGGACTAAAGTGGTCATCAAATCTGAGTTACTTGCTAAAGATCACATTGAACCATATGTCCCAAGTGTTGTTAACATTAATTTTGTTGTTTTTGATGATAATGAACTTGTTGTTGCTCAAGAACTACAAGCATAAAGTATACCAGACATGCTTTTAAATGAGTGGGCAGCATAAAATATCATTGAAAACCCAAATGATAACATTGAGGAGACCAGTTTGGGTGTCTATGCGTTGCATGAACCTGATTTAGTGATCCCAAACATCGAAAAGGAGATGGAACAATAATTAGAACAACAAGGTGAAGTGTGGAAGATGTTCTTTGACTGTTCTTGAAGCAAGAATGATGTTGGTGCTGATGCAATGCTTATGTCCCCACAAGGTGACAAATACTACTCTGATTTCATATTTTCTTTCTCTTGTACTAACAACATTGCTGAATACAAAGGTCTAATTCAAGGCTTGGAATGGGCACAAAAAAGAGGGATTGGTTGCTTGCAAGTTTATGGTGGCAGTGAACTAATCATAAATCAGGTGAGAGGTCTGCATGTTACTAAAAATGATGTCTTAAAATCCTACAAACACAGGGTGTAGGATATGATACAAGAGTTTGACGCTTTCAATCTGGTTTCTATTCCTAGGGATCAGAATAGACATGTTGATAGATTGGCTGCAATAGGTGCTCAAGTTGATATTCCAAGTGAAATTAGGAAAGAAAATTTGCAGCCATATGTTAAAATAGTTATCAGACCTTCTATTTTGGATAATAACGTTCATTGGAAAGTCTTTGAGAGTGATGAACAAGTCCTGAACTTTATGCTGCAAGAAGATGAATTTGCAGCAGTAAATCAAGACAAGATCAAGCAACAATATGATGATTAGATCATCCAATTAAAGTCTAACAAGCTGCCCAAGGGTCTAGTCACCTTGGAATCCATTTTCAGCACTGATGACCAGTTGAAAAAGAGTAAGACCAGCATGAAGGTCAAAGAAGAACATTATGAGGAGCTTGAAATTTTCAAAGGTAAACTCCTTAAAGTTGGTAAAATATGTTCACATGTAGATAGGCAAGCTTTCATTTCTCTTTGCCAAGAGTTTTAGGATGTATTTGCATGGAAATATTCTGATTTAAAGGGTTTTGATCCCCAAATTTCCCAACATACCATAGCTCGATCCAAACTCAAAACCTATTAGGCAAAAATAGAGGCATTTAAACCCTAAACTTAAGCCTCTTATGGTCAAAGAGTTGACCAAACTGATTGAGGGAGACATCATTTTTCCAATTAAACATACCTCATGGGTCTCTAACCTTGTCCCTGTTAGAAAGAAAAATGGTGAGATTAGGTTGTGTGTTGATTTTAGGGACCTCAATAGGGCCTCATTGAAGGATCATTATCCACTACCCTCAATGGAGCAGATTCTGCAAATTGTAGCTGGTTCAGAAAGATTCTCATTACTTGATAGTTATTTAGGTTATAATCAAGTCTTAGTCAAAGAGGAAGATCAGTACAAGATTGCCTTCACCAGAAAATGGGGCACCATGGCTTATAAAAGGATACCATTTGGCATGTCCAATGTTGGTGCCACGTTTCAGAGGGAAATTGACATGACATTTCAAGGTTTGATTCACAAACTAGTACTCATTTACCTTGATGATGTAACATTATTTTCAAAGAAGGCTAATGAACACCTTGCACATCTGAAGCAAGTATTTGAGAGGTGTAGGGAGTATGGTATATCCCTCAACCCCAAAAAATGTATCTTTGTTGTCCATGAAGGAAAGCTTTTAGGACATATTGTGTCAAAACAAGGGATCACCATTGATCCAAAAAGAGTAAGTGTCATTTTGGATTTTCCTTTACCCAGCCATAAAAAGGGGCTGAAAAGTTTTCTTGGAAGAATTAACTTTGTTAGAAGATTTATTCCCGATATTGCAAATCTTTTGAAACCACTAACTGCCATGTTAAAAAAGAATTCCAGTTTCAGCTGGACCAAAGAGGCCAAGCACAGTTTTGAACTCATAAAGGAGGCCTTATCAATAACTCCTACTTTGGTAAACCCGAACTTCTTAAAAAAATTCATTTTATATGCTTTTGGTAGCATTGATATCATTTTTGCAATGCTAGTACAACATAATGATGTTGGCTTAGAACAACCAATTGTCTTTTTTAGTCAACCTTTAGAAGAGTATGAACAAAGGTATACTTTTGTAGAGAAACATGTGCTTGCTTCCATCAAAAGCTTGAAAAGGTTTAAACCTCTGATTTCTAACATCAAAGTGCATTTGATGGTTGCTCACCCTAGTGTGAAGGAATTCTTGTTAAGCAGGGACCTGAAGGAAAAGAGGGTTGGTTGGATTACAAAAGTTATGGAGTATGATGTTGATATCAAGGTAAAAAATCTTGTAAGGGGTAAAGGGCTATGTGAAAAGCTAGCTACAAAGGCTGAAAATGAAGGAAATGTAGAAACAAAAGCAGTTTTGGTTGTTGATAATGAGCTTATAGCTGATGCACCAACAATAAATGTAGGTTGGGTGCAAGATATGACTCACTTTTTGCAAACTAGTGAGTGTCCACCAGGTTTGGATAAAGCCAAATGGAGGTATTTCATATTGTAGTCCATTCCTTATGTGCTAGTTGGAAACATTCTTTTCAAAAAGGATCTTAATGGTGTCCTTTTAAGATGCATTAATCAACATCAAGTTGACAAAGTACTTCATGAGTTCCATGATGGAATTGTTGGGGGTCATTTTTCCCCAAGAACAATTGCATGGAAAATAATGAGAGTTGGCTATTATTGGCCAAGCTTGTTTAAAGATTCCCATGCTTGGGTCAGAAAGTGTGTAAAATATGCCATTTTTGTAGGCAAAGAGAGGCTGCCAGCTTTACCATTGCAGCCCATTCAAGTAGAACAACCCTTCATGAGATGGGGCATTGATTTTATAGGTGCCATTAACCCACCTTCAAGTGTAGGCCACATGTGGGTACTTATTGCAACTGATTACTTCACACGATGGACTGAAGCAGTGGCTTTGAAAGAAGCCAATGAAAGTGCTATTTTAAACTTTTATGATGATTTAGTAACCAGATTTGGGGTACCCGAATCAATCATTTCTGATAATGCTTTGGAATTTTTGGGATTAAGGGTAAGTGATTGGGCTGTAAAGAATGATATTCATCTAAATACCTCATCAAATTATTACCCTCAAGGTAATGGTTTGGCTGAATCAACCAATGAGAACTTAATCAGAATCACAAAAAGGATTTTGGAGGATAACCAAAGAACTTGGCACAACAAGTTAAAATCTTCCTTGTGGGCAGATAAAATAACTCCAAATAAATCCATTGGAAATTCCCCTTATATGCTAGTATATGGTAAAGAGGAAAGGATTCCTTTATCAGTTGAGCTTCCAGCTCTTGACATAATGAACCAACTTGAAATGTTTGAAGAGGAAGATCCAATGGCTATCAAATATGCACAGCTCGTGGAGTTGGATGAAACAAGAGATAGAGCCATGAAAACAATGGAGTTGCATCAACTCCAAACAAAGAAAGTGTTTGATAAAAGAGCAACACCCAGGGTGTTCAGAGAGGGATATGTTGTCCTCAAATGGGATGAATTAAAGAGCAGGCTTGGAAAGCACACTAAATTTGATAGCATGTGGAGTGGCCCGTTTGTCATTACTAAATGCAAAGAGCACAATGCTTTTCAACTGCCATCAATGGATGGAGAAGCTCTTCCTATCCCAGTCAATGGGATACACCTCAAACTTTATTTTGAGGTATGATCTAAAAACTGCCTTGTACAAATTAGAGTAGGATTTGTTTCCTCTAAGTGTTGATGCACATTAGTTAAATGCTTTTCAGTTTTCCCTAAGTGTTTTTTTTGCACAGTTAGGTAGTTTTCATTCTGCAATGTTGGGTTTCCATAGTTTTCAAAGTGTCTCTTGTTGGTTTAGTGAGTTACATCAACATTCAATGTTTTTTTCAAGTGGTGTCAGCCTTTAGATAACTCAGTGCCCAATGGATAAGCTTTAGACAACAAGTCGAGATGTTTTGCAGGAAAACATATAGCAGATGTCACCAAAAATGTTACCTGATTTTTAGCTTTCAGCTGAAATCAAGTAACTTAGTGTTTATTCTTTTGGTGTTTTCATTTAAATATTATAAAAGATAAACCATAGTCTACTAAGTTCATTAATATGCATAAAAGAGATTGTCAAAAATAGATTACATTTTATATCAATGTTGCAATTACAGACAAATGAGAAAGAGAACCATATGTATTGCAAATTTAATCTTTATTGATAATCATGAGAGTATAAATGTCCCTCACCAACCAAGGGACTAACTATCCTAATGTTGGTAAAGAAGAAATCATACGCATATGGATACAAAATTAAAATTGCATATAACATGAAAAGGGACCCGTCATTTCCTGGTGGAATGACGAATCCCATTGACTTGGCCTTAAATCATCTTGATCCTGCTCTGCTTCTAATTGACACCCTCCTCGCTGCTCCTAGGTTTCCTGCATTGGATTAAAACAATGCTATTAGAGCAATGAAAAATACCTGATCAAAATTATATGCAAAACATCCATAAACGTGTGATCAAATGTCTACAAGCATTAAAATAGCAGCATACCATAAGTGTCCCTGAAAAAAAGAAAGGAGTGATCAAACACACCTATGATATGCTTTGTTTATCTAACTGTTTGTTCCTTGTGTAGATTTAGGACAAGTCTTGCTACTGTTTTGATTCAACTAATTACAGCATGTGGGGTAAATGTGGCTCCCATGAGGGTAGAGCTCAACATGCTGCCCTCTGATGTTTTAAGAGGGATAGGAAATTGAGCAACTTGATCAAAGATAGACATGCTATTAATGCTTTAAATCAACCTGGAATCACACCAGTTGATCAACTTTCATTATCATAATCAAAAGATGCAACATATAATGCGAGTTGTCATGAAATTCATACTTCATAATGAATCAGTTATAAAGCTGCCATCATGTCAAAAGGAAGGTACATTTTGCTGGACATGTCTTTCAATCATCTTAAGTGGATCCATGATCAATTTTATTAAAAGAAGTAAATGATTTCAAAGATGCATCAAGTTCAATTATAGATGCATCAAGTTCACTTATGCATCTCTTAAATAATGAAGGAGAAATCAAGGAATGCCTGAAGCCATCATGAGGCATGTGGGGCAACAAGAAGTAACAATCCAAGGTGTTGTAAAGTACCTCTCACCTTAACCCTAATGGAAAACCACACATCACATAGGATGGTGAGATTTTAGGTCACCAACATAGGTGGCATATGTCTGCCCACTAGAATTAAAGTGAGGAGACAATGTGTATTTATTGCACATAATCAAAAGGACTGAAATCTTGTGGAGACCAGGTTACAAACATGTGGGGAAGCAAGCAATTGTTGTGGAGACCATGAAGATTGGGGCAGTCCTAAAGGAAAAAATGCATGCTACATGTCATGAACAGGACAACAACAATGAATAGAATCATGATCTCATGCATGTGGACATAAACCATGAATGCATGCTACATGACAACAAGGGTAGTCATTACATTCATTAAGGGAGCAAGTGAAACATGTTTTCACTTTAGTAATGAATGATAAACTATGAAGAAGTCATGCAATGAGAAGTGTAGTAAAAAAACACCAAGGAGATAAGTATCATGAGTTCATGTCAATCAAGTATGGTGTTATCATATGCTAGTATCATGCCAAGCACAAGAAAGAAGAGGTTCTACACCTAATAGATAATATCATGTGCTAAATTACAAATGATCATTTGTTATCTGCATTTTATAGAGTAACTGAACACCGAATAGATAATACAACCTTTGATCCAATTGTCACAAATGAACATTGTCATATAGGGTAGTCATACCAGGGCAGAGATAAAGTTCAATGCAATGGCAGTCTATTGGAAGTTTTGGTTCACAATGTTTAAGGAATGCACCTCTTTCAACATCTTTTGAGTTGCAGGTCCAACAAATATGGGGTAGCCATTATCTGCTAGTGGCCTGTGTTATGGTGCTCTCTCACATTTGAAAAATCTACAGGAACATTGAGTAAGGTGATATAGCTATATCATCACCTATGAAGAGAATGGGGGGTTAGTGGATATACTCATAGTGTTTCATGCAGGGGTTTTTTCATCATAAATGATCCAACATGGATCAAAATTGCATGCCAGAGAGCAAGAACCCAAGTTGAATATGATAAGAATCAATGCCTTGAGAATAAGTATACATAACAATGATATGGTGAACACATCATCACCTATGAACAAAGATAGAAGTACACAAAATAGAACAAAGCATCGGAAGTAGTGAGCCATAAGCTCTAAAGAATGATAGTATTAAATGATGTCAATATTATGAAGAGAGGAACACCATTGGAATGCATGTGTTCAAGGAAATACATGATAACTACCAAGCAATCAGGATAGTCAATAGGAGAAAGTGTATTTTTATGTCATAGGAGACAACAATAAGGAAAATGCTTTGTTGACTGCACACTCTTATCTGACCTTTCTTCAATGTGGTTTCCATACACAATGCTAGACATTGCCAAGAACCAATTGTAAAGTGATGAAAAAGGACAACCAATGTCATCAAGGGGGTAGTAAAGGAGTTCGGATATAAGCTACCAAATCATACCTCAAACTAGAGAGGGAGGGCTCAATCAAGATGCAAAGATATTTAATGTGGAAGTAAAGGATGAAAATAATGAAAATGTAGTGTTACAGCAGCATGAGTGATGGTGACAGATCTATGTATAAAGATTTTCTTTCTAAGCAATGACATGATGCCAATAAGTGATTTTAAATATCCAAGTGTAGCATTGAAACAATGATCTTCAAAAGGGAAATTCAACATAATTTACAAACCATAATGACAAGAATGAAAAAAATCAAAACAAGAATTTCCTTCATGATTCTCAAGAATTGCAGAATGGAAAAGAAGTGTGGCTTTTAATTTATACACATATTGTAGATTGGAATTGAATCATGCAACATTTAGAAGCTTGAAAGGCAACAAATGTTTGAAAAAACAATTCTTTTTCCTCAAAATGAAGAAACCCACTAGGGGTTTGATGAAGAATTCAAATACAGAGGCAAGGAGGGGTTCTCTTTAACACATGGTAAAACCCATCTGGGTTTGAACTGAAAATGTTAATACAGAGATAAAAGTGAGATTTTGAGTAAAGACCATTCTACAGAAAATACTATCTTTTCAAAATCAGGTATTTATTTTTCAGGCCTTGGCCAAAATCTGAGTTTTCTTTCACAAATATAGAAAAGATCTAGGTTGTTAAAAATTGCAAATACAAAGCCATTTGAACAGCTATCATGGAATTTTGAAGGGAAACAAAAGTATATGAAATCATTAACAATTCTTCATGGTCGTGGCCAAAGAAGAATGTTTTCTTCATAAAGCAACAAACCCACTTGGGTTTCATCTTTCAAACACAAGAAAATAGAAATGCTTCAGAAACCCATATGGTTTTGTGTACAAAATTGAAAATACAGTGTCATTTAAAGGTTATCATGAAGTTTTGAACAACAAACAAGGGTATGTATAAACCCTAAGATTTTCTCCATGGCCACAGCCAGAAGTTCATTTTCTTCACAAAACAACAGAAATGAGTTGGGTTATTATGGATTACCAAACACAGAGTCATTCAAAAGGATATCACGAGATTTTTTTTAAAGAAAATCAAAAGTAAAAAAAATCCCTATTCTATTCTCTTGGTCGTGGCCTGAATGATCAAGTTTTCTTCACAGAAACAAAAAAATATGTTGGGGTTCTTCATTTAATCTAAAATGCAGAAGATAATGAACATGTTTTTCCTTATTTTTGAGTATGGAGGCCCAAAAGAACTCTTTTGCTAAAAAAAAAAGAAAAGAATGGAGTGGGTCGACAAAGCTTACCAGCTTTTATGCATTTTTCCTTCATTTATAAAAAGATTTTGTCATATGTAAAGCCTCTTTTCAAGCTTTGAAACCATCTCATGGCGGTTATGAAAGAAAATGAAACAACAACAAAAAGGAGAAATGAAACAAAATGGTCATAAATATGCTACAAGCCACGGCTATTGAGCTCGAAATGACCTTCAGAAAAGTGATAACACTGATTTTGTCAAAAAAATGCAATTACCTGTTATCCTCTATGTTTTTCATTAGAAAAATGTAAAGAATCAGCCAAAAAAATCATTTTTTCGGTGATTCCTTCAAACCCTCATGGCAGTTGAGGCTTCTTCTAGAAGGCTCAAGGCAAGAAATGAGTGTTTTTTTTTTTTCTTTATTTCATCTTTTGTTGTTTAGGGTTTGAACCCTTGGGAATGCCGATGGGATTTTTTTCCATTCATTTTAAAAAATGAAACACATTTTAATGTGTTATGTGGGGCTTTGAGGTGAAGTTGTGACTTAGGTAATTTTGCCTTATACTTTTGAACACATATGCCTTGTTTCAAAATGCGCTAAAGTCTTAATCATATGTCTTTAACATGTAATGCCTTGATGCCTTCAAAACTTTGAAAATGTGCCTTCCAAGAAGTGTGGAGTCTATTATGCCCATATAGGCCAAATAATATGGGCCTCTTGTTGTCTTTGAAAATAATGGATAATGTTGACCAAGTGTGTGGCCTTGAAGTGTAGGAGTGGAGGTGAGTGTAATTTAATCAAATTCCTTGGAGTTTTGATTTTGCTTAATGCTTTTGGAAGCATTTAGATGTATCCTTATATTTTGCATTTTATTTGAAAGTGTAAAAATATCATTTAAGTGATTTGCAAATCACTTTAATGTTATTCATATGCAAATGTAAATGTAATTTAAGGATAGTGGTGAGACCTTTTGCATTGGTCTTTAAATGTAAAGTAATTTGTTTAAGTGATGGATTATAAATCACTTAAGCAGATTATCTTTGTTTTAATGCAAATTACTGTCTTGTGTTTTCAAAACACACATGTAGCATGGGTCAAAGTTGTGGGAGACAAAATGATGTTTGGCAGACATGAGAAGAGTGTGTGAGCTTGCTTTGACTATTTTGGAGGCCGTTTTGTCACCTTCAGTGTGACCTTGGACTTAGCTTGAATTTTCTACATTTGGAGGACCTTTTGGAGGGGTTTTGGAAGCTTCCATTTTGGCTTTTGTGCTGCATCCGACCAAAACCTTCTAGATGGACATGTGTGATGGGATTGATTGTTTTTTCTTAAGTAACTTCATCTTTGCATTTTGAAGTTAGTTCTTTCTTTCCATCAGAGTGATAGCTTTGGTTTTGGAGTTATATTTCAGCATGGAGTAGTGTTGTAACTCAGATGGACTTGTGATATAGTGAGTACTTTGAATCAATAAAATAGAGCATTTTACCTTCTCATTTCATGTTTTGTAGTATGTTGTTAGTGATTGATCAATTGTTTTTGTGAAATTTATCTTTCCTTGCAAACTTGTCTCATGTTTAGGCATCTATTTAGCAGAAAATGCATTGTTACAGGTTATAAGTTGTTTTAGTTAATAGTGTTGTTAGTTGTGAGACCTTTGTTTTCCTTCTAAGAGTCTTGTTTAGAAACCTCCTTATAAATTACTTATGTGAACTGCATGTGAAAATGAGTTGTGTAAACAAAGTTTTATGATATTGTTTTCAATGTGATAGGTTGTTATCAAGTCTTAGTTGGTTTTTGGTGTATCACCTTAGGTAGTTTTAGTTAATGTTCATGTTTTATGCATCTCTTACCCTATTCCTCAGAAATCATTAGTTAGGTGGCATCAAAAGGGGAGCCAACCCATAATCTGGAGGTTTGCTTTCGAATAGGACACCCACAACCTGAAAGCAGTCCCATGTTACATCCAAACCTGCTAAGTTCTTTCATAGCTTGGAATTAGGGGTGTAGATTTGGATCATTAACAATTTTGGCATGCTTGGTGGGGCCCTTCTAATTAGTTCATATAGGCTATTGTTATTGGTTTTATCAACCAAACCTTCGTTGAAGGGTAGGGCCATCTTACCATATGTGGTAGATGTGTGGGGGACTGCATTTAAGTCCGTGGTTAATGGAAAAGCACTTGAGTGATGCTTCTCCTCATTAGTTGGCAATTGAGGTTTGTGAATGTTTGCACCAATGTTGGGGACAACTAGAGTGTATGCACCGAGCGATGACATCAGGACCAGTTTGTATATCTAATTCCAAATGAAGCTTAGAAGAGCTATGCATGTTTCATGTACTCATTTATATAGAAGGATGCATTCTTGAAATGATAAACTTGAGTTTATTCAATATGAAATCTATGTTATGGAAAGATTTGTGAAATTACGATGTAATGCAATGGAAGTTGGTATAATGTTTATTTCATACATGCATGTGATTTACATTAAGGAAAATAAATTTTTTTACTACTATGTTATGACATCATGGAACATTCACTTGAGGTAAAAACATTAAAAAATTTACTAAGTAGAACATTGGGGTTGTTACAAAAATCCAAAAGATTCATCAACTAAAAGTTACAAAAAACATGGAGCAGATTGTAACTCACATCTTAGAGTTTTTAGATCTAAAAAAGCATCATTTTGGTTTAGGGTGCCCAACTACTTCAGCCACCTAATTCAACCTCAAATTTATAGCACAGGTTCCTCTCTATCTCTATTTCTCATATCTAAGGTTGTTATATGGGTTTTTTTGTTTGTGTGATAAATTATAGTTTCAGATCCAGGGCTACATGTCATATAGGTTTGTTAAATCACATCAAATTTATCATCATCACAACACACAAAAATAAACATGACCCTAGAAGATTATCTCTCCATTGTGGTAGAAAGCCAATCATCAAACCTAGTTGGTTTTGTGTCCAAATGTGATGTTGAGTGAAATGAGGTTAATCTTAGTTGGATCTAGGATTGCTTTTCCTACATCACAATTTGGAAAACATAACAAGTTTTCTACCTAAAGGAAAAGGGAAAATTTGACTCAAGTCACCATAATTTATAGAATTAATTCTCCATAGTATCCTATACCTTCCTCAACTAAAAAACATTTGTCCCTAGTTCCCATTCAACAATGAGGCCACTCTATTTTACTATATGATGGAGGGATAATAATCAAAAGAAAATATAGTAATACAATTATTTTCACTAGATTTTTGAAAGGAATGTTACTAAAAATCAAATTTGAGCCTTCAATTTCAAGGAAATTTTCTCATCTCATTAATAAATAGATATAAAAAAGTCTTTTGTGGTATGAAATATTTGGGTAGACCAATTGTGATAGAATTTGAACAATACAAAAGAATGGTGTTGTAGGTTTACCAACTCAACCCAAAATAATTAAAAAATGTGAAGTATGTATCTTTGATAATAAAAAAAAACAAGAAGAGATTTACTTAGAATATATTTAAGATAAGCTAGTAAATCTTACCTTGGAAGGGCTTCCAAAAGAAGAAATTAATATTTCTTTGGATTCAAAACCAACATCCTTCAAACAATATCAAAATACTGGTGTGTGGATAAAAGAAAATCAAGTTGAATATCATGCCTTGATCAAGAATGGTTCTAGGGAATTAGTTGATCCTCCACTCATTCAAAAACTATTGGTTACAAGTGGGTAATTTGAAACAAATATAAATAAAATTACTCACTCAAACAATACAAAGAAATATCACAAAGGAGTATGCTCCAAAACAAGGAATAGACTATGAGAAGACCCTTGCACCTATGATTAAATGGACCACCTTTCAAGTTTTGTTGTCTTTTTTAGCACAAAATAGATGGAAAACTCATCAAATGGACATGATAACTAATTTTCTCAATGACGGTCTCAAAGAAACAATATACATGACTCAACCAAAAGGTTTTATAGTCGAAGGTCAAGAACATAAAGTGTGCAAATTGGTCAAATCATTTATGGTTTAAAACAATCCCCACAAGCTTGGTATGATAAAATATCCAAGCATATCTTAAGCACGAGCTTAAATCGTTTTGATTTTGAAGATAAAATTCTTTTTTATCAAAATAGTTGATAAAATAGTCATATGCCTTTTTGTATGCATTAATGATTTGTTTAGAACAAGAAATATTGAAAAGTAAACTTAAAATTCAAAGTATAATTGATGAAAGGTTTTGAAACAAAATATTTGGTTTATCTTCATTAATATTTTGTATTGAAGTGATTTAAAAATACTAGTATATTTCTATCACAAAAAAAAAGTATATTGATGAAATTCTTAGCAAATTTGGAATGACAAATTGTAAACCATTAGGCACACCCATGGAATAAAATTTATAGTTGAAATCAAAATGATACTATAGAGTTTTAGGATGTAACAAAGTATATATAGCCCATTCGAAATTTAATCTATGTAACCACAAATAAATCAAACATTTCTTTTGTTGTTGGTGTTCTCTCTCAATTCATACAACAACCTATGGGGAGTCATTATGTAGTACAACAAAGAGAGTAATTTGATATCTTAAGGGAAATAATTTTGAGATAATATACTTTAAGTAGCATATTTCAAGCTAATTAGGTATTCAAACTTAGACTATGCAAATGATCTTGAAGATGAAAAACTACTTCAATAATTTTTTATTAGTTTAGGATTAACAACCATTTCTTAGAATTCAAAGTAGTTAGTTCCAACTCTTTTTCAATAGAAGTATAATACATGAAAAATTTAGAGGCAACTAGGAAAACATTGTGGCTCAAAAGGATTCTTGAGGATTTTTAGGAGAAATAGGTATCTTCAGCACATTCATAGTCAACAACATTTTGTAATAAAAATGGTAAAAAATCTAATGTATCATGACTACACAAAGCACATCAACACCAAATTCCATTGATTCAACATTATGTGAAAGATGTTAGTGTTAAATTGACATATCATCCAATTGCAAAGAAACCAATGGACATCCTAACAAAAATGCTTTGAAGAGAGAAATTTGAAAAAATTAGAGGCATGCTTTGTCTCATTACAACCCTTGTATATTAAGGGGAATGTAATAAAATGCAAATTATATAAATAATCCTAGAGTTATAGGTTTATTTTTCATTTATTTTTGTGTAGAATCTAAATAGTTAGCTTAAATATGAATTGAATAGCCAAATAAGTGATGAACTAAATAGTCACTCAGTGTTGTTAAATATTTAGTTTCATTTCATTTTGAAGTAATGAATATAATTTTGGGGTTTGCAATTCTTTCTGTATTTTAATTTTTAGTTTTAATTCATTCATATCTTGACAAATATTTGAATTTAGATTAACTGGACTAGGATGAGGTTTTATTAATTTTTTAAAGAAAAAATAGGGTAGTGTAGTTGTGCCCTTACTAATAAAAAGGTGAGATTAGATGGGAAGGTAGAGGATAAAGAAACAAGATCAATGGAAATGATTTGAACTTAGATAGATACCTAATACCCCATTGGGCCATATTTGACTGTAAGCTTCTCACAGGTGTGATTCTTCAAGTTCCAATCCTGATTGGCCTAGTTATCCTTCATTTCCAGCTTTTTGGGCCCTTTGTCAGATATTTTCTTTTGTCTGTGGACCCTTTTTGTGCTTAAGTTTATAGTTTGTTAAAGCCACACAGAACTTTTCAAGCCCAGAGGATTAAGTTTATAGTGCAGTACGTTGATACACCATGTGGCAGATTCACACACCACTGAAAAAGGTGGGTGGTGTTTTTATTTTGTTAAGCGCCTGCTCCCTCATCAAGCCACAAGTCAAGCTAGTGCAGCCTGGAGAAACTCCTAACTGTTGTAGTAATTGATGGTGCACAATTGGTCGAGTCTTTTGGTGGGCCCACTGTGTGGTAATGGAGGAGGCTGACACATGGAAAACCCACACACATTTTGAAGAACAAAGGCTCATATATGACCTTGCTTGAGTGCTAGTTGGATTTTAGCACCACTATAGCTAGTGCTAAACTCACACAAAGTTTCTACCATCTCTGATCATAAACACATGGTACCAATCCACTCTCTTGGGTGCCTTATATAAGCATTGGTTGCTTCGATTTACGAGGGATTACAAGTGGCAGGTGTGATTCTCCAAGTTATAATCTCTATTTTCCTAGTTAGCCTACAATTTCTAGCTTTGCAGGCCCTTTTTTCGGATATTTTCTTTCATTTGTAGGCACTTTTTGTGCTTAAGTTCAAATATTTTTGAAGTCATGCAACTCTTGTTGAACCTGGAGGATTAAGTTTAGAGTGCAATGTGCTAAGGTTCCATGTGGAAGATTCACATGTCATCAAAAATGATGAGTGGTGTTTTTGTTTTATTAAGCACACACTCTTGTATCAAGCCACATGTTGAGTTGGCATAGCCTAGAGAAGCCCCTAAGTGTTGCAGTAATTGATGGTACATGATTGGTGAGGAAATTTGGTGGGACCACTATGAGGTAATGGAGGAGGTAGACACATGGAAAATCTACACACATTCTAAAGAACAAAGGCTCATTTTTTACCTTGCCCAGGTGTTAGTTGAAATGAAATGAAAGATTTTAATGACGTTCACTAGACTAAACAGTCTATGGGACCGAGACCAACAACTTAGTTTGTCTTCAAACTCTTTTCCAAGTCGGATCTCCTGCTATTAATTTTGACTAGAAGGTTGGTCATCTAATTGATCTTGTCCTCCTCAAATAACTATTGCATATTTTCCACATCCAAACTATTTGCGTACTAATTACGAATATTTTCATAGGTTGTGCATTCCATGACGAAGTGTCATTCTGTCTCTACCACTCCCTTATTAAAAAACAAGCACATTCTTTCTTCCCAAGTTTCCTTAGGTATCTTCCACCTACCAGTCTCACATCTAAGATGGTGGGATCCCGTCCTCAATTGAGCAACTAACAACCTCGCTTTCCCTTTAATAGCTACACCTAAATAGGGTTTTTCACCATGCTCCTTAGTCGGGTTAAACTCTTTGATGTAGTATGTTTTTGTTTGCCCAATCTGATTTGACCACATGGCAGTCCTGAATTTTTCCCTCACATAGTTTTTTATTTCACTATTGGTGCTAGGAAATTCATGTAATTTGATGTCCCACTTGTTCAACCACTTGTTGTTTTGTTTCATCCAAGTTTTCTTTCTTCGAACTAGCATCTCCTCCATAACCATTTTGGGCCACCGATGGTTATCCATGTTTTTGACCTTCTTTAGATAACTTATCAACCAGATTATCGCCGAAGCTTCCAAAGGAAAAGCCCCTGCTTCAGCTGAAAGAATTTCATACAGAACAATGGCTTTAACTTTGAGATTGCTTGTTATTAGGTGTTTCTAGATTCTTTCTATTTTTCTCCAACTGCACTTTGACACATTGCTTCCCCACACTTCACACCCATAAAGTACAACTGGTGTGAAAAGTAAACCAAAAAGGGTTTTCTTGGTTTTCCAATCCCAAATTTTAGCTTTTCTACACCTATTTTGAAGCAGGTAATAGGCTTTCCAACCTCCCTATATCCTTTTCATTCTGTAAGTTTCCCAACTGAGCTTATAATGAAAGTCAATCCCAAGATATTTGTATTCTTTCACTATATCTAGTGGGTTGCCTTCAAAAAGAAAGGTATTTTGTTTAACTTTTCTATTCAATGAGTAAATCATGATTTTGGTTTTGGAGGTGTTCACTTGCATCCCAACTTCCTGACAAAAGTGTTCTAGAGCTTTCAAATGTTATCTTAACCCATGAGCTGTTTTTGAAATTAAGATAAGATCGTCAACATATAGAAGTAATTAGTTGGATTTTAGCATTGCAAAATCTAATGATAAACTCATACAAAGATTTCATTGTCTTGGCTCATAAACACATGGCACCGGATCACTCTCTCGAGCGTCTTACCTGAGCATTGGTTGCTTCGAGTTTCGAGGTCCTGACAAGTGGCAATGTAGTCATCGACATACATGCTTTCCATTTAGAGGAAATTTTTTTTATGCCTCCTCCACTCTTACTAATGTGACATGCATTATCCAATGTCACTCAACTCGATGGCATCATGAACTAGCAAGTTCAGTACAGTCGATTGATTGGATGTGATATAGTACACACCTCTCCAAATCAATAGATGCCTTGAGGATCGACCATGTATGGCTTGGTAGTTGCGGTGTACTTCAATATTGAGTTGGAATATGCTATAATAATGGCAACTAAGCTCTTTAGAGTGAGCTTAGTACTATTGTTGGTGCACAAATTTGTAGTCTATTTGGCATGGTTTTCTGCAATGGTATGAGAGATTGGCCGAAGTCAGGGGGTATTACTTGTAAAAATTATAATGGTCAAAGTGTGGTGGACTAAGTGGTTTTCTCCCAGAGTTTTAGTTCTAGACTATTGGAGTTTGATATTGAGGACTGCCCTATCGAGATGAAATTTGACCACTTACCTCTTCGAGTTAAACTACGCATTTCACCAATCAGCCAACACAGTAAACAGGTTATGCACACGCAAAAAAAATCCCTTCCAAAGGGTAAAATCCTCATAAATTAGGAAAATAGGGAATTATTTAGTGTTGCTCTTAAGCAACATTTCCATGATTTAAAAAATAACGGGGAGTTTAAAGCAACAAAAGAGGTTGATGTCCAAATTCATAGCAATTTGTTGATCCCGATAATACACAAGGCTTTAAATGCATGCAAAAGGTCTCACCCCAAGGTGGGGACAACAAAAACTTTTATGGAAAATCCATGGTATGATGAAGAATGTAAGGCAGCCAAGAGATCGCTAAGAAAGAGAGGTATGGACAAAGAATATAAGAAAAAATATGAAAAATTAGTGCAGTCCAAAAAAATAGAGTATGTAAATGAAAGAAGGAACTAATCACTCTTGGGAAACATAATCCTAAAGGCTTTTGGAGGGAACTGTAGAAAAATAAAAAGGTGGAAAGCAATATTATGGATGTCCAATGGTTAGAGTATGCTAGACTTCTTTACGAGCAGGCCCACGAGAAAGACTACCCTCCTGTTATTAACACATCAATGGAACTATTCAATGTGGATGATATTAAACAAGGAATAAAGAACTTAGCAAGTGGTCAAGCACAAGAAATAGATGGGCTATAGTCTGAATTTTTAAAATGGGGGATTGAAACTCTTGCTCCTCACATAAAAATAATTTTCAACAATGTCAATAGGGAAGGTTTTCCTATGGAGTGGACTACCAGTGTGGTCATCCCTTTATTTAAAAATGGTGATACCAATAACCCATCTAACTATCGTACAATTATGGTCAACTCTATCTTTGGAAAGCTATTTGGGAGCATGGTTGAACGTAGGATTAGAAAATGGGCAGAAATTGAGGGAAAAAGGGCAAAGCGGCAGGTAGGCTTTAGGTCCAGGCACTCTACCATTGATCACTACATCACCCTTAGACACTTGAATGAGAAAATTTGGGATACTCAGGGTGAGGAAGCTTATTGCTGCTTTGTAGACTTTAAGAGAGCTTTTGACACGGTGCCTAGGGAAAAATTATGGTATAGGATGGAAGAATTAGGAATTCCAAATGTGTATAGAGCAGTTGTTCATAGGTTGTATGAGAAGGTTAGTGCTAAAATCAGAACAAGTGAAGGTATGTCAGAATGTTTTGGCAGCGACATTGGAATTAAGCAGGGCTGCCCTTTATCTCCCACGCTTTTTGGGCTATACATTGATAAGTTGGAAGCTTGGTTAAGCAAGGAAGGTGGGGATGGTATCCAATTGGTAGGTTATGTAGTGAAATTACTTCTATATGCTGACGATCTTATCTTAATTTCAAAAATAGCTCATGGGTTAAAAGAACATTTGAAATCTCTAGAAAACTTTTGTCAAGAAGTTGGGATGCAAGTGAACACCTCCAAAACCAAAATCATGATTTACTCATTGAATAGAAAAGTTAAACAACATACCTTTCTTTTTGAAGGCAACCCACTAGATATAGTGAAAGAATACAAATATCTTGGGATTGACTTTCATTATAAGCTCAGTTGGGAAACTTGCAGAACAAAAAGGATACAGGGAGGTTGGAAAGCCTATTACCTGCTTCAAAATAGGTATAGAAAAGCTAAACTTTGGGATTGGGAAACCAAGAAAACCCTTTTTGGTTTACTTGTCACACCGGTTGTACTTTATGGGTGTGAATTTTGGGGAAGCAATGCATCAAAGTGTAGTTGGAGACAAATAGAAAGAATCTAGAAACACCTAATAACAAGCAATCTCAAAGTTAAAGCCACTGTTCCTTATGAATTTATTTTAGCTGAAGTGGGGGCTTTTCCTTTGGAAGCTTCGGCGATAACCCGGTTGATAAGTTATCTAAAGAAGGTTGAAAACATGGATAACCATCGGTGGCCCAAAAAGGTTATGGAGGAGATGCTAGTTCGAAGAAAGAAAACCTGGATGAAACAAAACAAGTGGTTGAACAAGTGGGACATCAAATTACATGAATGTCCTGGCACCAATAGTGAAATAAAAAACTATGTGAGGGAAAAATTCAAGATTGCCATGTGGTCAAATCAGATCGGGCGAAAAAAAGCATACTACATCAAAGAGTTTAACCCAGCTAAGGAGCATGGTGAAAAACCCTATTTAGGTGCAGCTATTAAAGGGAAAGTGAGGCTGTTAGTTGCTCAATTGAGGACGGGATCCCACCATCTTAGATGTGAGACTAGTAGGTGGAAGATACCTAAGGAAACTTGGGAAGAAAGAACATGCTTTTTTTTTAATAAGGGAGTGGTAGAGACAGAATGGAACTTCATCATGGAATCCACAACCTATGAAAATATCTATAATCAGTACACAAATAGTTTGGATGTGGACAATATGTAGCAGTTATTTGAGGAGGATAAGATCAATCAGATGGCCAGCCTTGTAGTCAAAATTAATAGCAGGAGATCTGACCTGGAAAAGAGTTTGAAGACAAACTAAGTTGTTGGTCTCGGTCCCATAGACTGTTTAGTCTCATGGACATCATTAAAATGTTTCATTCATTCATTCATCCTGCATGAAGCATGAGAGGACGAGGCAGCTTGCTGATTTAAAGTAGTGGGGGGATAACCTTTCTGTACTTCTCATAGTTTCCTCTAGAACTTGTTGAGAATGGATACTCTTATCCGCCTTACAAGCTCATGTCATTAGATGGATTTCTAGGTGCCATAACAAACCAGAGGCTGAAGGTGCTAATGAAGCATCCCAGTGGTAGGTCTTTGAAAGTGGTAGAGATGATCCTCGATGTTGATTTCTTACTGGAGGATGGGAGGTATAGGGTAAACATTGATATCACATCATGTTTTGTGGCCTCTCTTCTGGATTTAGGTGAATCAAAGGAGATGGTGTGGGAGCTAGTTTTGAAATTGTTTAAGAAAGGGTTGGAGGAAACTTTGGGTGTGGCAAGGTATGGGGTCAAAATCCCGAGGTTGAGGGATGTTTAGAGAGTGCACGAGGAGGGTGATGTGGTGGAATGGTTTCCATTCCTTGGAAATTTCTAAACGGTGACACTAATGCAACACAGAGCTTCGATGTGTATGGTTTTCCATTTCTTAAAGAAAGTGAACAATTTGGATCCCATGGATGATTTTGAATGGATAGTAGATTTTGATGCCACCCTTGATGTGGTGTAAATAGATCTGGCCCAACTTATGTAATTTTTTGTTATATATGTAAGAATATGCGTTGGTCTGCTCATGACTGTAACTACTATGTATATTTGCTTTTGATCATGGGTTTTGTGTATGGTTTTTTACATGGTTCTTAAGTACCTAGTTGCTTACGACCTTTTAATTGGCCTAGATAGCCTTCCATGATACTATAGAAACACACAGTCCTATATCTATTGTAATCATATTATAATTAATAATATTATAGGTGTTCTTCACCTCTTGTCTAAAAAAAAGTTATGAAAGAAACAAGGTTAAAATAGGCTAATCTTGTGAGATGATAAGTAGACATTTAATTTTGGAGGAATCACCTTGGAAATCAAAACATGGGTAGCTTAAGTCTAATAGAAGCATAAAGAAGGGGTAAATGATAAATGAAAGGAGAAAAAAAGTAGTGGGGATTGAAAATATGACCTATAAAACGACCAAGACACATGGCAAGGGGAAAAACTAAGGGAAAAAGAGAAAATAAGATTAAAAAAAATGGTAAAAAGGTACAAGCTAGGAAAAAAATAAAATGAGAATAAAATATGCAAAAATGAATTGCAAGGTATGAAATTTTTGTTCTTACATTTTTCTCCCACTTTAGTTTGTTTATGACACTCTAGAGAAAAGAATCCTACTAAAATAAGAGTACAATAAAACATATAGATAACAATGAAATATTAATAATATATTTACCAAAGGAGAGATGCCAATCTTCAAATTTATCTTTTTTCTTCATTCTTATACCTAATTCTACAAACCATCCATAGAAAGTAGTCACTATACACAAATAATAGTAAACTAACAATATAGAAAATAAAAATTGGATATACATATAGAGAATGAAAAGTAACTCAAACATACTTCTATATAATATTAGACTATTAAAAAAAAAAAATTCATATCATAACAATATGATCTAACCATCTTAATGAAATTTGACTCTCACGAAAGGAGGACTAGGTTCATTTTAGAGTAATTCCACCAATTATATTAGGGTGAATCAACAATTTAATTTTGTACCTAACATGTATTGATTATTCTTTTCTAGAAAGATTTTTTTTAAATGAAACAATAACATTAACTAAGACACTTAAAGGGAAAAAATTGGTGAAGAAAAATAATTTACAGAAAGATTATTAAAAAAATTTAACTATAAAAATCAAAGTGTGGATTGCAAGGAACTTGGTGTAGTAATTTGGAAGCCTCTACCTAGGACACCAACATGCTGCATGGACTTAACATGTTGCATTGTTGTATGTATGAATAGAGTACATAAAAACATCCATAAATCATAGAAATATAACTTTTTTGTTCACCCAATCTACAAACTAGAAAGAGAAAACATGCTAGCAAATAATAGATAATCAAATATAGAGAAAAAAACTAAAAAATATATTTACATGGGATCTATTGAAAGAAATTAATAATAAACAAGAAAGCACTAGAAAACCTTTGTGTGGTTGAGTGCTCTCAAAATACCTACAAATACAAAGAAAATTGGATTTTTATGGGGTTATTTAGAGATTTTCCTCAATCAAATCCCAAATTTGGTATCTACCTCTACAACAACCAAGATAGAGAGATGAAAATATTGTGTGAATTCTCCTATCCCAAGTGTTTCTATGAATGGTTAAGGCTATGAATGTGTAGTAGTGTAAACTAAAATGAAGGAAAAAGGGATGTGAAGATACCAAGGTGCTTAGGGGCACAATGAAAATAAATTCTTGTAATTATAATAGAAACTAGAACAACATTACTTGTAAAGGCTTGAGGAAACTAAGAAGAATAAGAGAGCTGAAAATAATGTTGTAGATAGATTGAAAAAGTTGTGTAGCTTGAGAGAGAGATTTGTAGCTAGTTTTAGAATGCAAGATGAAGAGAACAAGCCATTTAGATTTGTCTCAAACTATTTACACTAACCTAGGAAGATGGCAAGTGGAAAAATACTCGAAAATAGTAACTAAATGAAAATTTGTCATGAGATGCTAGTGTTATGTGTGGATGTTTGTGTGATGCACTAGTGTTGAGATAATTTATACTAAAAAATGATGAGAGACTGGAAAAAAAACGGATAACACAAAAGTGACATGAAAAAGGAACCACAAGAAAGGAGGCTTGAGTACCTTGAATAGAAAAAAGGCTATCGCAAGGGATAAAATGAGCCTACACAAACACTAAGGGAATAGACATCAAATTGGACATAAAATATAACATGAAATTGTAAGGGTATGCAATTTTTGACATTAGATTCTCCCCCAGTTTAGTAGGCTGATGAACCTATTGGGACTCAATTATGTAATGCCATTTTTTGCTTGAGTTCCTTCATTTTGTGTGTATTAGTAATATTTGACCCATTTTTAATAACTGATTTGAGAAATTCAAATTAGTCATCTTGCTTAAAATTGCACCTTTGAATGTTGTATTAATCCCCCCTTTCATGTTTTAGTCAAATACCAAATTTGAAAAACCAAAATTTGGCTAAGTGTTGAGTTTTTCAATATTTCAAAGTTTTGGGGTTGTTCATGGTTGCATACCCTTCTTACCAATCCTGACTCCCCACTCTAATCCTTCCAAAAAAATAGTTAAGTTTTATTTGTTTCCTTGTCAAAGTTTTGGTTTTATCCATCCTTTCATGCCTTTCCTGTCAATATTGAAAGCTTTCCTAGAAACCTTGTGAAAATGTCTAAGTGTTAAGATTTTTGGCCTTTCAAATTGACAGGGTTTCCCTTACAATCATGCCTCCTTGAAGTTCTCCCAATCCTCGAAGTTTGAAATGTAATGTTACCCAAGTTTTATTTATAAGTATTTCCAACTGTCAGGGTATACCTTACCTTCCTACCCTTCCTTAGTATTCCCAATCTCCAAACTTTGAAAATATGTTAAAATCCTCATTTCTTTGCTTCTATCATAATTTTGGACTTCCCCTTCCATTCATCTCGTGGTCCTTATCGCCTCAACTCCTTGATTCCCCAACACTCCAATCCTTGGTGTACAATAAGAATTCCCCCCACCCCCCAACAATATGATACTTCATTGATTTCTCCATGTATCCTATCAAAGTTATAATTTCAACCATCCCCTATTCTAATACCTCTTTCCATCCACCCCCAATGGTCTGAAACTCTTCCATAGTATTCTAATATTTTCTCAAGTATTGATCATCCTCTTAGAGTTTTGGGTCCCTCCATCTTCGTTAGACATGTCATCTCTATGATGGTTCCCTTAAAATCTAAAATCTCATCATCCCTAGCATGCATTTCCATCCACTTGTCTAATTTCAAGATTTTAGATTTTTTGATACCATTGTGCCTTTCAAACTTATCATCTTGTTATTACATTCCCCAAAATCTTGATACCCAACATTTCCCTTGTTCCACTTTATAATTCCTCTGAGTCTTTTAGACTTGTATTTTCCCATGCACTCATTTGTTCCCTTCTAGTCTTGATAGCTTGAAGTTTTTCCTTTCTTCTATTGACATCATCATCCTTCCAAATTATTGGAAGTTTCTATTTCCCCACATCCCTTGGTGGGTTGTTTGAAAAAGGATTGATGTCTAATTGATAATTTATTTGTTAGGATATCAAGGGTGGACGTGCCCACATCCTTGGTCTAATAGGTATGCATATCAAAGGGTTGTTGATGGTCTGATGGCTCTATTATCACATGAAATTACACCTTGTTGAGCACAAAGCTCAACATTCCAATGACACAATGGAAATGACCTCAAGGTGTGGGACCTTTGCGTGTATGAGGTCAAATCTTTGGAGAAGGTCGACTTCCTTTTTTAATCCTAGTGCAATGTGCTGGTCTAACCCAACACATGAAACCTACCACTAACCTACTCTAACAACTCACAAGGGAAAAGGGGAGAAGGAGAACATAAAAGGGAAAATAGAGGTGATACACCAAGATGGAAAGGTTGTTTCTTCCTGGCCAAGATTGCATAGTACAACAAAGAAGGGGACCAAAGGACTCACACAACTCTCTATTTGGTTGATTTTAGAGGCAAACATGGAGGTTAGGGTTTTACAGAGTGCTGGAAGGAAAGATAATTTCTCAATGTAGCAGTTGTAAACAATTTAACTCAGACATGTATACATTAAAATGCAAACAAACACTCAAACATGAAGGTAATGAAATATTACTCATACATAAAAGAGGAGAGAACCGATAACAATCATTGACTTCATTAATGCAAAGGCGTATAGCCAATATTTACAATAGCAGAGTGTAAAATACATGTTTGCAAAAGAAAAACCCTAGAGGAGCCAGAGGAAGAATAAACAACAACTAGGAGAAGAACCCTTAAAATTAATACATTTCTTGCTTTTATAGATCAGGCATAACTTAGAAGCATAGGTCGAACCCTAACCCTAACCAAGGTTAGCAAAAAAGACTATGCATGCAATAATGGAGCTATTCTGTGAAAGATGTGACTAGGGCATAGATCTGCCAAGAAAGTCAACAAAGAGTAATAAATGGGCATGGGCACCCATGAAATCCACTTGTAGAAGCTCAGGGATGCAATAAATGTTTTCCTCGAAGCCCAGGAATCAAATCTGGTAGCTGAAAAGTCAAATAGAGCACTAATGTTGTTGCACAAAAAAACACACCAAAATGCAGGAAGGTTGGGGCGTTGGGCCCGAAAAATCACCTTTACAAGCATGAAAATGAATTAAATTGGCTAGACTCTCGAAAAAGCATTTTTCAGATGTTGGCGATCGGGTGGTTAGGAGTCAGCCATCGGCCTTATAGGTTACCTCATGCTTAGAAGAAAGGAAACATTGGGGGTAAGAGGGAAAGCTTACCTCCAAAAATTGGAGGTAAGGGAGAAGCATTACCCTCGAAGCTCAAAGCATTCGACACTTAGTTGAATTTTGAAAAGAATCTATTAGAGAGACAAGAGAAAATCGGCGGGACTTAAGTAGAAGTCTCTTTGACATAGTGAAGTCTACACGATAGGTGGTGCAGAAGAACAAGGTAACATCTCATCAAGGAGACATAAGAATATCAGAGAGACTGAAGAAGAAGTCCCTTTGACATTCTGAAGGAACCTCATCGAAGAGACAAAAGAATATCAGAGAGACCAAAGAAGAAGTTCCTTCAACTTTCTGAAGAAGTCTAGGTGATGACCAAAAGCCAAAAAAAAAAATTCAGAAATCAGAGGGAAGCCTTACCTCTTACCTCCAAAGGTAAGAGGCAAGATGCAAGGGCGAAGAGTGAAGGCTAAAGGTCGATAGAAGAAAAGTGCAAGGGAAGAGGAGAGGAATCAGTAAGGGGTAAAGGGTAAGGCCGAAGGCCAAAAGACTTAGAGGAAAGATGGGAAAGGAGGAGTGATGAAGAAGGCATATGGTAAGTGAGTAAGAGATAGCCCGAAAACCCAAAAATATGGGACTTAGCCAATATAGGAACCCTTAAGGAAAACTCATGCAAGATGGCCCATGTAGTATCTCTTATATCAGATATCAATGATGGGTCGTCTAAGGGGAGCATGAAATGTCAACATTTTGGCCATTTTTGTGGGATGATTGTCTACTAATCATGGAATCCAAAGGCCTTATCAGTCCATTGGCACAGATTCATGAAGGGGAAAAATTCAACAGCTAGGCCTCCTCAAAGAAAAATAAAACATGTGCCAGCTGCACTTGGAGGAAAGCATGGAAACTAAGAGCATACATTACCTTAAGGAGAATGTAGGGTGTGCAAAGGCACTTCATGGAAAGTAAGATATTTACAATATCTACAAAAACTAATAGAAAGCAAAAAATGGAAGCTTTCCTTTGTCAAAGATGAACCTTTTGAAGGAGCTGATCTCCCTCAAACCATGGTTGTAGGCCTCACCTAGCTACAACCATTGAAAAATGTTGCCAACATGAATGGAAATGTATAAGATTCCTGCAAGGTGAAGGATCATTTCACTGTAATTTTTTCCATTGCAAGGGAACCATATGATGCAAGTGTTAGACTCATCTAACACTGGTGTCTTAAGTGAACATAGAGTAGTAGGGGTGAATTTTTTTGAAGATAGGACAACACCCAAGAGAAAACCTTCTATAGAGGAAGATAATTCACCTCACAAAAGGATGGGCCAATGCTATGACTATTTACCTCCTCAATGCATGAGCTAAAAAAAAAGGAGAATGTTTCCAACTCACATGGTGATGCAAAATATGCCAAACCAGTTTTTTGATTTGCACAAGGAATCTCTTCTTCATGCACCTCAAATGAGAAACTTTGAAGCTTGAGAATACTATCAAATTGAGAAATGGGAGCATCACTCTCCAAACAAATGTGTGGTTGCTCAATAGTTACAAAATAATTTTCATTGATGCACACTTCATCAACACAAAACTCATATTTTTGAGACACTTCAAGTGAAGAACTAAATTCTTCAAATTGCCTCTCAGTTTTAATTCTTTCTTGGCAACGAGCTGCAACAAAGTCAAACTCATGGCACATAATGGTTGTGACATCCTCTGTTGTTTCCTTATGCTTTCTTTTATCGGCCTTCGACCTATTCCCTTTTCCCTTGCATCTTACCTCTTACCTTCGGAGGTAAGAGGTAATACTTCCCTCCGATTTCCAAAAGATTTGTTTTTCTAGCTTTCGGTCATCGCATGGACTTCTTCAGAATGTCAAAGGGACTTATTCTTTGGTCTCTCCAATATTCTTTTGTCTCTTCGATGAGGTTCCTTCAAAATTTCAAAGGGAATTCTTCTTTGGTCTCTTTGATATTCTTATGTCTCCTTGATGAGATGTCACCTTGTTCTTCTACACCACCTATCGTGCGGACTTCGCTATGTCGAAGAGACTTTTACTTAAGTCCCGCCAATTTTCGCTTCTCTCTGATGGCTTCTTTTTAGAATTTGACTAAGTGTTGAATGCTTTGAGCTTCGGGGGTAATGCTTCTCCCTTACCTCCAATTTTTAGAGGTAAGCTTTCCCTCTTACCCCTGATGATTCCTTTCTTCTTCGTGGTTCCTTGCTCCTCCTTTCTTCTAAGCATGAGGTAAGTTGTAAGGTTGATGCCTGACTCTTGACTACTTGATCGCCGACATCCATCAAGTTCTTTTTTGGGAGTCCAAACCATTTAATTCATTTTCATGCTTGTAAAGGTATTTTTTGGGCTTGATGCCCTGACCTTCCCACATTTTGGTATGTTTTTATAAGCGATGATATTAATTCTCTATTCAACTTTTGAGCTACCAGGTTTGATTCCTAGGCTTCAAGGATAACATTCATTGCATCCCTTACCTCCTACAAGTGGATTTCATGGGTTCCCATTCCCATTTATTTCTCTTTGTTGACTTTCTTGCCGAATTTATGCCATAGTCGCATCTTTCATGGAATGGCTCCATTATTGCACACATAGTCTTTTTTGCTAACCCTATTTAGGGTTAGGGTTTGACTTGTGCTTCTAAGCTATGCATGATCCATAAAGGAAAGAAATGTATTCATTTTAAGGGTTCTTCTCCTGGTTGTTGTTCATTCTTCCTCTGGCTCCTCTGGGGTTTTTCTTTTGCAAATATGTATTTTACACTCTACCATTGTAAAGATTGGATATATGCCTTTGCATTAATGAAGTTGAGCATTATTGCTAGTTCTCTCCTCTTTTATGTATGAGTGATATTTCATTACCTTCATGTCTAAGTGTTTGTTTGCATTTTTATGTATACATGTATGAGTTAAATTGTTTTCAACTCTTGTGTTGAGAAATTCTCTTTCCTTCCAGCACTTTGTCAAACCCTAACCTCCATGTTTTCCTCTGAAATCAACCAAATAGAGAGCTACGTGAGTCCTTTGGTCCCTGTCTTTGATGTTTTTTGCAATCTTGGCCAGGAAGAAACAACCTTTCCATCTTGGTGTATCACCTCCATTTTCCCTTTCATGTTTTGCTTCTCCCCTTTTCCCTTGTGAGCTATTAGAGTAGGTTAGTGGTAGGTTTTCATGTGTTGGGTTGGACCAACACATTGCACTGGGATTGAAAAAGGAATTCGACATCATACATGCAAAGGTCCCACACCTTGAGGCTATTTCCATTGTGTCATTAGAACACTGAACTCTTGTTCAATAGGGTTGACAAAAAGCTCAACAAGTGATGATTGTTTTAAAATGATTATTATTTATTAGAGGTTCAATAATATAAATTATTAAATCATTTGAAGGTCTGATAAAGTACAAGGTGATTGTTTCAAATGTTACAAAGGTTTTATGGCACACTTCTCCTTCATCTACTCCATTAAATTGCATTAATGGTTGAAACTCACTCAACTACTAGAAGTAAATGCAAATGCCTTCCATCAACCGAAGTGCCCATTTTGAGTGGTATTGATCCCCAACCACAAAATTTAATGATGCTACCATGTTTAACAATTAGGTTTTGATTCTCTATAAGTGTTGAAGTTGATCATTTTCAAAAGGAGTTTGGTTTGTTTGTAGTCTATAAACACCAAAACTTTGTAGGACTATCATTGACACCAATCCAAATATTTTGGGTCAAGTTCAAACCCGTGGAATCAAAGGATATTAGTATTGTAAATGATATTTATAAAAAAATGCATCCATGATAGAATGTATACATCCAAGAAGATTTCTTAGTCATAGCTAGGGATTTCCTTTTCTATATTTGTTGGTATGAATGTAATTTTGAGTTAGATGAATATGATAGTATTATGAAAACATGAAAATATTTATGGTGATATTCCTCTTGTTATGCATGGATTCATGCAAATATATTATGAATTACTAATCATGTTCTATTATAAGTTCATGCAATTCATATCTCATTAGTCCTTTGATTTCAGTATGTTCTTGTGCTAGTGAATTGTGACTTTATTTCCAAATAGATAAGCTTTGGTATATGACCATACACCAATCTCAAGCCTTTTTGTCCACCCACGACCATTGATATAACTAGGGAATTATTCTTAAGTGAACATTTAGTAGATATATGTCATGTGGGTTATGCTTGTACAGTTTTATAATCTATATAGGGGTTATATGCAACCAGTCTATCTTGACCTAGTGACAACATTTGGGGTTAATATTATAGTTGGGTTTGTTTGTAGTTGTTTTTTGTTGTCTATTGTATTTGATCTAAATACCTATTAAGGTATACTGATAGGAAAAACCTCTTGAGTCTAAGTTGAGCTTGAAGTGTGGGAGAGATAACCCACTCTCCGTAGTTGACCTTTAACCCTCCATGTTTTGTTGATGATCTGATTTCACTTTCATGATGACAACATTGGCATTATGAGTGGAATTCCATTCTAGGAAGTGGAGCAATGGTTTTGGGCTCCAACAAAATCTACATGAATATGCATACCAAAGTAAAAAAAGAGAAACTACTAGAAAGAAAAATATTACTATGGAAACCAAAAGTATACTAAAGAGGATGATGAATTTTTTTTCAAGAATAGGAACTATTCCCCCAAGCTGAGAACCTAAAAAAAAATACCTTAGATAAGAAAAACCTACATAAGACAACATAGTTAAAAAATAAAAACCTACAAAACCATAGGGTTAGAACATCATATATATATATATAAACATACGTAATACATACCCAAATTAGAAGGAAAAAATAACATACAAAATAAAATTTTGAGTCATTAAAGTGAAAGAGACCTCAATGTGGAAGTTTGTCTCAATATTATGCATTGCCCCAAAAATATAAAGGAAATAGAAGAAATAACACATAAGAATTCTTAAGCAATCGAAATAATGTCATGAGTCGATCAACTAATTCAAGGAATAATGCATATAAATAGATAGGGAAGCAATAAATGTGAATGAGAGTGAATGACTTAGGCACTAACTTGCTTTATTGTTAGGGGTCGTGCAAATCATAATGCAAAAAATGGATCATGGGCTAGCAAGTTGTATTATGATAGGTGACCATGGATGTAAGAGGTAGGTTATATGAAGTGCATAGGCTAGAAAATTGTATTATGATAGGTGGCTCATGGACTACCAAGGTAGGACATATGAAGTTTGATAGGATAGTAAGATGAATTATGCCGGGTAGTTCATATTCTATCAATGCTAAGGGGAGCCTAATAAAAACTAAAACTTCAAGGGGAAAATGTCTTAGGGAGCGTACAAATAAATAATGCCATAGAGTTATAAAATAATGAAATACTACAAGGGGAAAATAGACAAGGTGAATATAAGGATGCATGTGTGATTAAAATATATGTGCCCCCCTTAAAACATTTGTATGTGTAGTATGTTGATATTTTAAGGTAAAGAAAAGGGGAAGAAAGAAGAGAGGGGATCCTTAGGAAGCATGTTCACCTCCAAATAAGTTGTCCTTTCCATCTAGTATATAGGTGAGGAAAACCATGAAAAATTATATTGTGTTGTTACCAAAGAGAAATTATGGTTGCATGTGAGATTATACCACCATGAATGTCAATGACCAAACACAGAAATCTATAGATGCCACATAATGGGTAGAAACATAATAGAAAAATGGAGGTGTAAATATCTCAAGGAAAAAGAGAGAAAGGTAGAGGTGGACTCTATTCTATGATATTTTATAATAAATATAGAGGTAATCATGATATGATGATAGAGGTAATCTCATTCCATAACAAATGAAAAATCTATATAATGATGTACATAATGTTGGTCATATTATGATAGAGGCAATATCAATGTCATAATAGAGGAAGAAAGATCTTTATCATGTATAATGAATTGGATAAAGGTGAACCTCAATGTCACTTGTCATGCAAAGAAGAGATAGTTGCATCAACAAACCTGGAAGAGTGATGACTTCTATTCCTAAGAATCTATTGGATTTTATCTTGCAAGGCTTGATATTTGTTTGTGGATGGCCAAAAAATTGATGATATGCACAAAAAGGAAGCTTTGTTTGAACATTTTGAGAAATTGTTTTACAAGTAGGAAGGGGAAGAGTGATCAAGTGGGATTTGAGAATCCTCAACAAGATATGATCTTCTTTAGATAAATAAGGAGAAAGAAGCAATCCTTTCTCTTATGGAGAAAGATGCAATTTTTGGAAAGAAAAAATCATAGAGACATCAAAAAATGGAGGGGATGTAGAAATGTAAGGTTGATAACCTAAACCTATTTGTAGAAAAGTGTTATGTACAATCCACAAGGACCTTAACTCCTTGTTCCATTTTCCCAAGGCAATTTCCTTTGTATCCATGCTAAGAAATAATTTCAAAGCCAGCCCCATAGTGTGTCTCAAAATTAGAGAGAGATGGAGATTCAACTTCACTAACCTTAGAAAGATGAGAATTATATCTAAATGTTGTATAAGTAGTAGTAGTTGAATTTAAAAAAGAAGAAGGATTGATTCTAGCATGGGAACATAGATCCTTGTTAAATGAAGGAATTTCAAAGTTAGAAGGGTTAACCTTATACTCACTAGGCCCATGTAGGGTGAAGTCTAAGGAGACATAGTCATCACCAACACATATTTTTTTAGAAGAATACATAACATCATCATCAAAAAATGGTGATGATGGTGTTTCAAATTTTGGTTTAGAAGATGCTACAAATTTATGAAGAGAATAAAGAATAGGCTTCACATGACTTTATTCAACCTATCTACAATATTAAAAGGGGTTAGGATCTTCCTGTATTGTATACGCTTTATTATTATGCATTTATTTTATTGATTAATATAGAATAGATGGGATTGCACCCATGGCATGAATCTATGGTCTACCAAGAAGAAGGTTATATGATAAAACACCTAGCATTACATATATCAAAGTGGGTAAAATAATGGGGCCAAACTTGAAAGGAAACCTGATTGTGCTAAGAGCTTGGAAAACAGTATTATCAAATCCACAAATAGATAAATTTGTAGGGGAGAGAGAAGAGGGATCAAATTTAATGCAGGTTAATAAATCAAAACCATAAACATTTAGACCTAATCTAGGGTCAATGAGGGTGCATTTTATACCAATTTTGTGAACAACATAAATTATTAGAAGAGGAAATATTGATTCTTAAATTTGAGGGGGGAGTTCAAATTGTTTAAAATTGATATCAATAGAATTAGAATTAAATCATTCAAGAATAGTAGCCACATATATGGGATTTGTAGAAGATTGTATAGGTATCTTTTGCAAGGCCTGATAAAGGGCACTATGATAAGAAGGTGAATTTTGTTTCAGGTCCCAAAGATAGATATTAGCTTGTGTAGCTTGAATTTTTTTAATAATATTATACTATGTGAAACACTCAATAAAAGGATGAGGAAGTGGTGGTGTTGGAAAGAGACACTGCAAATTATTTTTGGTGTTGTCATTGATGGAAAAACTAGTCGGTGACAGATCCGCATAACAACATTTGCTTATACCCACAGCCAGATTGAGGACAGTTAGGAAGAACATAACATCTGGTAGTTTAGTGATCATCGACTCACTTGCAGATTTCCAATTATTATTTTGAGTTGTGGATCTCATGGGAGGTCTATTAGTACATCTAATGTGTTGTCCAGAAATCTTAGCGCCTCATATTAAGTCTTGTGTGAGTTTGGAGATTCGGTTGGTTACTTTTTTGTTTTTCAGTATTTTGTGGCCAACTCAGTTGATGTAATATGTTGTGGATATTCAAGGAATGTTTTATCAAATATTTTTGTGTTTGGTCATTATTTTTTGGGTCCAAGCTAAGTTGTGGACAATTGTTATGGATGCGCATTGGATAACTCTTAATATTTGAGCCGACAAGTTGCTAATATTTTCAAGTTCTATTTGAGCCAACATGTTGCGATTAAATTGCTAGTCGCACATATATATGTATGATCTCTTATATATTTTGTGTGTGTGTGTGTGGTGTGTTAATGTGTATTATGATCATCAGAAGAATTTTAGAGCAATTTTATGCACAGTTTCACTTGCACATAAATATTTTGTAGAACGAGTCAGAGCAGAAGTTTAGTATCAATTAGAAGGATAAAAGATTGTCAACCGAGTTTAACCAGAATTGTAATCAAGCATTTGTAGATGTTATTTATTCAGTTCATTCTCTTGGATCTAATCCAAATCTTTGTAAGGAAGTGTTCCTTCCCATTTTGAGTAGTGAGCTCTAGGCAGTGTGCCTGAATGCAAGTCCATTCCCATATTGTAAAATTATTTTTGAGTATACTTAGATTATATTGTAGATTGGCCATCCACCATGGTTTTTCCCCTAATAGGGTTTCCACATAAAAATATTTGTGTTATGGTATTGTGGTTATTTTCTTTCTGTTTCTACATATTTCTCCTAGTTAAATATTTGAAGTGGATTAATAATCAAAACAATAAAGTAGAGATTTTTGTAGAACACTGATTCACCCCTCCTCTCAGTGTTGCTTGTTTCTAACAATTGGTATCATAGCAAGTTCCTTGAAATAAGTCTAACAGCTTGGGGAGATCTTGGAAAGTGTTTTTAATGGATACATGCAGTCTTCAACAATAACTTATGGTGGCCTTGGATGATCTTAACTAGTCAAAATATGAGAATCGGGAACTGCAGGAAAGTCTTGAGAATGCAAAAAAAATTATCCAGTCATTGAAAGACAAAATCAATGAATCAAGGGAGAAAAGAAAGGAATTATGTGATCAAATCAAGCAGAAGAACAAAAGCATGGAAGGTGAACAACTCAGTCATGCCTTGAAGGAGAAAACAGAAGAGTGAAAAGTTTTCCAGAGAAAATGCTGCTCTGAAGCGTGAGATGGAGTCTATCATGATGAAAATGACCAAGGAAATTGAAGATAGAAAGAAGAATGAAGAAAATTTTGCTCAATCCTTGAAGGAAAAATATGAACAATGCAGCTGATTGGACAATGAATTGGAACAATCTAAAAACAATGAGGAAACATGTGGAAAACAACTTGATGATCTCAGAGATGAACTTACTACTACAAATGAGTACAAGGAGAAATTCAAAGCTAGATCAACCAAATTTGATGAACTGATTAAAGGTCAGAGGACTGATGGTGACAGGCGAGGTCTTGGATATGAAGAAGGAGAAAGTTCCAAATCTAGACAAAGGAATTCCGGAAAAGGAAGATTCTGACAAGGAAATCGGATGAATGGAGCCAGAAGAAATCTGGTGAGACAACCAAATGCTCAGAGATTCAATGGTTATTGTTTTACTTGCAACAAATTTGGTCATATGGCTTCTTAGTGTAGAAGCAAGATAAATTCAAGTGGACCATCATTCTTAGGTCAGTGCTTTAATTGCTATAAGTATGGTCATAAGTCAAGTGAATGCAGAATTGTGATGAATAACTTTCATAGAGATATTAGATGCTATGCATGCAATAGATTTGGGAATATTGCTAACCAATGCAGATCAAGGAAAAATTAGTGGAACAGTTGGTCTAATCAGAGAAATGTTGTGTCTTACAATTGCAACAAATTTGGACATAATTCTAGATTCTGTTGGAATAGAAGAGGTCTGGTAAATCAGAATACACAACAAGATGTCAAAGGAAAAGGGAAAGTCACTACAGATGTGATCAGGAGGAAAATGCAGAAGAAGTGGGTGAAAAAGAATCCCTCTGTCGAGGAAAATGTACTAGCACCAGAATCTGCTTCTGGTAATTCCTTTGGGAATTAGTTTTAGGCCTTTAGCCTAGGGGGAGCTGTCAAAAAAATCCTTAGAACATTGAAGAGTTGGGAACCTCTCAAATAATTAATCTATACTCCCATCATATAGTTGGAGAAGATTTTATTGTAAAACCAGAATTTCAAACCCTAGAAGAGAAAAAGTTTTCATAGTTTGCGATATTTCCCGTATTTGAGGAAAATGAATGGGTTAGATACATTTTGAGCCGTGTTCATGCCAAATCCATGTGGCTAAACATACCTTTCAAAATCACAAAAGAGGCTATATGTGCAGTAACTGATTTGAATTCCACCGGTAGTCTTCCAGTCTTAAAATTCGTAAAGAATGACAAAGTTACTGAGGCAACAGGCATGCAATGGGATAGAAGGGAAATGTCAGTTGAAGACATTGCTAAAGTGGATGTGAAATTCGCATCAATGGTCATTGGTTACAAAATATACCATTCTAGTCGAGATAATTATGTATTTGGTACGACCATCTATACAGATTATGAAATGGTAAAGCAAGATGCATAATATGACTTGTGCGAGCTGCTCAGAAGTCAGTTGTTGGAACTAAGCAAAATAAAGAAAGAAAATAAGAATACTTTTAAATATGGTAATCTGCTATTGTGCCTATTTTTCTATTTCATGAATGAGGTTCTGGGTATTGGAAGTGTACATTGGAAAAATAATGAGCCTGTAGCTTTTCAGATAAGGAACATGTTGTTTGGAATGAGTGATCGCCAGGTTAGAAATACTACCCTTTGGGGGTACTTTAAAAATTTCTAGAATATGATGCATTCCAGGGAAATAATTCCTACTTCAATTGTGGAACAATACAAAGACACTATCTGCTTCATGGTGGATATTGACCAATGTCATATGGAAGTTGTTGATCCAAGAACAATTTGGATCATGCCAATGGGATACGAAGTAGAGGAAAACGTTCTGAAGATGTATGCAAAACACTTGTTGAATTCACCTCTAGATCAGGGAGAAGAAAGGTTTGGAACATATGCAGAGAAAAGTATGCAGGTTCATGAGGAATTGAGAAAATAGGTGATAGTCAGGAGAGTAAGAAAAGAGACAAAAAAATTTGTAGAAAGGATGGGCTTACCTATAGAAGCTTTGAGAGAAGCAAGAAGGAGAGAAGAGAAAAAAGTAGCAGAAGTGAAAGAAAAAACAAAGTCTGCTAGTCCTATTACATCCTCTACCCACACTAGATCTACAAGGAGTTCTCCTACAGCCAAGCCAAATCAAGACAAGCCTTCCGGTAAAAGGAAGAAGAATAAAAGTACAAGAACTTATAAGCCTATTTTAGAAGATGAGGAAACAAAATCAAAAGAAGTATTGAGAGAAGTAAAAGCTACCATAACTCAGGCTGTCGAGTTAAACAAGAGCAAATCTTCCAGGAAAGAAGAAAAGGAAAAGAAGGCTAAAATTGACAAACCTGGTATGTCAGTTGATGAAGTTGTGTATGCAGTTGTCATTGACGGTAATTTCAAGCCCCTCTATGACTTGTATGAAACCTTTGATGAATCTACTCAAAGAGTTCTAGAAGAAGCTACAATAAAACATTAGAACATTTTTAATAAAGCTCTTGTTGAGATTATGTCTAGCTTACCCAAGAATTTGTATGATATTTTGGAGTCAAGAAGAGTAAGTGCTAGAACAAAAGAAGAGAATCTAAGGAAGAGAGTTCTTGTAGATTTATACCCAAAAATGTCAATTGGAGAGATGGATTCACTCCTTGAAAAGGATAAAAAGGAATTTAAGAGCAAGAAAAGGGTGAATAAACTCATGATTGGTGAAACTGATGCTATTTTTGGTGAAACTAAGGAAATTTTGGAAGAGTTTATGTCTAAGAATAAGATTAACATTGAGGAAATGAATACTAAAAATGTTCAAGAAAATGAAGAAGTAAATGTGGAGGTAAATGTAAACGAAAAGGAGAATGTGAATGAGGAGAATATGAATGTATCTGATCCTCCAAAATTTGAGGATATCTTGATTTCTCCTAATATGGAAAATACAAAGACACCTATGGAAATTGAAGTTCCTAAGGTGGTGCTAGCTGAGGAGAAGATGGTGCAAAATGAAAAGGTTGAGGCACTCAAAGTCAATCCGGAAACAGTCTCTGAAGAACCCAAGGCTGAAGAAGAAAAAGTTCAGGAAATCAGAGTGGAGGCAAGAGACACTTCCAAGGGAGTGAAGAGATCCCTAATGGAACAACATGAATATTTTGATCCTAATTTGGATGAAAGTTCAATCAATCTATCTACTCTATCCCCAATTCAGATGATGAAGGTTGCATAAATTGCTCAAGCTAAGGCTAGTGAGAAGATTTTGAAGTCTCACATAGAGGATAGTGAATTGCTAAGCCTTGCATCTATAGTTATGCAGAAATTAGTGCCAACTCATGTCATGGATCCATTGGGTTCCTCTTCCGATGAGCTAAAGAAGATCATAAATGTTGTAAGTACTCAATTTGAGTCTCTTGAGAAATCTATAGAGGATAAAGTGCAAAAAGAGTTTAATAGGAAATGACTTAGTTAGCTGAAGGCAGTGATTGCAAAGGATAAGATTTTGTTAGCTACTTGCATAAAGAACACTCAAGGTTCTATATCTGAAGCTGGAAAAGCATATAAGTCTTGCTTGATTATGTCCAAATTTACTGAAGGTAATGAGAAAAAGGTGAAGGATTTGGAAAATCAATTAGCTACCATTTCTACTACTTTTGATCGATTAGCTAGTGATGTGGTTCAACAAGAAGGACAAGTAACAACTCTACTTGAAAAAATAAGATGTTTAAAGAATGAAAATGACAAAATTGTTGGGAGAGTATGTGAACTCAGGGGACTAATTTGTCTGAAGATTGAGATAATGATGAGTGCTTTGAAGGAAGCGAAAGTTGTTGTAGCAGTTAGTGACCTGGAGAATCTTGAAATTGCAAAGGCCTAATCCTATTTAATGTGTGGTCACATAACAATTTTGGAAAGTCTCAAAAAGGTCCTTGATGACAATTTAAGAGTGTTGAAACAAGATTTTGCAGATGTCTTCAAATCCTTGTAAGTTATAAGTTCATGCATGTATAGTTTTGGTATTTTGTTTTGGTTTCCCCAATTTTTTCCATTGATTTCAAAGGGGGAGAAGTGTACAGTGAAAAATGCATATTCATCATAGGGGGAGTTGTTTTCCCAAGATTGAAGTATCATTTTGGAGTTTTGAAATGGTAGTGTAACTCATGTTGGTTTTGATCTGACACTTAATCATTTTTCACTAAGTGTTTCCATCAATGCCAAAGGGTGAGATTGTTGGCAAGAGAAACTACAAATTATTTTTGGTGTTGTCGTTGATAGCAACACTAATCAGTGATAGATCCACATAACATCATTTGCTTATACCGGCAACCAGATTAAGGACAGTTGGGAAGAACAGAACATCTGGTAGTTTAGTGATCATCGACTCACTTGCAGATTTTCAGTTATTATTTTGAGTTGTGGATCTCATGGGAGGTCTATTAGTACATCTAATGTGCTGTCCATAAATCTCAGTGCCTCATATTAAGTCTTGTGTGAGTTTGGAGATTCAGTTGGTTACTTTTCTATTTTTCAGTATTTTGGGGCCGACTCAGTTGATGTAATATGTTGTGGATATTCAAGGAATGTTTTATCGAATATTTTTGTGTTTGGTCATTATGTTTTGGGTCCAAGCTAAGTTGTGGACAATTTTTATGGATAACTCTTAAGATTTGGTTGACAAGTTGCTAATATTTTCAAGTTCTATTTGAGCTGACATGTTGCGATTAAATTGCTAGTTGTGGATATATATGTATGATCTCTTATATCTTTTTAGTGTGTGTGTGTGGTGTGTCGATGCGTATTGTGATTATCAGAAGAATGTTAGAGCAATTTTATGCACAGTTTCACTTGCGCATAAAGATTTTGTAGAACGAGTCAAAGTAGAAGTTCAGTATCAGTTAGAAGGACAGAAGATTGTCAATCGAGCTTAACCAGAACTGTAATCAAACATTTGTAGATGTTATTTCTTCAGTTCATTCTCTTGAATCTAATCCAAATCTCTATAAGGCAGCGTGCCTTCCCATTTTGAGTAGTGAGCTCTAGGAAGTGTGTCTGAATGCAAGTGCATTCCCATATTGTAAACTTCTTTTTGAGTATACTCTGATTATATTGTGGATTGGCCATCCACTGTGGTTTTTCCCCTAACAGGGTTTCCACGTAAAATCTTTGTGTTATGATGTGGTTATTTTCTTTTTGTTTATGCATATTTATCCTAGTTAAATATTTTAAGTGGATTAATAATCAGAACAATAAAGTAGATTTGTGTAGAACACCAATTCACCCCCCTCTCAGTGTTGCTTGTTTCCAACAGGTGGAATAATAGACTTTAGTAGAGGAAGGTAATAGGGACATGATGTATATATTTTTTCACCTAATGTAATATGTGTGAGCTACTGGATGATAATCAATATATTTAGGCACATTGTATTTCATATGTTGAAGAAAATAATTAAAGATTTAGAAGGTTGGGGAATATAAATAGTACCTTGAATAGTGATCATGGGATGTGAGGGTGGAGGTAAATCAAGTGGTGCATGGACAAAGATTTTAGGAATAGAAGAAATATTTTAAAAACTAATAGTATTATCCAATATCCCCTTAGTGGGTGGGATACATCTATTAACAATGATATAATTAACATTATTATCTTCTCAAATAATATGAAATGTAAGAGAAGGATAATAAGAAATAAGTTCAACAGGTAAAATTACAAAGTTGTGTCACACTTTCGACCAACTTATCAACACAACTGAATTTAAGTATTTCTAACTAAAAATTAATTTTGTTCAAACATATGATCTAGTGATATTAATTCTAGCTAAGTTAGATATGCCAACAACTTTTCCAACTAAAATTGTTAGATAAATGTATATGTAACACCACTTTGAAGCCAATTATTGAAAAAATTGATGTTTCAACAACTCCTAGTCATGCAAATAATTTTTTTTTTTAAAATATAAAAATACACTTTTGTAGATCCAAAGTGTATTTTTCAAAAATATATATATTTTAATAGTTTAACTTTTCTTTATATTTTTATATTTTATTTTTACTAAAAGTAGGTTATCAACACAAAAATATTAGGTTGATTACCATGTCACAAATAATATTAAAACTTAGTAAAAAAATATGAAAAAAATATGATGCACTAGATAAAAGAATCTATATCAAGATGGTATAATTTTTTTTCTATTTTAGATAAATAGTTAATGTGAAAGTTGATGTCAATTGAAAACAACTTTTTTTTTTTAATAGGTAAGAGGTGATTTTTTTATTAATGCAAAAAATTTAACCTGGCTTGCACCAGGTGAGATCACAAAGAGGGATCTCATCCCCATGGTAACAAGATTACATATGAATTCTACAGCCATGAACATATTGACAACTTTTCAACCTACTAGTTAATTGGCTCCCCAATATGAAAACTACTAACCCAAAGATGCAATAAAATAACACACTACAACTACAACCCGATTTCCCATGAGAACTACTGAGTGTTGCCATCGGTTTTTACTTGAGAACATAATTTATTTCTGACCTCCATTAACTTAAGGATATCTTTCTCCTTTTTTTGAACACTGAGTCAATCAAGGTTCCCCCTAGCCTTATGTTCCTTGGGACCAGATTTGGTGAGAGATAGACACTGCATTCTGTTTCCTTCATCCCACTTTTTATTGTTATTTTACTTTTTTTTTCTTTATTGTTTTCCATTCATTTTCCTCATCCCTGGAATTATAATCATGTATGGCTTGAGAACCTTTAACCCCATTCATAGATTTTGTACTATGTTTGTCTTATATAGTAAAAGTGTCCTTGGAGGAGGTGTTTTGAACGGTTGCATCGATGCTTCCATCAACATTATCAAAGCGACAAGAAGCATTCACAGGAGGCATCTTTTGAACGTGTTTTTCTATTGGAGAGGGCATACCAAAATTTCCCATGTTCTTGCTACAAAAATATTTCTTTAGAGAATCATCACACTTGCGTGAGTTTGAAATAGAATAGTGTTTGGGGGAGGCATATTTCCACCATGAAACTTCCCATTTTTCTTGAGATTTCATAGTTTGGCATGCTGCAACAATGTGTCTGATTTTGTAACATCTTCTACATCTAAATAATAAACCTTCGTAGTTCGGAAATTGCAGCCAACTATTGCCATTTGAATTCAAGATGATTTCAGTCGAGAGAGCTTTAGAGGTGTCCAACTCGACCAAAATCCTGGAAAAGGTTGTGTGAATGAAATTACTTGAGTTCACGTCTGTGCATTTAAAATTACCCAGAGAGTTACCAATCGTTGCGAAACAAGATTCAAACCAATAGTAAAGGGGGAGATTTGGAAGGCAAACCCAGATTAGCATAACAACAAATGATTTTATGGTCAGATCAAATTTTGGATGCCATGATTTTAATAGAAACATACTGCCACCCCATAGCCATGTGTGATTGAGGATGAATTTTTTTATCTTACTTGATGTTGAAGACCACTGTAAAAAACCCTTTTGCACTAGGATAAATTTCCAGATTCTTTTCCATTAGAGGGCCCCAAGATTTTGAGATCCATTCATGCAGTGCAAGCAGGCTAGGCCAACTTTGACTAAACCTACCAATTAACCCATTTTGAGAAAAATTTCCCATTCTCCCACAATTCTTTCAACAAAAAGGTATCATATTTCAATTTCAATGGTTTGTCTAGGTAATGAACTTACCTTCTATTAATTATACATGGATGTGTTGACCTTGATGTGTTCCCATGTGGCATTGATCCAGATTTAGGTTTTCTTGGAAGGGCGCCAAACATAGAGGCATCCTCAAATCACCCAATAGTGCTTAGACCACACTTCGGTGCATCCACAAAGGAGGTCTTTGTGGCAGAAATGTCACCAAGGGGCAAGGTCAAGAAATCCACATCCAAACCAATCCCATAGACATCCTGCATGCTAGTGTTTACCCTAGTCTATGTGAGAGAAGGGAAATCCCAACAGTCAGCATCAAACCCCAAAGCAACCCCAAATCTGCCATCCGCAGTAGAGATATTTCCATCGCTTGTCAAGCAATCATTGCAATTCGAAGCCCATCCCTCACCATTCGCAAAAGCCATCGAATTTGGTAGGGCATGAGTTTTCAGCAATCACACCATCCTTCCAAAATTGTTATTAATGAAAACAACTATTTTTAAATACACACTTTTTAATATTTATTTATGTATATATATATATATATATGTCAAAGTTAGAATAAATATATCCATACACTAAAGTTTCAAGTTGTAAATACACAAAAATTTGAAGGAAAAAAAAAATTTACTATATAAAGATTGACGTCTCATGTAAATTCATTTTTCAAAATTTTATCAACAACAAAATTATAGTGTAAATTTATGAAAAATTATATTCAAATATTTGTATTTTTTTCAAAAATATACAAACATAAAATGTGTGTGGTCGATTTTAAGTGTGCAATAAATGTAGATTAAAAGAAAATCAAACACACCAATGCGACATTATATTGAAGAAAACTAATTAAAAGATTAAAAAACTCTTAAACGACAGTTTCTTCAATGACGTCCCATTGTCCTCTATCTCTAGTGATTTTGTCTATTCTAGCTTGCTCTCAAATTGTGTACTACGCTCAACAAACAGTCTTCCTAGAGAATGATATTAAAGATGATGATTGAACGCTATGCTAAGATATGATTATGCTGATACATGATTGCTAGAATGTAAGATTACAAAATTATGAATGCTAAAGCTGATAATGACAATGCTAAAATGCTAATCGCTTGAATGCAACTAATCTCTAATGTTTGTCTCTAATGTGTGTGTGTAACCAATGCTTGGATTCACAGGGGTATTTATAGAGTTTTTGAAAGATTTTGATTGGCTTGTGTGATCAACAGTTGAAATCAAGCTTGTCAAGATGAACGGTGAGGGAGTTTGGAAGTTGAGAGAAAGATGGAAGGTTGAGAGAATAATGGAAGATGTTTCCTTCCCACAAAACCTTTCACTCAAAAATAGAGGCAACTTGCCATTTGTCATCTTTAGTTATGAGTTGGTTTTGTAGTTGAAGATAATTCCCATAATTAAATAAATAAATTTATTTAATTACATGTGACAATGAATTTAGAAGTTTTCATAATTAAATAATTAATATTTAATTATGTGTGGAGTGAGAAAAGGTGTTAAATTAAATATTTGTAATATTTAATTTAACTATGAGATGAAGAAGGTGTTTGGAGGAATATTCCATTATTTGAATTTAAACATTCAAATTATGAATACTATGATAATTAATTTTAAACAAATTATAAAATTTATTTAATTTAATTAAGAGGAAGATGGAAGATGGTAATAATTAAATAAAGTTATTTATTTAATTAAGGTAGAAGAATTATAAAAGTGAACGATATAAATAAATAATTAAATTTATTTATATGTAGATAACTTTAGAAGATTAATTAAATAATTCATATTTAATTAATTAACAAGCTTGATTAACCATGACCATTTTTAGATGTATACATTTTTCCCCTCTTTGAAGTGATGTGTGAAACACATTGCTTCAAAGAAAATATTCCTGCCTTTGTTGTGTTTGATTTTGCCCCTGGTCAAAAAAATTTAATTGATATGCCTCTAATTTGAACCTGATATGTTTCTGATTGAAAAATGTTATTGATATTAATGATGCCCCCTCGGGAGGTAAATCACTGATGATGAAAAAAAATGTTGAGTTGATGATGAAATTCGGATGATGAGAGGGATGCAATGATTTAGCTCCCGATAATTGATTAAAAGATGCCCTAGTTTGAAAAATAAGGTCAGAGTTTGAGGAAAAATAGAAAAATAAAAAATAAAATGCCACAAAAACCCACCTTGGTTGACCTTTAAAAGGTCAAAGGGGTAAAAAGGGCAAGTCATTTTCACCTTTTGACTGTAGTGATTTTGCTGCTCTGACGCTGACTTGGCAAGATGGAGATTTCGTATCATAGACAAATATTCTAGCGGGCCCGCCGATACCAGAGACTAGCCGTGTATGGACCATCGGTGAGTCGATTCAACCCTCTTTGTGTTGAAAATTTGTGATTTTAAGTAATTTTTTATGCATTTTTACGTGGATTTAGGTTTGAACAACCCATTTTAGCGCATTAGGTAGGAGTTTTAGCACTTGCAATGTTTCTTTTAGTGCATATAGGGTGTAAAATAGCGCTTTTAGGAAAGAGGCAGTTTAGCACATAGGATACGCACAATAGCGCAATTAGGATGCTTAATAGGAAATTGGTACCTTAGCGCATATAGGAAATAGATTAGCACATTTAGGGTTTTAGCGCATTAGGGGGATGAAATGGCACATACACTTAGGGGTTTAGCTCATATAGAGAAGTAGCGCATAGGGGAGAAACTATAGCGCTTTGAGGACATAGAATGGCGCATAGGGGGATTTAGTGCATTGGGTGGAAACTTTGACGCTTTTAGGGTTTTAGCGCATAGAGGCTGCAGATTAGCGCATCCATGAAATTTAGGCAGAATGCACTATTTGATGAAAGTGATGAAAAAAATGATGACGTATATTGCTTCTTTGGTCAATAGATAGATAAATTGTCTTGTCATCATGTTGATATGGATAGAAATGATAGAAGATCTGATGATGAATTGATAACTTTGCTTCCGAAAAATAGAAAACAAAGAGTAGGTAGTTGATAACTTTGTTTCCATTGAATGAAAAACAAAGAATAGAATGATTGATGGATTGTATGATTTGTTGATAACTTTGCTTTAGAAAACAAAGAGTAGATGATTGCTATGACTTCTGATAAATTTGCTTTCTGTGATAGAAAATAAATAGTAGATGATTAATATGATTTATGATAAATTTGTTTTCTATGATAGAAAACAAATAGTAGATGATGTGTTTGAAAACATATTTGCATTCGTGTCTGAAGTACAAATAGGAAGATGATTTGATTGTTGATAAATTTGCTTTCGTGAAAAAGAAAACAAATAGTAAATGATGATAGAGTAGATTGATTTGATATTTAGATAGATTTATTTAACATTGATTTAATGATATGAGTCACTTAGATAGAACACTTGATATGGCTCACTTGATATGAGTCACTGATATGGGTCACTTGATATGAGTCACTTGATATGGTTCATTGATATGGTTCATTGATATGGGTCACTTGATATGGGTCACTTGATATGGGTCACTTGATATGGTTCATTGATATGGGTCACTGATATGGTTCACTGATAGATGGATATGAGTTTGATTGATTTGTATGATGTGAAGTAGATAGATCACGTTGATATGAGTCTGATTGATTGTCCTTGTGATGATAAAAATTAGGAGGGTTTCAAAAACCTCTAGATCATAGAGCGCTTCCCTGTGGATCGGGATAGGATATGAGATCTGACACCTGCAAATGTTTAGTTGATAGTGGGATGTGGGTTGGGACCTTTATTGTCGATTCCTCTGATTTGGGTCAACAAGGGACTGTTGACCGCGCTAGCAGAGAGATGGCATTCTGAGCATAATACCTTTCATTTGTCGATGGGTGAGATGACTGTGACCCCGAAGGATGTATATAGAATTTTGGGGATTCCAGTGGTAGGTGCTCTGGTTTTTTATGACCACAAGGAGCTAGGTGGTACAGACGCACTTAGGAGGGTGTTTGAGGATGCTCATATAGCAAGGTATTGGGTTCCATGGGAAGATTTGAGGGGATATTCAGCCTTACCCGCCATTTTGAGTGCATTCATTGGAGGCTTCCTTTGTCTAGACTGCTAGTCAAAGGGACTATTAGTTGGGTGGGGGAGGATCATTGAGCAGATGATAGGGCAGCAACGGAGATATGTCTGGGGGAGCTGCATGTTAGCACATTTGTATCATGACTTGCATCAGGTAGTATACAGAGGATCATCTAGTTTGTCTTGTGGTGTTACCTTGCTCCACATCTGGGCATGGGAGCATATTGCTATTACGAGACCACTTTGTCCTAGAGCTAGGCGACCAGGCAGGCCATATGTATATGTATATTCTAGTGCACTTGTCCAGCCCAAGCTGGGAAAGTTGTAGTACTGGCGACAGATTCTTGATGATGTTGATTCAGTCATATGGAGGCCATACACAAATTGTGAGGCATGGGATACTGATCATCTGGAGATGCCATTTGTATGTATGCCCCGATATTTGATAGGTCGGACCCCTTTTGTTATAGAGATATTTTTGGCATTGCAAGTGTAGAGACAGTATGGTTATACGTAGGGGATGCCTCAAGGCATTGCGCACTATGGGCGGTGCAAGGATGATCCTGGATGGGGGCCATGCATTTCATATCAGGTGGCGTATATAGAGTATACAGGTTTACAGCCTGAGGCATGGGATTACAGGCCGGATTTAACTGATCTACGGATGTCGAATGAGTACTTGGCTCATTTTCACACACATCCATTTCCTCGTTTTACATGTCCGGATGAGCTGACGCCCATTATGATGGCACCTCAGCCAGGAGGGATAAGATAGGAAGATGTGGTAGGGGGGAGCAGGAAGTAGGTGGAGGAGAGGAGGAGGATAGTGGAGATGAGGAGGAGAGTGGAGATGGGGAGAGCTCAGATGATGGTGGAGACAGCAGAGGGGATGAGTAGAGGCCAGTGAGGCAGAGGACATAAATCTTGGGCAGTGCTCAAATCATGCGGAGGCCGAGGACTGGTACTGGATGGCGGATAGTGATCAGGGTCTCCTCTATAGCGCAACAAGCATAGATAGCTACTCTACAGGCCCAGGTATAGACGCTTTAGGGGCATCAGGCGCAATTACAGAGCCAGTTGGCTTAGGCTCAAATTTTGGTAGTGCAGTTACAGACACAACTTGCATAGGCACAGGTGCAGAGATAGGCACAGGCACCTCCTCCTGCCCCAGACCCACAAGTGGCCCAGTTGATAGCAGAGAGAGACTTCTTCAGACGGATGGCATTAGAGGTAGAGGGTGTTGCTGAGAGACTCATGGGAACTATTGAGAGTGCATCTTTGCGAGAGGCCATTGCAAAGGGATTCGAGATTGCCCAGGAGGCTGAGCATTATCAGATTAGATACGAGGAGTTGTGCACTCCCGACCACAGAGAGCCTTACCCTTGGTCCCACAATAGATCACAAACTATGACACACATCAGAGGGGTCACAAGGCCTCGACAAGATCCCAATGCAAGGGGTAGTGGCAAGCCACCATTCTCTAGACCAGCTCCATCAGGGGGCTCGACCAGCCAGCCTTGATATGTGATTTTGATTAATGCAATATTATTGATGTATATCATTTTTGGAGCATGTACCTTGTTTTTTTATCATATCTCATGTTTCTCTCTAGACTTATCAATTTCATTGGACATTGGACATTCGTATTTATTTTTGATGAGCGATGATATGCAGCGGCGATGAGTTTTGATGATGTGCATTTTTGATATGATGATGTGATGATGATATGGATATGTGTTTGTGTGTATATGTTATGAAATGGATTTATGATGCTTTTGATAGTTTAATGCCTAACCTGTGATGTAGGATGATTCCCGATATGCTTAGGATGACGATTTGTGATGTGTACTAATGATGTCATGCAGGTGGATGACTTTATGAAATGAAAATATGTAATGGGATATTTGATATGCTTATGAAAAAAATGTAATGTTTTGCAAATGATGTGGAGATGTAATGTATGTATGGAGTTTTTGTTTTTGGATTTTTCAAATGCAAGAAATAATGATGATGTGATGAAAAATGGATGTTGTGGTTATGAAATGCATCATGAATTTGTAATATGGATATGGATTAGGAAATGATATGTGGTATGGGTCAAATGTTATGTGAAAGGTGACATGATATTTAAATGATATGAAGATGATAGATGAGTAAAGATATGATACGAATGTAATGTGAAAATGATAAATAATGGGATGAAATGAACATGATTAATAATAATGAGATGTATGATATGTAATAAAATGTAATGAAATGATGATGAAATGATAATGATAAATAATAATGAGATGTATGATAAGATTATAAATGATATGTAATGAAATGTTGATGAAATGATAATGATAATGAAAATGTAATGAAATGATAAGTGAAATGAAATAGATTATGAAATGATGACACAAAGATAAAATATGATAATGAAATGGTAATAAAGATGATAAATGGTATGCAACTGTGTAGAATGAAAATGAAATGGATATAAAAATGATAAGATGTTAATGATACGAAGATGATAGATAATATGAAAATGAAAGTGATATGAAATACTTAATGGATAAATGAATGATAGGAAATGATAAAAGATCTAAATGATATGCAATAAAATGATATATAAAATGAGAATGATCAATGGTATGCGGTGAAATTATATGATATGAAAAAATGATAAACTATATGATATGTACAAGACCTAGATGAAATGATAATGATTAATTAAATGATGATGAAGATAAAAGATGATAATGAAACAAATGTTTGAATGTCCTCCACAAATAGTCCAAAGGAACATGATAGTCATTGATGTTTTTGTTTAGCCTTTCAAAACTTTGATGTAAACCCAGTATGCAGATATATAAATGATCTAAATGAAATGCAACGAAACAAAACCAACCATTTGTTGAGCCCTTTGTTAGCTTTCTTGAATCATCATAGAGTGTTTAAAATGTTGGAAGTATGTACAAGCATCAGAGGGTAAATTAGCACCAATGATGACCTAAGTACAACTTTCATGATTTTTGATATAGAAAGTGAACACAAGCATCAAGGTATAAGTGAACCGAGATGATCTGAGTATTTCTTGCCTAAACATACAAAGATTAACCACTTTCTGATGCAAATTTGGAACTGTCATCAATGATACACTTTGGAAATCATGTCTCGCAACATATTTGCACCAGATTGATAGTTAACCTCAAGATAGTAGACAAAGAAAAATCATTCTTTTTCCTCACCACTCTAGTTCAATACATCATCGAGTGTGCTCCAGAGGGATGATATTGAAAACCAAACAACCATTGTTTAAAATATAATACTGCTATTCCAAACATTATTTAGATTTTAGATCATCCAAATATGTGTTATGATATGGTACTTGTTAAAAGTTGTTGTGATATGGATCAATGATTGGATAGTTGTTCATGTGATTTGATTGTTTGTTCGTATGATTGGATTTTTTATGTTGTTGTATAGCTATTTCGGTAAACTCTGAAAATTGATTTCCCCCAGTATGTCAATGTTTGCCCCCAGTATTGGCATAACTTGCTAAAATGAATATGTACAACGATCAAGCCATGGTAAGACGTTATCGCTCTAGGAAAATGATGACCGTATGATGTTGTTATGGCCCTAAGATGATGGTGAAAATATGCATGAAATGAAGGCTGAGAAGCTAAGTGTAGAACATGAACTAATAGATGGAGAGCTACAAATAACGTTTGTTTGTCAGATTTTCACTATTTGTCTTTATTGCATTTTTCTGATTTCTTTTTGTTTTTTTGTATTTTTCTTTTTAATAGACTCCCTGTTGCTAGGTTTTCACCCTATGACAATTTATTTTATTTTATTTTATTTTATTTAGGACTTTTTCTATTATTTTTATGGGTTTTTTCAGGACATGTATGGATGATGATAACTACTTCAGACATAATACTTCTTCAGATGCATGTTATTGATGGGTTCGTCAAATAGGCCCCCTTCTGAAATGACAGCTTGTATGCTCCTGAACCATATACTACTATGACCACGTAAGGACCTAGCCAATTTGGTTCAAACTTTCCTTTCTTCTCTCTGTCTTGTTGATTTCATGGGTTTTCCTTCAAAACAAGATCACCAACCTAAAAGGTACGTGGCTTGACTCTGTGATTATAGCTGTGAGACATCATCTATTGATATGCTTCCAAATGATCAGTTGCTCGTTGTCTCTTCTCATCGAGGAGTTCCAACTCTTGCAGTCATGAAACTCTGTATTCATCATCTATTGTGAGACCCTTCAATGATACCTTAAGTGATGGAATCTCAACCTCTAGAGGTAATATGGCTTTTGCTCCATAGACAAGAGCATACAGTGTTGCTTCTGTTGGCATTCAGATGCTAGTTCTATAGGCCCATAATGCATAATTGAGTTGAACATGCCAATATTTCCCTGCATAATTCACAGTCTTCTTCAAAATTTTCAATATAGTCTTGTTTGAGGCCTCTACTTGGCCATTCCCTTGTGGATAGTAAGGTGTTGAATATCTGTGTTGAATATGGAATCTCTCGCAAAGTTCATCAACATCTTGATTCTTGAATGGTCGTCCATTATCTATGATGATGGAGTTGGGAATGTCATACCAACAAATGATATAGTTGAGTATGAACGATGAGATTTGTTTGTCGGTAACCTTAGTGATAGGTACTACCTCAATCCACTTGGTAAAGTACTTTGTCGCTGTGATGATGAACTTGTGTCTGTTCGATGATGAAGGATGAATCTTGCCAACTAGATCTAACCCCCATTGAGAGAATGGCCAGGTCGGCGTGAACGGTTGTAGTTCCTGTGCTGGTGCATGGATGAGATTCCCATGTATCTGACATTTTGAGCACTTCTTCACAAAAGTGAATGATTCTCTTTCCATTGTAGGCCAATAGTAACCCATTCTAATCAATTTCTTGGATAAGGTCAGTCCACTTGAATGAGTACCACAAATTCCATCATGAACTTCTTGTAAAGCCTTGTTAGATTCGTCATGTTCAAGACATCGAAGTAAAGTACCATCAAAACCGCGGCGATAAAGGTTGTCAGCGATAAGAGTATAGTGAGAGGATTGGCAGATAAATTTACGCTTTTGGTTTCGGGATAATCCAGGTGGTAAGATGTCATCTTTTAGGTAGGCATAAATCTTTCCATACCAAGGTGAATCGGATCCTACTAAGTGACAAATGATTTGGCTTTTGGGTGTGTCATAGGCAGGTGCAAACGATTGTTCCACCAGAAATTCATAGCGAGCTTGATTTTCTAGGAGTTGTAGCAATGATGCGATTGTGGCGATGGCGTCAGCTGCTTTGTTATCAAGTCTTGGAATTTGTATGAACTTGATATCCATGAAGTACTTTTTAAAGTCATCAACCATTTTCTTGTATGGTAATAGTTTGTCATCTTTGGTCTGATAATCATCATTGATCTAATTAATGACTAACTGTGAGTCACCATAGACTTGTAGCTCTATGATCCTCCATTCCAATGCTATCTTGAGTCCAATGATTAAAGCTTCATATTTGGCTATGTTGTTAGTGCATGGAAACATTAACCTATACGACCGAGGAATGGTATTTTCTTGAGGGGTGACAAAGAGTATACCTGCCCCCAATCCATGTTGAGTGAAAGAACCATCAAAATATCAAGACCATGGCTATTTTGATTTTGCAGTGAAGACGTCAACATCTGGAAATTCAATGTGCATGGGATGCTCTACTTGTAGTGGTGCTTCAACTAGTTGATCAACGATAACTTGTCCTTTGATTTCTCTACGATCAACATAATGGATGTCAAACTCACTCAAGATCATAACCCATTTTTCTAACCTTCCTATTAATGTAGTCTTGCTCAATAGATACTTAAGTGGATCAATCTTTGCAACAAGATTGATTGTATGAGTTAACATGTAGTGTCAAAATTTTTGTGAGGCAAAGACTACTGCTAGACAAGCGTTCTCGATGAAAGTGTAGCTGATTTCATGACTTGTTAGCATTCGGATGATGTAATAAATTGTGTGTTCCTTTCCTGTAGAGTCCTCTTGTGCTAATAATTCCCCCAAAGATGTCTATGTTGTGGAAATATATAAGATTAATGGTTTGTCTAGATTTGGTGGTACTAAAATCGGTGGGTTCATCAAGTATTGCTTGATCTGTTGAAAGGCCATTTCACACTTGTCATCCCATTTGAAAGGAACATTCTTATGCAATAGATGTGTGAAAGGTATACTTTTATCTACCAGCTGTGCAATGAACCTTCATATAGATTGAAGTCGTCCCTGTAATGATCTTAACTGACTGATGTCCCTTGGTGGAGGCATTTCCATGATTTTCTATACCTTGGTAGGATCTACTTCAATTCCTTTTGTTGATACTATGTATCCCAAGAGCTTGCCAGATGTGACCCCAAAAACACATTTCTTGGGGTTGAGACGAACTTTGAATTTTTCTAACCTTGCAAAGATTTTGGATAACACTTCAAGATGTCCTCTTGTGTCTGATTTTGTCAATATATCATCTACATAATCTTCCATGAATGTGTGCATCATGTCATGAAAAATTATAGTCATAGCTCTTTGATATGTAGCCCCGGCGTTCTTTAGACTGAAAGGCATGACATTCCAACAATAAGTCCCCCATGGACATGTGAAATTTGTTTTGTCCTAGTCTTCAGGTGCAATCTTGATTTGGTTGTAACTAGAAAAACCATCCATTAATGAATACATGGCATGGCCAGTTGTCAGATCAACTATGGTGTCGATGTTTGGAAGTAGGAAGTCATCCTTAGGACATGCTTTATTAAGATCTTTGAAATCTATGCACACTCTGATACTTCTATTTGGCTTGGATATAGGAACAATGTTGGAGATCCATTATGCATAGTCGATTGATCTTATAAATCACACATCAAGGATTTTTCTGAGCTCTTCTTTAACCAGTAGTGCAACATGAGGATGCATCTTTCTGAGTTTTTGTTTCACAGGCTTAACTCCTGGTTTGATGGAAAAGTGATGCATTATGAGATTGGGATCAAGACCTGGTATGTCTACATAAGACCAGGAAAAGTTGACTTGATTTTCTCTTAGAAATTCCATGAACTCAGGTACTTCTTTATCTGTCATTGACGCAGCTAACTATAGAATCCTTGGTTTTTTTGAAGTTTCAAAATTAACCTCTCTTGTAGGCTCAATCAAGATAGGCTATCACTCATGATATTTCTCATGGAGAGTGTCAAGCTTCCCATAATTTGGTTCCTTAAAAATGTTTTCACCATTTGATACTCTCTTTGTTTTATCTTTTGTTTGATCTAACACTGCCATATTCTAGTTTTCACCATTAGATCTTTCTTTTTTATTTTTATTTTTTTAGCTAGGAGACTTGACACTCTCCTAATTAAAGACTCTATGCCAAAAATTGCTAGTGGAAAAATCATTTGTGTCATTTGCGGAAAGGAATTTCACGATAGATTCATCGCTTGGAAACATAGGTATATTGATAGGTTCAGACGAATCACAGTCAATGATATCATGATGGATCAAAGGTAGCAGGTCATTAGGTTGCATGAAATCGGCTATGGTTATGACCATAACAAAGTTGTCTGTAGGATCCGAGGTATGAGGCAAATCAATGATGGTACTGTTCCCACGATAGTCTTGTTCGTTTAAATCTGACTCAGTATCACTAGAATCATAGTAGCCTTGTAGTTCAGATCCTTGCAGTTGGGACCTTGACCCTTCACCTTCGATTAGAGTTGGGGTATACTTGTGTATCACATCAACCTTTTTGTCCCTCCAGAACTCATCATTGTAGATGGTGTCCCATTCATATTCACCAGAGTCTATGTCAGAGTTATTATCCACGAAATTATGAATTGTTGTCAAACATGCTTCTCTTGTATCGGAACCTTCTTGCAATGCCAGGATAGTATCATGCAACTGCTTGGATGTTCTTTCTTTTGAGTTAGTATCATAGCCTAGTCCTATTTTATCTTTTGCAGGAAGTCCTGAAAAGGTGAATAGGCTCAACTTTTCCTTTTCTCTTTCCGATAGGACCATTACCATCATATCCCATCTTCTGCATGATTGTATACCCTTTACCATATTGATCAGTTGGTATTTTGACATTGAGGACTATTTCATCTTCATCTTTATAGAGCCAATTTAGAAATTCTATATCCTCAGGATCTTCCATGGGGAATTTTTCTTTGATAAATCATCATTAAACTTTGTACTTGGCTCTGTTGGTGGTTGCATTGATGTTGATGCTATAGATATCTGTTGTTGTGTGATAGAAGGTTGCCCATGTGACTGAGGTGATGTAGGCAGATTAGCAAGACAGAGAGAGTACTCCCCAACTCTATTTTCCTTGAACCGTAGTTGCTTGTCAAAGCTTTTGGTTAACTGACTGATTTGTGTATCAACTTTGGGAGAAGTACTAGTAGGAGCTTCTCAATTGTTGGGAACCAAAGTATCTTGACTAGATTTGATGTTGGCACAAGTTTGACTGTTCGAATTATCAGCTGGTATTGTGATCTCTTGTCCATCATAAGGAAACTTAATACATTGATGATATGTGGATGGGACAACTTGCATTTCGTGGATCCAAGGATGACCCAACAAGATGTTGTTGTTAATCAGATTGCACCTAAATTCTTGAATGACTAAATTCAGCAATCTATTGAAACATGGGAACTATCTTCAGGCTATGGGTATTCCTATGGCGAAGATAGACCTCCAGATTCTAGGTTGGTTCCTATATGATGATCACTTAGGTACTTGAATTATTTTCTTTGAGAAAAGGGTAAGAAGGACTAAATTGAATGCATGAACTAAAATTAAAACCTCGATGATGCACCTAAATGATGGTAAACTTGCATAATGATTCACAACTTATACCCTCAGGAAAATTTGTTAACATAGTCCAATTTGAGCACTTTGAACACATTAATAATTCATTAAAAGATTGTATGTATTCTTTCCCTATTAAGGAAAACTGAGTTTTCACAAATAAGAGGAAAAAGAAAACAACTTTTGGGCACAATTAACGACCTGTGACAAACTACAATTGTATATATGCATGCATAAACAAGACAGAAATTTGAAGGTTTTGAAAATGAAACTCATCAAAATTGCATTAAATTATTTAAACCATGCAAAACACCTGAAATTGGAAAGGTGAACTGTATTTCAATTAATATCATGAAGGAAAACCTCTGCAAAAAATGATAACCTGTAAAGCTGTAAAACTATATTAAATCTAAAATGCTGAGTTACAAGATAGTCTTCTTTGCTGAAGGAAAAGGCAGAAAACAAGAACTAGTGAAAAAAGATAAACTTTTTACAATATATACAAAAGGCATGCACAAACCAGCCAGTAATAGAACTGAATGAGAACTGAAGTGAAAACAACATCTCCAATGTGAAATCCGAGCAAAAGAGAAAACCCTGATAAAAATAGCCCAAACTCATGCACAAATGAGTGAACTCAGGCTCAAAGTAGCCATCATCTCATAACTGATCCATGGAGCACTCAAACTGAACTGAAAAATCCCTCCAAAAGTGGGTCCAAGCATGCAAAAGCCACCTTGTTTCTATCAATCTGCCCAAGATAATTGTGCATGATGATAAGGCATCAAAGACTGAAACAAATAGGATTTGTGAAATAATGAACTCCAGATAACAACAAATGACTTGAGTTCCACCTGCATGTTTTCATGATTCTGGAAAAGGACCATGTGATTAAATATTAAACATAACCAAAGTATGATTATTTTAATATTTAATGTGTGTATGGCTCCTCCTTATTTTAAAAACATTTTAAATATTAATGTAATTATACATTAACTTTAAATCACAATGACGAATTGGATAAAACCATGTAAACATGCATGAGTTCATTATTATTTCTAAAAAGAAATAATGACTTAAATTATCTTTAAGTCTACCCTTAACATACATGGGATTTCTAAAAATGATTAAGTTTTTCTTCTCTTTTGACCTAATAGTCAATACCACGAAGGCAATAAGATGAAGTGATTTTTATTCTAAAACTTAGTCAAAAAATCTACTCCACTCGAATTAGGGATTTCTCATAAGCACTGAAAACCTAAAATTATTATCATTTCACACTTGACTTTTTGGAGAAGCTTCATGAAGAAGTTGGCCGCCATAGGTATGTTTGCTCGAGCTTATGGATTTTCATGGACCCTCTGTCAATTTTCATGGCTAGTTCTGGGATTTTTGATGGAGATTTTTACAGGGTAAGTTACTTTTATGTCAGATTTGAACATTTTACCTTCATTTTCAAAGCATCCTTTGGCTTACAACTATGGCCATAATCAATTTTCTGACGTTTTTCCCCTTTTATTTCCTCACTGCCTCTGGCCGCCATGGACAAGCTTATTTGAAGCTTGGAATGCGGATTTTGCACTGTTTTTGTTGGTTTTTTCCACAATCTAAAGACAAATGGATGAGGTATGCTTATATTTTTTCCATTTCGAGCTTCATAATTCCTTTATCTCCTCTGTTTATATTCAGCATTGCTGGCAAAATCGTGAATGCATTTGATCCTCTCTGTATGGACTCCATTGTTTTAACAAAAGTATAAGAAAATCTCTACACTCTCAGGCTGCGGCTGCAAAAAACAAATAGTATTATGGGATTTTATGAAAAACCATCTGACCTTGAATTTGTGTTCTTATCCCTGCTATGACACGAACTCCAAATTTTTATGCAATACTAGCTCATTCTTTACTTCATAATGAGTTCTTTGAATTAGCATGTTACTGAGATCCATACAATGAAGCATAATTTTCTCTTATTGATATGTGACCAAACTTACCGATGATCTACAATGCCCAAAGAATCCTACATCGACACCATTAAAACCAGCATATATTATAGCTTATGTGGCTCATGATTTTGTTGCACTTGCTGACCATTTGCAACAATAGTATTGCACAAGGAAGCCTTTTTACCGATGGCAGATCCTCAATCATTCTTCAGGCATAATAATCAATGAATCCTCATAGGCCCGTAGAGTCTTCAAGGATAAACAAGACTATATGCAAGACCTCATCATAGTCTATTCCATGAATTTTAAGCTTTTTAAGCTTGGCAGATTTCTATCTTTGAAGACCTCATCATGCATTAAACTTACATTGGTGAAACTGTGAAAAATTCTCTCTTTGCAAAGAAAACTGAACCTGATTTCATTCTTGCATCCACAATTAATAGCATGACTTTCACCTGCTTGTATTAGTTATGCAATTTATGGTCTCAACACTGCAATCAAATGTCGATGTATGTGAACTTTGATTGTCCACCTCTGTAAAAAATGTTGGTAATGGGTTGGCTGTAACTTTAGCAATAAATGGTTGCTTAACACAGATGGCAATGATAGTTACTAGCTGTTGCTCTCATGATGATTATCTCTTTTGCATAGGACCTCATCACTATTATGATTATCTTATGAAATTCATGTATTTTCCAGTAATATAACTCTGTGGATATGGCCAAACTAATTATCTCTTTATGACATGCATGAATTAATAAAAGTCTCCAAGGAGTGTGATTTGATGACTGCCCCCTCATAGTATTCTTATCAATGCTTTTGGGTCTACCCACTGTGTTAACAATAATTTCAAAACTCCTTGCTTAAATGCTCTTGTCCTGTGAGGCCTTCATAGGACTATCATTTTTATGTCTTCTTGATTTCTTGTTGATGTATTTGATGCTTTTCTATGGCAATGTCCTTCTTTCAGTCATGTAGAATATCTCCTTGATGTCACTGTTCTCTTTTTTGAACATGCTTATGGAGACTATCCATTAGATACAAAACTGTATTCTGAAGGTTTGATAAGTGCTTGATTGTATGATGTAGTAATGATGTACTTTATTATGACAATCATCCTCCCTCAGTCATAAGGCTGCAACTGTCATTGAAACTATGTTTAACATTGTCCATTATGCATTTGTTTTTCAAGACTGTTCATTCTCACAGTCATGGTTCATCATGGCTCCATTCTCAATATGTGATTATAAATGACTTATCAAGGCCATTCTTTTAAATGTTCTAATAAAACGGTTTCCTATCATTGATTTTTCATTCGTCAAGGAGTTGCTGCCCTCTTGGAATTTTTGTGATTGCTGAACTATGTTATTGATTAAAACAAATCTCATGATTGTGATTATCCTTTATGGTGAAGTCAAAGCTCAAACATAGTTTTGTCCTTTTGTGACTGCTTTTGCAATTGGAAACCGTTGTTCTTGCAAATATTTCTTTATGAGTTGGGCTCAACCCTCGTGGGAGCCACATTTTCCACCACTCATAGCACCACCTGCTAGCTGAAATGATTTGATTATACCTGTTCCTGCACATTTGAACAAACATGTTAGTAAAAATAATCGAAGCTGAAAGCTTCCATTGAACTTTGTGCTTCTTTAACTTGATCATCTGATGCATGCTTGAAATGATGTAGATTATATTCTTGTTGGAAATGTAGGCATGAGGAAAATAGTGATTTTCCATTGCTCTAACAACACATTTTAACAATTTTGCAGGTGCCTTTGGAACTGGAGCAGGAGTTGTGCCAACTGGAGCTGAATACAAGGAGACACTACATGAATGAAATTATGATCAGTCATTCCAGGCAATGACGAATCCCTCCTTTCCTTATGTTTATATTTTCTTCAGTTGTATAGTGTACATCTCCTTTTTTGTATTCATCATTTGATTACAAATATCAAATTGGCTGCTCCTGGGGCTTGTGCGGGACTTCAGTCTTTCCAATATGAATAAAAACAACATTCTTTTATGCAAATTTATGAGTTCTTCTATTACAAACATTTGCATAATCAAAATTTGGAATTCAATGAATACTTTTAGCAGAAATTTTGCACTTTTCTGTGATGAATGCAATTCAGCTCTACCTGTTTTAAGTTGAAGCTAAAAATAGGTAACAATTGTATGCAATATCATGCTCTAATACTTGACAGAAAGTATTCTTGATAATAGGTCCCACTCTTATTAGTAGCATGATTAAACCCTTGGATGCTCTTTCCTCATCATCATAGGTTTTAATAGTGATCTTTCTTCTAAGATTAATGGAGTCCTTAGAAAATCCCAAAGCTTGAACTAACTTCATCGTACATATGTTTAACCCAGCCCCTCCATCTATTAGGACACGTCTGACACGAAACTTATGGATCATGACTTCTAAGTATAGCGATGAATTATGGGGATGAGTCATGGAAACACCATCTTTTTTAGAGAATGAGAGGCATGTGGGTGAGGAAAAGTGTCCCACCATGGCTTGAAATCGGTCCGCATCCAGATCAGTGAATACAATTGTTTCAACGAGGGCATTTTCTAGAATTTCCTTGTGTGTTGGGAAAATCTTCAGGAGTTCTAAGATAGAAATCTGAGTAAGAGTTTTTCGAAGTTGATGGACTAAGTCATATTGATGTTGAGGGGGCACAGTGGATTTTGAAGAAGCACCTTTTAAGACAACTTTAGCTTGTGCCCTTGTTGTTGCGTTGACTTGTCTATATTCCATCTTTTCCTTAACTTTTATAATATTGACCTGCTTGTCGTCAGTGTAGATATGGTTGATTATATTATCATTGATATGATTCACACTTTTTCCAGAAGACTCACCCTTTTGATAGTCAGGAAAATGGTTGCGAAATGATTGGTGGTCTTCATTTGATTGTTGGTGTCCTTCTATTGTGATGGTGCCATTTTCGATTAAGTCTTGGACGACATTTTTCAGGGCTTGAAAATTATTCGTACGATGGCCCTTGCACCAATGATAGTCACAATAGTATGCATCATTCCATGATGGAGGTTTCACACTGGGTTCAAAGTTACTTTGAGGCAGCAAAGTAAGAACATTTTTAGCCATCAACTCTTTGAATGCAAATTCTAAAGATTGGCCCAGTGGAGTAAAGGTTCTTCTGCTAGAGAAGAATGAAGATCGTTGCAAATTTGTGTTTGAGGTATTTCTTAAGGTATTACTATTGTTTCTACGGTAACCTTGATTGTTGGCATTCCCTTGATTGGGAGTAGAAGTTTTATTCACGTTTTTCCTCGAAGGAGGAAGATTGTTTCCTTGATTTGTGATCGAATTGGCGTTGTTATAGTTATTGTTGTGAGGAGCACTTGGAGTACTAAGAACAAATGGCTTAGTCGAGACATGATTTGCATCTACAACAACATCATTCACCACTTTTTTTTTGCGAGTCCAAAACTTAGATTTGTCGTTGTTGTTATGGTGATTTGAAGAGCTAGGATTGTCCTTATCAAGTTTTATTATCCCTCTCTAGATTAAGGCACCTTCAATGGTGATGGAATTTTCAATCAATTTCTAAAAAGAGGGAGGAAAATGAAGATTAAGACGATAGCTCATCTCTTGATCTAAGTTGTTTATGAAAGTGGTGATCTTTTCCTTTTCAGGAACATGATGTGGGTATCTAGCAAACAATCTTCTCCATCTTTGAAGAAATGTAATGAAAGGTTCACCAGGTTTCTGTTTAGCCTTGCAGAGATCAATCATGGTAATTTGATGTTGTATGTTGTAGGAATATTGTGATATGAACTCGTTAATAAATTCCTCAAATGTCTTGACAGGCGGTGTGATTTTTGATAGCCATTCCATAGATTGGCCTCCAAGACTCCTAGGAAACAAACACATCAAGTATGTGTCCTCATGGGAAAACTCTAAAGTCATATTTCAAAAGTCTCTAATATGATCGATTGGATCTGATTTCCCATTATAACGATCAAACTTTGGAACTTCACAATGTTTGGGAAATGGGATCATGTTGAGACGTCGGTCAAAAGGATAAGGACATATGTCATCAATAACATATGTCTTTGTTGTGGTTCTCCCTTGCATGTCTTTAATTTGTCCTTGTAGAGCTTTAATCTGTTGAGACAAGGCACTAAGATCAGACAAGGGTGTTTCATCAAGACTTCTCTTTAAGTTCTCAATATCAAAATCATGAGGCAATTTAGCTCCTTTGTTAGCCAAATACAGGAAATATTTTTCTTTGTTGCGCTCTAAAATATTTTCTAAGTCTGTGAAATTTGGGATCTTGCTCGGCCTCTCTAAGGTGACATTCTTCATCTCATTCATCATCACTATCTATAGGATTTTTTCTCATGTCCCTCTATTTGTTGTAAGGAAATGGATTTTCTTCTCTATTATCCATGTTGTTGAAAAGGGGATTATGACTCAAACTATAAAGGGGATTAATACTCTCACCTTCTTCTTGAGTTTTTCAGGTATGACCTTCTTGTTGAATATCCTCTTTTAGTTCATTGTATTGAGATCTTGCAAAAATAGGCATATGATTCTGAAATGTTCTTCTAGACTTAGATCACAGTTTGATAAGTGTGAAAATGAAGATGTTTTGATCCGATAAGATGAAAATATTATGATATGATCAAATACACTTCTAATTCTTGATTATGGCTTCCAATGATGAAGGATATCAGAATCCTATTGGGGAAGTTGAATAAAAAAAATAAAAATTTGTTTGAAAGGTGCACTTAAGATTTGATCCTTGTTTTTGAAGAATGATAAGTATATCAAATAGCCTAATTAAACTCACTAAAGGATTTGGCTGGGATGTGTTGGATATTCAATAGAAGGTTGTGGTAGATAATCGAAGTTGAGAGGTTGATTGTGATTGTGTCATTGTGATAAAGCTCTTCTCTGGAAATAGGCTCAGGAATATAAAGGCTCTACAACGTGCTTGTCGGTAAATCCCCTAACAAAATCTTGGTACCTATGGAGAAACTCACGATAGTGGAGCAAGACGTTTCGACTTTTATTCAAAAAAATTCTTCGTTGCAAGGTTTTCTTGTAACCAAGATGTTTCTTAGGTTTCTTGATCCTATTGGAAATTGACTTCCTAACAAATTTGGTTTATTTACACTCTCTAAGCATGAGAGAAATGTCAAAATGCTACTGGACCAAGGATGTTACACACTCAGATCTGTCAACAGTAAAAATTATAGAAAGTGACAAATGTGCTACTCTGTGCCCTATTATGCACTATAGAACATGCATATGCGCTAAAGAAATAGTCAAATGTGCTACAACAGACCTCAAATGTGCTACAGTATGCCCTAGATGCGCTAAAACAGTTTTCTGATGCAATTTTTTGAACAGTTTTGAACAGTTTCAGCTGAATTTTTGCATGTTCATTTTGGATGATCTTTTATCTGAATTAATGTGATTGAAAACATAAAAAAAATTCTAAAAATAGTTGTTTTTAAGCCCTATATTAAACATCAAGTGTATGTTCAAAATGTTTTCACAGGTTTTGCACATAACAGACAATTCAGGCAGACTCACTCTTAGTACTCAAGTAGGTCATCATAATAACCACAACCCACATCTTAGAACTGCGTCAACTCACACATTCGTGTCACCCCCGAAGGGGCGCCCATGTTTTTGTCTTTTCCAGGTGCATACTCAAAGTAACGGAAGTGGATATCAGATCCCTTGAGCAAATAGTCCTTGGCAGTCATATGGTGAGTGTCTTGGGGGTAGATTCTTCCCTCCCCTTGCACTGTGATTATTAGGATGTTTGAAAACTGACACGGTTGGATACTACACTAGGTTCTTAGTAAGGGTTTCCATTCAGTGCGGCAATAATAAACTCCCTCAGGAGACCTCCCAACCTTTAGAAAAAAGGCTTTGGGGATGGTTATCTTGCACACTACCGGAAAAAGTGGGTTTCCCCATATTTTATTTAAATTTTATAGTGGGGTGGAATAACCTGGCTTTGGTTTGAACCCATTTGGTTCGTTCCTCTTGGGTGATTACTTTTTCCCACAAGAGAAGGCCCTCTAAAGGATGTAATATAGTATTAAAATTGTAGAAATTGGAAAGGAAAGTCTGGTATTTTGATCACCCAGTTAAGGGGAGAGCATAGACCTATTGCCACAGACAAAGCAAACAATGTTCTTTTTAAAGCCCAAATGACAATGATTTAATCTATGTGAAGATGTTGCTTCACAATAAGCATTGGATTCATTTTAACTGCAAAATCAATGTGTGGTGACTACCCTAGGATTGCTTCATTTTAAATTCCATGTCTATCCTAGGATTGGTTCATTTTAAATTGTTGTGTCTACCCTAGGGTTGCTTCTTTTTAAGCCAGAAAAGGTCCTGTATGCAGAAGGCGTCAGACTCAAAACCTTGTTTAGTTACAACCTGCATGCACTAAAAGATCATACATATGCACTAAAACAAATAGTCAATGCGCTAAAAAAGACCTCATAAGCGCTGCAGAAAACCTTAAATGTGCTAAAAGAAATCCTAAATGCGCTAATCTAAGAATGCAAAATATATTTTTTTAGACAATTTTAAATGAAGTGAGCTAAATGGATGCGCTATTATATTCCCTAGATGCACTAAAGAAATTGTCAGATGAGCTGAAACAGTTCCAGGATGCGCTGAAAGACCTGCGGAAGCGTTGAAAAAGCCTTGGATGCACTAAGGAAACCCACAGATGCGCTAAAATGTGATTTTTTCTGCAAAGCCAAACTCCAGAATGTGAAACTCTATAAAAAAAACCTACAAGTAGATGTTAAAAATAGGGAAAATTCCCCACGGTGGGCGCCAGAAAATGTGTGGTTGATTTTAAGTGTGCAATAAATGTAGATTAAAAACAAATCAAACACACCAATGCGACATTATATTGAAGAAAACTAATTAAAAGATAAACAAGCTCTTAAACGACAATTTCTTCAATGACATCCCATTGTCCTTTATCTCCAGTGATTTTGTCGATTCTAGCTTGCTCTCAGATTGTGTGCTAGGCTCAACAAATAGTCTTCCTAGAGAATGAGATTAAAGATGATGATTGAACGCTATGCTAAGATATGATTATGCTGATACATGATTGCTAGAATGTAAGATTACAAAATTATGAATGCTAAAGCTGATAATGACAATGCTAAAATGCTAATCTCTTGAATGCAACTAATCTCTAATGTTTGTCTCTAATGTGTGTGTGTAACCAATGCTTGGATTCACAAGGGTATTTATAGAGTTTTCGAAAGATTCTGATTGGCTGGTGTGATCAACAGTTGAAATCAAGCTTGTCAAGATGAACAGTGAGAGATTTTGGAAGTTGAGAGAAAGATGGAAGGTTGAGAGAATAATGGAAGATGTTTCCTTCCCACATAACCTTTCACTCAAAAATAGAGGCAACTTGCCATTTATCATCTTTAGTTATGAGTTGGTTTTGTAGTTGAAGATAATTCCCATAATTAATTTAATTTAATTACATGTGACAATGAATTTAGAAGTTTTCATAATTAAATAATTAATATTTAATTATGTGTGAGAGATGAAAATGGAAAGTAATTAAATATTAAAAATATTTAATTATGTGTGGAGTGAGAAAAGGTGTTAAATTAAATATTTGTAATATTTAATTTAACTGTGAGATGAAGAAGGTGTTTGGAGGAATATTCCATTATTTGAATTTAAACATTCAACTTATGAATAATATGATAATTAATTTAAACAAATTATTAAATTTATTTAATTTAATTAAGAGGAAGATGGAAGATGGTAATAATTAAATAAATTTATTTATTTAATTAAGGTAGAAGAATTATAAAAGTGAACGATATAAATAAATAATTAAATTTATTTATATGTAGATGACTTTAGAAGATTAATTAAATAATTCATATTTAATTAATTAACAAGCTTGATTAACCATGACCATTTTTAGATGTATACAAAATGTACTAAAAAATACACATTTTATTAGTTTACATCATATTCAAAACATATATGACACTTTTTTGTGATACAAGTTTAAAAGTTGGATCAGTGTTGGTTGTTTTCTTTATAAAGTGTGACACAACTTTGTACTTTTAACCCAACATCTATTCATGGGGGATCTAATGTGAGGTGAGATTCTTCATCCACTATTGTTTCATCTCTAAAAGGGAGAGCATTGGAATAGAGGGAAATTAAATTTATGTTAAGAAAAGTGTTAATTATTTCATCCTATTGCAATAAAATATCCTCAAAAATAGGAGGAATTTTAGGAGAGGGATCAAAATAATAAAGTGAAATAGGAAGAGATAAGTCACCATCATATAATTTATATTTATTAAAAAAAAGGATAAAAATTTATTCAATCAGAGGAAGTCATAGAGTACAACAATCAAAAAATAAAAAAGCAAGAGCAACAAAGCCCATTCGACAACCAAGAACTAAAGGACAACAAACCATCCAACCAAAACAACCAGAGCCCCATCAAGGACCACACATATCCTCCTGAACCAAACTTTGCAGCTTATGAGCACAATCACTTGAACAGCTCCCACTCATCCACCTTCTAGTCCTCCCTAAAATCTGAAGCCCGTTAGATAGAGAATTAGTCACATTGTTCCATTCCCTAGGAATATGAACAAAGGACACCACCTCAAGTGAGCTACATAACTGGTGAATCTATCACATAGTTGAAGACAATTTCCAGTTCATCCCATCAGTGCTCTACATATTTAACAAGTTAATCACAATTTGTGAATTAGATTCACGAACGATCTTGCACCATCCAAGAGCACATGATTTTTCCAGAGCTACAAGAATAGCCAGAGCCTCCATGAAGTTATTAGTTTGGATGCTTTGATACTTGGAGAAGAAGAAAAGGATAGCCCCAAAACTATCTCTCCTCACACCTCCCACACCAACATACCTTGGGTTTCCCCGAGAAGAGCCATCAGTATTAATTGTTTAGAACCCTAGCAAGAGGTGAAGACCATCTACCTTCTTAGTGGATTCTCCTTTTGGGATGTCTTCTTCCAATGGAACAATCCTTACTTGAACTGAGACCATTTAGACCCAAAACCAAAGATTCCATAGCCTCCTCAACATTCAAAGGAACACCAACATCACATTTAGCTGAAATAGTTTCCTGAAGTATACCAAGAATACATTGCCAAACTTGCGCAACCACCAACTTTGTATCTTGGAAAATCCTACGGTTTTTCTCCAGCCAAGTTTGCCAAAGAATGCATGAAGGCCCAACATTCCATGCCATCTGGAGAGGGAATGATATAGAAGGGGGTCTCTCCAAAGTCCTTCAAAACTTAGTAAGGGATAAGGCATGCACATAGGGGTGCCTCCAAATTGCCTACCATAAATGCCAAATAGATTTGGAGAAGGAGCATTGAAAGAAAAGATGTGAAGAAGAAACCTCACTACTACAACATAAAAAACATATAGAAGGCCCCTGAAAGGCCCGCTTCAAAATATTTTCTCAAGTAAGACATTTGTTACAAGCCACTAACCAAAGGAAGAAGTTACACTTGGGCCACACAAACTTGTTCCATACATATTTCCACCAAGGGACTTCAACCTCCCCATACTTCCTTCTGTCCAATTCATGGTACCCAGTTGTCACTGAATAAACCCCTTTAGGATTTGGGGCCTAGGCCAAGACATCCCTTTGATGTAAAGAGGAGCAAACTATCTCCATCAAAATCTTACCTAGCTTAGCATGATCCACATCTAGACCCCCAGGAGGCCAAAGGTGACACCCTTTCCATCTAAGCACCTCTACTTGATCAAAATGCTCCATAGCTTTGAAATCACTAACTTTCGACCATCCAACATCTAAAAAATGTGGGCCCAAATTTCGCAAATGAGGATGAGAAGTGAATAATGATGGGTAACCAACCCAGGAATCGAGCCAAAAAAGAGCATCATCCCCCTTGTGAAAAATCTAAAAAAGTCCTTGCTTGACCAAGCTAGCACCTCTTTTAAGATTATCCCAAATCATAGACCCCTTACCATCCAGAGAGTAGCATGGAATTTCCTTCTCCAATACACCTCTCAAATATTTAGCCTTGAGTATTTTGGACCAACTTTGATCTTGAATGATACACCATCACCAGTAAAGATTGGTTGCCAAAGCCTACCCAGTAATGGCTACCTATCGAAGACCCAAGCCCCCTTGTTCGATAGGCCTACAAATAGAGACCCACTTAACCAAACTTCACTTCTTGGAATCCAAACTCACAAGCCAAAGAAACTATCTAGAGAGCACATCAAGCTCTCTAATGAAGCACACAGGAGAAACGTGAACCATACACTTGTAGAGGGGGAGCACTTGGACCATAGCCTTTAGGAGCATAATCCTCCTAGCAAAGGGCAACCACTGAAAAGTCTGGTGATTTACATAACCCCTAAACTCATCCAAAATATGTTTCTAAGTCCTTGGAACAAGGGCGATAGAGATGGGAACACCCAAATACACAAAAGGAAGATTACCAATATGAAATATGAGAATGCGAGCAATCTTAGATTGAATAAGTGGAGGAGTGTTGAAGAAAAAGATAGATGATTCCCCTTTATTAATCTTCTAACCCGAAGCAGCAAGATAAATGTCTAGAGCCTACTTGAAGTTGCTCACTTCCTTGATTTTGGCCATACCCAAAAGGGAAATATCATCCACAAACTGAAGATGGGTCTGTGGAGCCAAGCCATCAACCCCTGACTCAAATGGGCTTTAATAAGTCTTCCCAAACCTTCAACCATAATAATGAAAATATAAGGAGACAAGGGATCACCCTACCTAAGGCCCCTAGAAGCACCAAACAAAGAAGAAGGTGTAGACACTAAAAAATGTCTTAAACGATATCATACACTCGAAACAGATTTACTAACATCATTTCCTCTTCAAACCCATCTTCTTTTTGCTTAATTGATTAATTTAGTCTAGCTATTTAATTAATTGCATCATTTTTATCTATTAGCCTAATGAATTTAATCAAGTTAATCCATCCCCCTCCATGCTAACATTTCATCTCATTAAATTAAATAAATCAAAACATTTAATTTAATTCCCTAAGTCATCTTATTTAATTAAATAACCCTAAGTTATTTAATTAAATATCATTTCATCTCTCTCCCCCATTTATTAAATTATTTAATTTAATAAATATCACTTAATTCCTCCAAATCCCCTAATTGCATGATTAAACCTTGTTTAGTTAGCAATTAAACTAATTTTCCTCTAAAAGAGAATATTCCCATGGAATATTCCTTCTCCCTTTTTTGCACAATTAAAGTTTTCTTTTAATTTGCAAAATGGCTTTTTTCCTCACCCAAATGAATATTCCAAAAGAATATTCTCATTCCTCCATCATTTGAAAAAGGGATATTTTCACTTGGCTTCTTAAGCAAGTTTTAACCTTTAACCTTTTGAACAAATCACCTTTGACTTGTGCGAGTAGGTCAAAAGTGTGCTTGTTTGAGGCAAGTGTGAACCCTTGATTAAATCCCATTATGCATTCTCATCCGTTGATGAGAATCCATGATCTATGCCTCTCATCTCCTTCATCTTTGACCGTTGATTAATCTTTTCAATCTGAACCCTCTATTTCTCATTTGCTTCCCTATAAATAGGTCACTATTTGGAGACAAATGAATCCATCTTTCAATTGTAAACTTATGTTGTCGAACTCACTTGCATCCACATTCATCTTTTACTCACTTTTAGCTTGTTTTAGTTAATTTTAGTTGCATAATAGCTTAAATCATCCATTAATGGCTTCCATGTATCCATCTTAGTTTGTATATGAATTAGGGTTTTCATCTTTTAGCTTAGAATTAGCTTAGATTAGCTTAAAAATAGCATAATTAGATCATTTGTAGCATAAAATCATGTTAATTTAGCTTGCATTATGTTCATTTTTAGCATAAACTAGGTTTTCATCCATTTATCACAATGGTTTCATCAATTCTCTTCCATAGAATCGACTGAAATAGGCTCACTAATCACAAGATTGGGAAAGGGTCATCCTTTCACATCAACACAACACCAATTCCAAAACAGGATAAGTTTCAAATGGGTTAGAGTAGGAATTTAACTATTTTATAGTTTGTAAATTTTAGTTTGTACAAATTCTTAGTTTAATCTTTTCAATTTGAATGATCTTGTTTGGTAGATGCGGGTTCATTTGGGTAAATTATGCTTCAATTCATTATGGATTAAGTGTAATCAATCCACACTAACAATCCTCTTCTCACAGAAGGCACACCATTAATCAACACAGAAAATGACACCAACATGACACAACTCATCACCCAGTTAATCCAATCCTCAGCAAAACCAAACACACACAGACTCTTTCAAAGAAAGGATCATTTGACCCGATCATAAGCCTTGTCCATGTCCAATTTGACAAACATAGCCTTCTCTTTGGAAACCTCCATGGAGTGTATAGCCTCATCCACAATTACAACACCATCTTGAATATGTCTACCTGCCACAAAACCCCCTGCTCCTCAAAGATAATATTAATCAGCTAGGGCTTTAATCTCTTTCCAATCAACTTTGCAATGATCTTATGGATGGCATTACACAGATAAATTGGCTGAAAAATATCAAATGAATTAGCACCCTTACGTTTGGGAATAAGAGCCAGGAAAGTTGAGTTCATATCTTTCAACATTTTTTTACTATCCTGAGATTCATGCACCACCTCCAAAAGATCCCATTTGATAATCTCCCAAAAATCCTGAAAGAACTCAACAGGAAACCCATCTGGGCCCAGAGCCTTACCTTTTTTCATCCCGAGTAAGTTCAACATTAGCTTCATAGGAAACCATAGAAAGAATAAAATCCCAAACTTGATTTACTTCCTCCAAATCCTCAAGGTCGTCCTTCGAGAACAAAGAATAGAAATACCAAATGGCCTCTTGAGAAATATCATGGAAAGAAGAAAGCTAAGCACACTAAGAAGACATAATAGAGGAGATTAAATTTCCCTGTCCTCTGGCTTTGACAGAGTTAAAGAAGAAGGCAATATTCTTGTCTCCCTCTTGTAGCCAATCATTCCTTGATTTTTGCTTCCAAAACAACTCCTCCCACAATTCCCATTCAGACAACTTCTCCAAGGCATCCACTTCAGCCTTAAGGTACTCCCAAGTGATGCCTTGGTGTTTTCTCTACCTAGAAATGATATCTAGTTGATTTTGAGCTTCTGATTTTTCCTTAAAGACATTCCCAAAGCATTATTTGTTCCACTTCTTTAGCTGAAATTTCACAAAATGGGGCCTTTTAACAAAATTATACATGGCTCTCCCATGCGAAGGAAAACCATCAGACCACCAAACATTAACAAGGTCCTACAGAGAAGGCTACCATAGCCACATTAGCTGAAATTTGAAGGAAGGATTTTTGGCACTATCTTGACCATGCACAAAAAAATTTATGGGCCAGTGATCCAAACCACGCCATTCAAGGATTTTAGATTTAGAAATCCACTAATTTCCTTAACCAAAATTTGGAAACCAGAAACTTCCAACCTTTCAGAGATAGATTCCATACCACACCTCCTATTACTCCAATTAAACAAACCATTTAAAGGCTTTATATTAATCAAATTCAGTTGGGTTATATTATAATTAAACAAAGATGAAGATGCTCCAAATGATCCAAACCACCCTCTCTTCTCATCAAGATTGAGAATAGAATTAAAATCTCCAGCCACAACCCAGGGAAACAAAGGAGCTAAGGATCTCACATACCTTATATGATCCTACAAACGAGACTTACCAAGTAGGTTAGTCAAAGCATAGACATTAGAAAACAATAGGGTTTCTCTAGATTCAAAGCTTGAAGCAACCATAGATAGAGATGATCTACTCACAATCCACCACAAGGGGGAGATCTTTTGCTTGTCCCAGAGGTATATAATCCCACCAACACTTCCCTACACACCAATGCATTGGCATTGATCATGCCACCAAAGCTTGGATGAAATATTACCCATACCATCCACATACAACTTAGATTCCTAGATAAAAAAACATAAGGGGAATGAGCCTTTATCATTTCCCGAACAACATTTTGTCGAGGGATGTTGTTCAAACCCCTCACATTATGAGAGAGAAAAATAATTTATGGAGTTTAGAAAAATGGGATTCAAGAGGTCTAACAAAGCCTAAATCCACCAAATTCTCACCCATTATCTTGATCTTATCTTGATCTTTTTTCCTCCCAGCCTTGGAAGGATTCTCTAAGTTCCCCTTCTTAAAGTTTTTCTGGTGGAGACCCAAAAAAGAAGAAACCAGGGTCCCTTACCAGAATCCTGAACTGTAGCCAAAGATTGTGAGTCCATACAGTCAGTAGGTGGGATAGAATCCCCCTCTAACCCCTCTAGAATGACTGGTAAAATAGGAGATTCTAAGACGTGACCAACGGTCACCATAGCACTTGATTCCATACAAATATTGCCACTCCCATCCATATGAGAAGCCAAATGCTCCACCTCAAATTAAGTATCAATAGAAACACCCATATTCAGGATCATCTCTTGCTGGTCCAAGTCTTCTAGGGCCTCAAAACGATTGAAACTTGCGTCATCCCACCTATCCTTAAGGGTTATTTTTTGCCTCTTCCCTAATTGTGAGATTTTATTGAAACAAAACCCTCCTTATCAGTTTCCCGTTTAGACATAGGGGATTTTCCTTTCTCCTTTGAAGGTCTGAGCGAGGAGGAACTCTAGCAGAAACCCCACCAGAAGAAGAACCAAAGACCTTAAGCTTAGGACTCTTTTGTTGCAGGTGACCATATTCATGGTAGATTCTACACCAAAAAGGTAGAGTGTCATATTCTAATTGTTGAATCCATGATGTGGACCCAACTTTAAGTTCCTATGAGTCAGGTAACATGTTGTTTAGATCAATATCCACAAATATACAAGCCAAAGAGAGAGCCCTCCACTCTAATGTCTACTATGATGGCCCCACCAGCTTTCTAAGCAAAAGTGCAATACTATGAAAAATATTATTCCTCTAGAATTCAACTGGAAGTTAAGGAATTCGCACCCAAACCAAAACTTGTGAGGAAATCTCTTCAACCAAATTAAATCTAGTGTGCCAAGGTTTCAAGAACATCCCCACTTGATTATAAAAGTAGGGCCATCCTTTAAAATATTTTTTATGATCAACAATACATGTAAAATCTACCATGAAATAACCATTTTTTGCTTGCAAAACCTCCATGTCTCCCTTTGGGTTCCAAGTTCGACGGGCCCAAGACTCCAAAATCAGGAGAGAAACCCTAATTCCCATGAACTTACAAATTAGTGTATGATTTCTCCAGTACTCAACATCCTCAGCAATAGATTATGGTTGGATAACTAGAAATGGGTGAGTCTCACTCTTAGCCAAGCACCCATTCACTTTTGAAATTTTAGATAAGCCACCATGTGATGAACCTGCATCATTTGAAGCATTAGTCTTGAAATCAACAACCATAGCCTATCTAGATGGGGATACATCAACCCCCATAACAAAATCCAAGAAAGACATAAATGCAGCGCCAAAAGGAATAACCTCTAGTTCCATAAACAAATAAACACCTGAGCACCTGAATTGAAACCCAAACCCTAGAGTATAACAAAGAAGAACCAAAAAACAAAGAAGAGATCCCCCCAAGCAACAAAAACCCCCACCCTGAAACAAAAAACACCCCACACCAAGCAATAGCCCCCGCCCGAGCACATGCGCCTGCAAATTCTTATATACAAGCCAAGGCTAGGAAGGTCGTGGACCTGCAACCAATCTCCCTCATGGGCCTAAACTCCATTGCTCCCCCTCCAATTCACCATCATATACATGAAATGGAAAATCCTGAAATTTTTAAGAAAACTGAGAATGTAATGTAACAAAATAATAGAATAAATTAATTTAGAGATAAGAAGTATAATATAAGAAAGAAAAACAAGAAAATTTTGGAAAATAAATTTTATTTTTGTTTTTGAAGAATCTTTTTTTTTTTAGAAGGTTTTAAGTGTGAGCGGCATGTTCACCAAAATATAAAAGATTAAATTTTGACTCTCCTGAAAGGAAAACTAGGTTCTTGTGGGATTAATTTCACCAATTACATTAGGATGAATCAACAATTTAAGTTTACCAAACTTGTATTGATAATCCTTTTTCTAGAAAGATGTTTTTAAAATGAAAAGATAACAACTAAGACACTTAAAGGGAACAAAATGGTGAATAAAACAAATTTATAGAGAGATGATTACAATGTTTTAATTATAAAAATCAAAATGTGTGCATTTAGGGAACCTAGTGTAGGAATATGGAAGTCTCTACCTAGGATACTAATGTGTTACATGGATGTACACACATTGTTATGTTGTCTATATGAATAGAGAACAGGAAAACATCCATAAATCATAGAATATTATTTTTTTGTTCACCTAATCTACAAAACTAGAAAGAGAAAATGTGGAAAGAAATACTAGATAATTAAATATAGAGGAACAAACTAAAAACAAGATTTACATGAGTTTTAATGAAAGAAATAAATGAATAATAAATGTAATAAATAACTTTCAAACCTCTGTGTAGTTGACTGCTCTTGAAATACCTAAAAACACAAAGAAAAGGGAATTATTTTTAGGGTTGTTTAGGGATTTTAATTAGTCAAATCCCTACTTTGGTATCTACCTCTGCAACAACCAAGATAGAGAGATAAAAATATTGTGTGAATGCTCCTATCCCAAGTGTTAAAATAATGGTCAGGACTATAAAAGTGCCAGTGTAAAATAAAATGAAGGAAAAAGGGATGTGAAGATCCAAGGTACTTAGGGGAACAATGAAATAAAATTATTGTAATAATAATAGAAGCTAAGAAAATATTACCTGCAAAGGCTTGAGGAAGTCAAGAAGAAAAAGAAAGTTGAAAAGAATGGTGTAGAGATCTTGAAAGAGCAATGTATCTTGAGAGAGAAAGAGAGTTGTAGGTAGTTTTAGAATGCAATATCATGCAAGAGAGATCCAAAAGAGAGAGTTAAAAAATGAAAGAGTGATTCAAAAGCACAGGAGGGAAGAGGAAGAGGTTGATGATTGATTTAGATTCATCTTGAGTTGTTTCCATGGACCTAGGAAGATGACAAGTGAAAAAACCTAAAAAATGGAAATTAAGTGAAAAAATGTCATGGGATGCTAGTGTGACATGTGAATGTTTATGCAATGTGCTAGTGTCCTGATAATTTATGCTAAAAAATGATGAGACTAGAAAAACATAGGGACAACACAAAAGAAACATGAAAAATAAACCACAAGAAAGGAGGCTTGAACATCTTGAGTATGAAAAGGATAATGCAAGAGAAAAATGAGCCTACACAAACACTAAGGAAATGGATGCCAAAATGGACACAAAATATAACATGAAATTGTAAGACCTTGGGTATGCAATTTTTAATGTTACACCATTGAGGGAGAGATATATGAATATCCACTATACAAAAGAAGCTAAGGATAAAAGGGAACAAATAAATAAGAGAGAGGAGATAGAGGAAAGGATGAAAAGAAGGAAATACAAAGAGATTAGTAGTGAATTGAGGAAATTAAAAAGTGAAGCTGCAAAGGTATTAGGATATGAGATAAGATGTAGTATTGACCCATAAAAACTAGATAATAGACAAGAGATCATAGTGATGAGCACATAAAATAGATTCTAAGTATTGGTAAGTGATCATGGCAATAAGGGTTGTAAGGTGGCTATGCAAGGATCGGGTTATGATAGACCAATTATAAAGGTTTTGATGGTGACAATTGACAATTTTTTTTATAAAAATGGATAAAAGTAGCTTTATAGTTGTCATCCATGGCTTGTTGGTAGTTGTCAACCTAGCTATTAATTAATTCCACCTAAAATGGAAAATATTAAAATAAAATGATGTCATAGATGGTTATAAGGTACCACCTAATTAGACAAGGGGCTAGGCTAGGCCAAAAGTTGATAGAGAAGGCTAAATCATCAAGGTCATTAATCAAGACCAAGAAAATAAGGACATGAGAAAGTACATGTATATAGGATATATTCCCTCCTTAAATAATTGATGATAGAATAAGATAAGGGTTATCCAATTTAAGGAAGAAGGAAAAATAAATAAACTATTAATGATAGGAAATATCAACACTAAAGTCAAAATATTGAGTGATGAATTGATAATAAAAAAATGAACCTATAAATAATGAGAATTAGATCAATTCCCCAAAGTGACATGATAATGATCAAAGAAGGGGACAACAAGATTCAAACCCTAAGAGGTGATCATTGTCAGGGGGCACCAAGGCCATGCTCCTAAGAGATGAACATTTTAAGGAGGGGACACCAAAGTCATGCCTCCAAGAGATGAAAGAAGGATTAAAGGAGGGTTTCATAAGTAATGAGATATATGTAACATAAGGTGTATCCAAGAAGAAAAAATATGTATCATGATAAAATATAACTAGAGGAGAAATGGGAGAAAGGAAGGAGACCCCAAATTTCAAGGTAGAATGATACATAAGGTGAAATTAGCCAAGAGAGAAAGGCCATGAAAATTCAAGGTGGGAGATGGTAGTTAGTGGTGAATTCCCCCAACAAAAAGTGAGGAGAATAATTCCCATAAAATAAAGAGAAAGATGCCCCCAAATAAATTTATAAGGAGAAATATTTCCTTGACACAAAGAGAAATATGGGGAAGTCAAGAGAAATGAAAAACCATAAAGATCAAATAGAAAATAGAGTTATAGGAAAAATAAAACTTGATTAACACAATTGTTCTATATGGGAATAGTCAATCCTAATAGTCTATAGTAATAGCTAACCTACGAATAATCATTCACCACTTATCATAGAACAAGAAACATCATCAAGAGCAAGATAAATTAAAAAAGAAACTATAAACACGAAGAAGAATAAATAAAGGGGAAATTAAAGAGGGAAAATCAAAGAGAATCAAAGAAGATCCAAGAAAAGGCAAAGAGGATAGGCCAAGAATAAAAATATAAGGGAAAGGATAAAAATGAAGATGAGAATAGATTATCAAGAATAAGGAGTAAAAGTCAATAGAATCAATACACATGATAAAAGGTCAATGAAAATTAGGAAAAAATAGAATATCTATCATATACTAGGTTCACAAAGTGTACTATAAGGTTTGAAATATGACCCTGAGACTATGCACTAAGACAACTGAGGATTTTATTGTAATCTAACTTATTTTTATATGTTATAATGTCTCATGGAGATGTTAAGAAAGTGTAGTGGAATTAGTGGGATAGAAATAATGGTAGGTGCTAAGATATAAATGCTATGTGGAAGAGCTACAAAGTAGAAATTAATAATATCTTTGCATGACTTGTTTAAGGATAGATTCATTATAAAAAAAGAATTTGAGAGAAATGGGAGAAAGTTAGGTGTGTAAAGGGATGTGAGGTGGGAGGATAAAATATATATATTATAGTGGTAGGAAAATAGTAAAGTCATGAGTGCTAAAAGAAAGAGGGAGAAAAGAACCATAACTCAAGATATCATTCTAGAGTGACTTATAAATAGATCACTAATAGAAAACAAGAAGATATGAGAACATCTCAATCTAGTTGAGTATTTTTTGTATTTTTATTTTTATAATTATCTTTGAGTTGCTTTTATATTGCTTTGAAATTAATCTCTTAGGATTGCATGATCTTGATTTTTATTTTTGTTTTTCTCTTTTTTTGGATGTATTTTTATTGAGTATGAACACCAACATGCTTTTTGGCTCTTACACTAGATGAGGAAATAATGGGAAGAAAGTGGTCTACTATAAGTTTCATGAGTCACTAAGGAGTTTCAAGTATTGAGTAATAAAAGGGAAGAACAATCATAGACCTAATCATGGATTTCACACTTAGCATAAGGTTAAAGGTAAAAGACATATGAATATAATATTTATAGAAATTAATGTAGTAGGGTCAAAATTCAAGGGAAAAATCACTAAAGTAATGAACTCATCATGGAAATCTATGTGTTATGTAAGAAGGTAAAGTGCTCGAGGAAATGGAATGGATATGGGCATGAATAGTGTATGTGTCAAGATAAATAAATGAAGAAGAATATATGAAAAATCTTGGCCATATTTGGTTCACAAACTATGGGCTCTATTAGAAAAATATGGCATTCTATAGTGTGGACCAATTCATATTAGAGATGAAAAGGGAAATAATTAAAACATGGAAAATAAAGGGAAGGTAATTCAATCAAGTGTAATAGAGAAAAGGAAATAAAGTGAGATGAGATACCAATGTAAAAGGAAAGTTAAAGGGTTGGATTGGGTCAACATGGAAAGGAAAGGTTAGTCACTGATGTATTCCATTATCTCCAAGTTCAACAATAGAAGAATAAACAATAAAGAAAAGGTACAATAAAAAGAGGAAAATATCATGTAATATTACATGTAGAAGACATGAGAAAGGCCCTAATATGCTTATGCGTAAAAATAAAGTATACAAAACACAAAAGAAGATCTATATATACAAAAAGAATTGGAAAGGAGAGAAAACATGGGAATCTAAGCTTCACTAGGTGGAGACTTATTTTTTACTAAATCATAATAAAAAAGGATACATTATTTAAGTCATCCATGCAAATCAATAGAATGAAATCAGATACAAGAGGAGGGATGTCAATATTGAATTAAACATTGTATGAGGTGGAGGAAACACAACATAAAGATATGATGGAGAATGTGGAGAGAGGGGTGCTATATGATGAGAGGAATGTGGCAAAGAAAAGGAGGAGAATAAACAATAAGAGGCTCAAGCATAGGGACAATGGTCTCATAAATCACATATCCTAGGACAAAATGGAAGTAGGATCATCTTGTATGGTGGATGGAGGATTAAAAAAGAGTCAAGATATGAAGTAATGAAGGAGAATGGTGATGTGAACAATGGGTGGATGATGTGGAGAGGAAGTAGGATGATGTGGGGAAAGACATTGTCACATCATATTAGTATTTAAAGGAGATGGTATCTTGGATCTATGTGTGTAACTAGATGGATGATAACATGGAAAAATGGGGGGAATCATGAGTAGAGGTTTAGAAGGAGAAAAAAGGAGATTAAGGTGGATTAGGGAGAAGAGGTAGAAATTTAGAAGTATAAGGATGGGGAGGGGGAGAATAAAATGGTTAGGGAGTAGGTAAAATAGGTTCCAAGAAAGGATCCGGGTTAACTTGCACATCAAGGTTTGAAGTGAAAATGGTTGTAATACAATACTAAAATGGTTGAAGATCAATGAAGATAGTTAAACTTTCCCTAATATTTATATTTTAATGATTTATGTGCAGTAGAGGACACAACCTGTATTTCATGGATCCATAGTCTCCCTAATAATATGTCATATTATTACTCCCTCACATCACATGAAACAAATTGTTGAGTGTGACTAGGCCAAAAATTATGGTTAGAATGATGGTGCCACATGTGTCTCACTAAACATTGTTGAATCCTCTAATGGATGTGCTCTTATTATTTATGGAATTGGGTTCAATATGGATTTTGCTTAGAAGGTGAGATGTGCAAACATTATAGCCAAAGTCATTGTCAATAAATTTTCATTTAATTTTGATGTTATAATATACTCCAATGATGAGGCGAGGTGATATTTTTGGATTATAGATGGAGGGACCTCAAATGTATAAAATATAATGTTTATATTATTGAAAAAAATAAATATGGAAGAAACTTGTTATAGAGGTATACTAGGATGAACATGGATGCAACTAATATTGTTTCAAAGAGGCTAGTTGATTATAGGGGATGCATGAGCAAGATAAAAAAGAGATGCTTGTGAGGGTTCATGAAAGGGATTGGACGAGGTAAGGGAAATTATCCCTATAACTATAATGGGTATGTGTGGTGTGAGATAGCTATCTATAAGTATTATGTAATTATGCATGTAGGTGATGATAGAAGAGGGAGAGGTTTCTATATGAGGAATATAATTGTTATCTATAGATTGAGATGAATGGGTAAGATATTCATGGAGTGATGAGGTACTTAAAAGAAATGGTAGGAAAATATGGTGGTGAAGTATAAGTTGTACTAGTAAAAAGAGTTGCATAGAGATGGAAATATTGGTAAAGGCCACCTAAATGGGAGGTAGTAGAATGGTAAAAGAGGAAGAAGTAGACAAGTGAAGAATAGGATACTGAAGCATGTCATGAGGAATAGTAGGGTTGGAATAATATAGTAAGGATGGGGTATGTGTCTAAGGGGATGATTGGTACAAGAGTGTATGATATTAGAGTCATGTAAAAAGGAAAGTGTATGTGTCATCATAAATAACATAGTAGGTATCCTCAAAAGTGAAGGGAGAATTACACAGTGGTTTTATATTAAGTGTTGTGTTATCAAATAAATGTGTGATAAAATTAAAAAAGGATGAGATGAATCATGCAACAAATTTCCATGCGAAGTGGAAGAAGTATGAGGATAAGAAAAAAATTGATCATAAGGGAAATATTCATGTATAGTGTTATGGCTAATGGTATGCTCAAGATAATTATTGATAGCATGATGGTAAAGTAGAGTGGTAGAGTCAAAGAGGAAATTTGTAAAGTATATCAACATTATCAAGTGAACATACATGAGCTCATAAAAGGAAGAGAAAGAAGATAAATACTCTAAAATTTTAAGCATTTTGTCTACAAATAGGCCCACATCATAAAAGGAAATGATATTATCATATTGGAAAAATATGTTTTGTACACCTATCATAATAAAATATATTTAATTATATAAAATACATATTTATTTTTGGTGCACCTTTGGATATGTGTTCAACCACATTAAATATTTATTTGGGTATACTTTTAAGGTTGTATGGTACCATTGGTTAGATATTTTTGTGTGGGTTACACATTGAGAAGATATTTAATATTAGTGATACACTTGTGGTTATTCATATTAATAAATGTCTCATGTGTTTTTCAAAAGGTTGTTAATGAAATTGTGAAAGGAGGTCCATTCTGATGAGCCAAGTCTGGCACATTTTGATCATACTTTTGTAAATACTTTGCTATTTTTATTATGCTAAAACAAACATTTAGTCTGTTTATGGGATAGATATAGACCTTTTTATGACTTAAATATGATGAGTATATTGTGATAAGAAGTCCCATGATTATTACCTTTAATGTTTTATTAGTCTGATAAATACCTTATGGTTTTGTGTGATCATAAACCTTCCTACAGCCTCCACTACCAAAACTTCCTACAGCCATATCTGAAACAATGTTTGCCTTAGTTTAATACTTAATTAATGAATGAATAAAGTAATGGATTGTCTTAAAGGATGAATGTGTTGAGCTAACCTTCTTCCTCAGGAAAAGATGGCGAGATATTTTGCAGGTACCATGATTGAAAGAAGGAATTCAATTTCCACTTGAAGAATTGAAGAGCAAATCCATAAAGACTGGTTCAACAGCAAAAGATGAGGAGATAGTTTCAACTCATCCGCCATGCAGGGAGAGTGTTCCAGAAATCTAGGCCAATCGTCTTGGTGGTGCATGAATCCAGGATGATGGCGCTTTAAGACTGCTCAACTAATTTGACTTAGTTCTTCATTATCATTCACCTCTTTACTTAAGTTAGTTAAATGTAATAAATGCCTCCCGTTTTATAAGGGAAGGTTGGTTAGTAGTTAGGATCAGTTTTTAATAAATAGCCCATTCTCCTTCAGAGAAGGGGCTAGAAAACATCGCTTTTGTAATACACCTTCAGTTTTAGAAATTCAACCAAGAGATTGTGCCATGTACTTGTTTGCACTAAATCAATAAAGCTTATGAATTTTTTCGCCTAATCTGTTGTCTTCTTTTGGCACTACCTAAGGGGGCCCACTTAGGGAACTATCCATACTTTTATCCTACAAGATAGAATAGCTGCATTTTCCTTCATAGAAGTTAATGTGACTGTTCCTGTAGCTAGCGGAAACACAAAGCTGTCAACTATTCCTGCAGCCACTAGAGGCAGAATAGGTTATCTTACGAGTTTTTCATTTCCAAGTAAATTTAAACAGTAAATTTGTTTCCAGTACTTAAATTCTAGTATAAGGAATTTTAGGAACCATGTATGTCTGAAAGGGTGATTAGTGCATATCTTATGCTGTCCCATTTCAAGTTTACGTCCCTGGGTTGATAATTAAATAAGGTTCTTTAGTAGGTCATGACTTCCAGTTGTGATGTTCAATCCCTGAGTAGAGGAATTCATGATTCCTAGTTATTGAGCTAATTAAAGAACACTACACATTTCATTAGTTAATTGAATATAGATCTCACTATAGGTTAACCCAACCCATTAATCTTAAGAGAAAAAAATATTGGAGCCTTCAATCATGTTTAGAGTATTACAAACTAAAAATGAAAGAACCAAAGAATATATGAAAAGCATGTAATAGGATAAATAAATTCTTTTTGGTAAGAATACCAATAATATTTTCTTTGTAGGGTCCCTCTCAATGGTAACAAATGAAATTAGGAAAGGTGAAGTCTAGTAGAAAAATATGGTGGTACTAGTGTTAAAAAGTAAATGAGGGGGGTATGGTTTTGTAAGCACATGGTATTGGGCACATGGTTTATGTAATACCACCCCGTAGTTTTGTGTTAATATATTTTTATAGAAGAAAGTGTATGAGTAGTTGTTGAGGTTGGCTAGTTGGTTGTCATTTGTATTGAGCTCTCTCATAAGTATATATGTGAAGTATGGCATGGAGTGTGTGATTGCATGGTTACCCATTATGTTTGGATACATGAAGGATGCATTGGAGAAGCTTGATGTTTTAAAAATATTCATGGAGACTCTATAAGTGTATTGTAGTTCTTCATTGTTGAATAATGCATTAAATGTGGATGCTTTTGGAGGCTATGTTTTTTAGGGTTTTCCTTGGGTATTATCTTGTGACATATTAATGGTATTTTTATATACTTTTTTCTATGGTTGATTTTGAATACTTGATTGCATATTTTTCTCTCTTAGGGTTATGTGGAAATGTTTATTATTGATGCAATTTTTCCTTTCATTTTATATCAGGGCATGGTTACCAAGTTATGGGAGGAGATCTCCTTGGTTGTAACCCTTGGTAGGGGATATATTCCTATGCATAGTTCAATCCATGGTCTTGTATAAAAACATGAAGGTATTTTCAAGGTTACAAGTACATTTGTAGACTTGGGTTGTTGTAGATGTAGGTTTTGATGAAGATTTGGCAAATGAATTTTTTGTTTGGACTCTTTTTGTGAGGGTTTTGGATGTGATATTTTGCTAGAGGCCTCTTGGAAAAAAATATACTTGAACATTGATTCCATAAGCCCAAAATCCTATATTTTCATGTAAAACATGACCATGTTTGATATAATTTTTTTGGCCATTTTTAGAGCCATGAATTAATATTGGTATAAATAATATATACAACCATATGCTCAACATAATAGTTTTTGGTAGGTTCTATGAAAGTACATAAAAATGTTTAGCATGAAGATATATTAGTCTATAGAAGTATAAACATTTTTTTTTCAAATACAAGCATAGTATGCCAACCCCAATCATATGGGGGACCAATATTCATCATGAAGCTAGTATCCCCTTGTCACTATGGGAAACCATGCCCAATCCATAGGGACTAAAACCCCAAAGGATTTAATAAGATAATACAACCAACTAGAGCCACCACCTATAGAAGAAAAAACCATAACACCATCATGTCACTACTCTAGTAGAACCACCCCCACTACTACCACTCCTATCACTACCACTGGAGAGCCACCTCCTAGCCATTAGTTTCCCTTTGTAAGACCTAATAAAACATTTTTTTATAGAGGGAATAACTTTCACCCATTGTATCAATTTTTTGAATTTTTATAGACATCAAAAAGATCTCTCTAAGGAATATGTAGTGGCATATATTTTGTCATCGTATTATGTTGTTTGTGTCAAAATTTTGTGCCTACAGATGGCATTTATTTAGAATGATTAAAAAGTCACATCTTTCACATTTGAAATTAGATTTTATATTTTAAATGGGTGATGAAGAGAATTTGTAGGATTCCACATAGTAGATTAGGTGATTTTTTACTTTGATAAGTAAAGAGAGGTTTGTATTTTCTTGAGCACATGTAGGAGCTTGATATTTGAAGTGTGATTGTGTGATAACGTGAATGAATTTATGGTGAAGAATCATAGGAATTCATTTTTTATGAGATCATTGTGATGGTAAAATAGGTTATCAAATTTTATGTTCCCTAATACAATTTTATAAGTGTTTTGAGAGTATGGAATTTGATAGAGATAGGTATACAGGTTACCTTCTAGTTTGAGGATATAGTTGATACACATGTGAGACTTGGAGTCTTAGTTCAATGAGATTTGAGTATAAGTACAATGATGACTATGGTTATGGTATTATTGGCCCAGTTTATTTAAGGATGCACACTTGTGGGTCAGAATGTGTAATGAATGTGCTATGTTTTCTAGAAAAGAGAAGTTGGCAGCCTTACCTTTGCAATCAGTTCAAGTTGAACAACCCTTTATGAGGTGGGGGTTAGATTTTATTGGAGTTATAAACCCTTCATCTAGTGCTAGCCATAAGTGGGTACTCACAACCATAGATTATTTTACTAAGTGGACTGAAGCAGTCACACTTAAAGAGGCCAATGAGTCTGTTGTTCTAAATTTTTATGAAGAGTTGGTTACCAGGTTTGGAATCCCAGAATCTATCATTTCATACAATTCCCTTGCTTTTGTGAGTGTTGAGATTTCTGATTGGGCTATCAAGAATGGAATTTATCTCAATACATCTTCCAATTACTATCTGCAAGGCAATGGCCAAGCGGAATCCAAAAATAAGAACTTAATTAGAATCATCAAGAAAACCATGGAGGGTAGCCAGAGAACCTGACATACACAGTTAAAATCAGCATTGTGGGCTGATAGAATTACCCCGAAAAGGTCAACAGGGCATTCACCTTGTATGCTTGTATATGGCAAGGAAGCTAGGCTTCCTATTTCACTTGAATTACCAGCACTAGATCTGGCTCATCAGTTGGACATAATAGAAGAAGGGCCTATGACAATAAGATTAGCTTAGTTGGTTGAGCTAGAAGAAAGTAGAGTTAAGGCCATGAGAAAGATAGAACAACATCAGGCTCAAATGAAGAGGTCTTTCGACAAAATGGCATCCCCAAGAACTTTCAGAGAAGGTGATATAGTGCTCAAATGGGATGAATTTAAAAGTAGGCCTGGAAAACACTCCAAATTTGATGCATTCTAGAGTGGGCCTTATATCATTTCTGAATGTAAACAACATAATGCTTTTCAGCTATCCAAGCTGGATGGTGATATGGAACCAATTCCAGTCAATGGTATTCACCTCAAGCATTGATTTTGAGGTATGTCAAGAGGTTTTGAAGATAAATAAGTGATGTTGCATAGTAGATTAGATGCAATTTTCATTTTTCGTAAGTGCTTTGCAAGCACGGTTAGGTAGTTGTCATTCTGAGGTTTTGTTTTCAATAAGTTTCCAAGTTGTTTTGAGTTTTGCTATTGAGTTACAACATTGAAAGGAGTTGTTTCATAACCATTTTTGAGGTTGGCTGAGTGACTCTGTGCCCAATGGAAATCCTAGGCAACTGGTTTTGATGTTTAGCAGGAAAACATTTAGCAGATGTCGCCAGAAATGTTACCTATTTTAGCTAACTAGCTCAAACAAGTAGAGCTTAAGTGATATCAAATGAAAAGACAAGTACATTTTTTCTGCTACCTTACAAGCTTCTGCATAAAAGAAGTATAAAACTATTCTATCACACTACATTCACACAAATGCAAATAAAATAGAGGAAAGATTGTACGAATCTTTTCAAATGATAATCTTTATTGATAGTATAAGTGTATAAATCCTCACACAAGCCATGAGTTTAACTTGTTTAACACAAATGAAAGAAAGGATTATACATTTATAGATATTAATACAAAGGAATGGACATGTAAGGAAGGGTGACTCGTCATTTCCTTATGAGTCTTCTGTTGAGTTGTCATGCATATTTTTATTTTTTTGTCTGTCGCTTGTCTTGCAACCCACTTCAACCTCCTCACTGCTCCAAGTTGCCTGCATCTAAGAAAAGGATTGTTGTTAGAGAAATGAAAAGTCACTAATCCATACATGCACATACCTCTATAAACATACAATCTGACCCTCATTTTCATTAAACAGTTTGCATATTATGTCCAGGAAAACAAGAACAATCAAACACATCTGTCATATGCATATATTTCTAACATGTTTGCATTTTGTGCAGATACAGGAAAAGTAATGTTGTTGTTTTGTTTCATCAAATTACATGTGGGTCAAAATGCGGCTCCCATAAGGGTTGAGCCCAACATGTTGTGTTTATCAAATAATGACATCATTCGAGCTTATTTAAGAGGGAAATGCAATGTTAAAGCCATCATATCAACATGGTCGCGATGTGATAGTGAATAGGCATACATAAAATTCCTCATTTACATCATGTTTCTCATCATTTATTGCTGTCATGTTTAAACATTCACAATGATATACAAGAAAGTCATGCAAACCTTTACAACCATAGATCAAACAGTATTCATGATAAAGGCAACATGACGAATGCATGTCACAGGAGGGTTGCATCACACACAACTATTTATGAAGAGTTTCAGTTGTGCTTTTCATACTTTTGAAGGAACATGAGATCATGATTATAACAATGCAAAAGAGGCAATCAACAAGTCAAGAATATGTAAATGTGCAATAAGAGTAAAGGCAGAGTTTAGTGAAAGAGTAAAAAGAGCATCAAAGAAAGCATTATAACTTCATGGCATAACAAGAACTTATCAAGATGGATGCATAACATGAATGTCATGGCTTATAAAGGACCTTTCAACCATACATTACTTATAAATAAGGAGTAGCCATTAACAATCATTGGAGATTACAATCACTTCAAATGATAAAGCAAACATACCAAGTATTCACAGTGCAATAGAGAAGGTTTACCATGCACAGTGGAAGGAGCATATGATTTTCATTATACAGAAAAAGAAATGCAAGGACAACCTTCATAAAAGGCAACAAGTAATATGCAAGCCTTCAACCAGGAGAAATCAACAAGGTTATTCAATTATTGTGGTAGTTTGCAAGTCACACTTTTAAGAGCTATATCTAGAGCACAAAGAGAAAGAAGCTTCTTCTATAGGAGAGATAGTATCAACATAACCAAAAAAGAATAACAGAAATGCAGCCACGGTTGGGAGGATGAGGTTTTTTCACTAATGACTAAAATCCACTTGGGGGTTTATATGAAAGACATCAGCGGGAAACTCCAGCTCATAGGAATTCAAACAGTGTAAAGAGAACATTAGAAATAGAGAAAATACAACCATGGCCATTAGAAAACTAAGCACCCAGATGGAGAAAACACAAATGACCAACATGGCATCCACAAACATCACAATGATCTATAGGAAATGACCATATAGCCACGACTTGTAAGTGTTTGAAGACCCAAAATATCAGAAAAGGCCACAACTGTGAGATCCATAAAACCCTTATGAGACAATATAAAAGATTGCATTTTTTGTGAAAATGATAAAACCCAGGTGCATTGAAAAGAAATACTTGTTGTTTCATTCTTATTAAGCTTCAATTGAGCTTTTTCATTCACATAAGTAAGAGGAAAGTTTGAGATTCATAACTTACCCATTGTTGCTACAGAAGGATGCATGTAAAGCTCACAGGAATCTCCAATGGTTCCAAAAGGATGGAGTCAACAGGAAAGTAAAAGTACATTAGAAAATTATGCTACAGCCGCGCAAAGGAAACCAAGAATGTCGTTCAAAATGAAAGAAAAGCTCAAATTTTATGCCAGAGGAGCACTTACATAGTTTTTCTCTTAGGATTCCTTCAAGAAAATTGATAGAAGCAACATGAAATACATGATTCCAGTGAAAACCCTACCTATGGCGGTGCAACAACAACTTTCTCTTCAAAATGCTAAGTGAGAAGTGAGGAAATCAAAAAAGGTTCGATGCTTTTTGCTCACTTGCCCTAATCTGAATGATGGTGATTTTTTATCTTTGTTTTAAAAAAATCATTGCATATTATTACCACCTTGGTCTTGACTTTTAAGTCAAAAAACCTAATAATAGTGAAGAAGCCGTGAGTTTGTGATCGTCTATTTCAAAATTTATCTTTTGATTTTGAAATGATCACTTAGTTTGACTTGTTTATTTTGCATAACTTTGATAAAGTTCAATATTGTAATATTAAATAGTAATGGTGATAATCAATAAACATTACCTTAATATTTAATGTGTAATATTCAAAAGGAAAAGGAAAGAATAATTACATACTAAATATTAAAATAATCATGTTGATTATGTTTAATATTTGATGAGATATATCCTTTTTACCCAAATCATGCAAAATAGACAAGTGAAAATGAATTGAAGATGGTAGGTGTCTTTTGGAGTTCTATTTGTGACTGAGTCAAACTGGGATTTTTTTTGGAGGCCTTTTGTTCACACATGACTTAAGGAGGAGTTTACAATGTGATGAGTTGAGTTTACTTCAGTTTTGGGTCCTCTTTTAGAGGCTTTCCTTTTTTGTTCGTGAGAGAGTTTCTGGGAAAAAAATTCCATTTTCAGTTCACTTTCAATTCCATCTACATGCACTTAGGAGCTATTTGGAGTTACACTTCAGTTAGATGCAGTATGAGACAGAGTTTTGAGCTATTTAAGCTCAATTTGTAGCATTGGCGAGCCCCTTTTTCAGGCAGTTTTGATTTTTCTCATGAATAGCTTTGAAGCCAGATATTTTTTACTTCAATTATCTTCTCTTGACTTTTTGGAGCCCTTTACTGTATATAGGTAAAAGACTTAGTATTTTTTCTTTAGTTCTTGCTAGTTCATCTTATGCTGTTGTAATTTTTAGAGTTCTGGAGTAGAGGTGAAAAGTTTGTAATTCATTTTCAATGATCAATACAACATTGCAACACCTTTTTGAGAGTAATATGAAGCAGTTTTCCTTCTCATTCTTTCTGAAACTATGTACTTAGTGATTGATGCAGTTTTATATGATTTATTTTTCCTTATGATTGCATCTCATGGTAGTACCTTTATGCAGAGTTACATATATTTGCAGGTTATAAGTTGTGCTTATAATGTAATCAGTCTTAAGTTGTGGGAAAACATCCTTTCTCCTGCTTAGTTTGTGAGTATTGAGCCTTCTTATAAATTGTTGATGCAAAAGTTTATGGGTTTTTGAGTTGTGCAAAGATAGGTTTTATTACTGGTTTTTTTTGTGTGTTGCCATTTTAGTAGATTTCATTAAGTTATTTGGTGCATCACCTTTAGCATTAGGTTTTATTTTATATGTTTTTTCCTCCTTACTCTTTTCTTTGCAAAGACATTAGTAGGCCATTTTAGGTGAGATATCAAGGGGAGCTGACCCTTTCTCTGGAGGTTCATTCTCATTACAGGATACCTATGGCTTGGGAATGTTCCCATGTGTCACAAACTTGTTGAGTTGATAGCTAAGCAAAAGGGTGCATTTTTTCGTGACAACATGTATCATATATATTCATGTATATTTTAATATCGGCATGATATAATCATGTATGCGGTTGATCAATGATGTAGTGCTTAGTGTTAAGAGGTTGTTCTTATCTCCTAGATGTTTGTTTAGTTCCTTGAATATGGTTAATCATTTATAGATTCATTTGTTAAATCAAATTTGGATTTGATCTAGTGTTTGATCCTTGAGATCTATAGGTTATCCTCTTTATGATGAGGGCCACACCGCCCAAAAACCACAAAAATAACAACAAATACCAACATAGAAGATGCAAGATAGAAAAATGACTCACTTTCAATTATTTTCAGAAAATAAAATTACAGATTCAAAGTTTACATGCTATAGCCTCATGGGTTTGATTCATTACAACAAAATCAACTCTAAAAAGAAAATCTACTATTTAGAGCCACAATCTACACTATCAGGGCCACCTTCTACAATCCCCACTTAACCCTTTTTATTTTCCACAATAACTGCCCTAGAATGTTCTAGAAATTTCAAATTTCCCCTTTTTTGTTCTGGCGCCAAATGTCCCACTGTTTGATTTTTGGCCTAGGAAGAAATTTTTAGGAAATTCATTTTTTCGAGGACCAACTTCACAGGGCCATAAATTTTGATCCGAGTGTCCGATTTTCTATTATTGCATATCGTTGGAAAGATCTCGATGAGCTCTACAACATGTGAGTTCATTGTAGGTCGATTCGGCCAATTTTTGAGATGTTTCGGGGCCTCTAAAGTTTCATATCTGAATTTGAAGCTGCATTAGAGAAATTTATCAGGACATAAACTTTAATTTCTCCCAAACCATGCAAGGTATTGAGGTGATTCTTTTATGACTAGAAATTTTTTTCAGCTCTGCTCCTTGGGGTAAATTTTCACGTCCATACGAGCCTATTTAGGCCTACTTACTAAAAATAGTAAGTGCCCGATTTTCGCTATTTTTATGCCTGACAGTCTTATACCCCTTAAGTCCCATCATGGGACTCAAAACAACTAAAGAAAATAAAGAAAACATTTTTTTTGGGTGATGCAAGATTTCCCTACACCGTTGGATGCTCATGCATCAAACACCTAGGGTAATTTGAAAAGTGACCTTGTCACTTCTCAGGAGTTAGAGGGAAACCAAGATGGTTAACCTTAGCCTCAGATAACCATGATGACTCTTCAGCAGGCCTTCCTCTCCATTTCACCAAGTATTCTGCATATTGCTTGTTTCTTGTGCTTCTACCCACACGACTATCTAATATTTTTTCTATCTCTTCCTTCTCTGAAGTAGGTGATGGAATTTTCCACTGTTCTTTTATCGGCCCCTCTTCTATATCACCTTCATGATACTCTGTCAAATTAGCAATGTTGAACACAGGATAAATGTTTATTCCACTAGGCAATTTTATCTCATAAGCATTTCCTGAATCATGCTTTTTTAGGATCTTGCATGGTCCAAACTTCTTCATCTTTAACTTTTTGTATGTACCAAATGGAAACCTTTCCTTTCACAAATGAACAATGACTTCATCTCCTACCTAGAACTCCTTATACCTCCTTTTCTGATCTTCCTGAGCCTTATATTGTGAGTTCATCTTATCGATATGTTTCTTCACCTCTTCATGCAAATTCTTCAAGTGCTCAGCAAAATATTTATCCATAGCACTACTCTTCTCCCCCTTATCCATCTTTCTCAATTTTGAAGCAGTTTTAGGACTACTCCCATATACAATCTAGAATGGTGATCTACCAGTGCTCCTATTGACAGAATTGTTGTAAGAAAATTCTGCCTATGGTATAATCAAATCCCATCCCTTGGGCTTATCTCCCACTAAGCATCTTAGCAGGTTGCCCAAACTCCTATTCACCACCTCTATTTGTCCATTAGTCTGTGGATGGTGTGCAAAACTAAACTTCAAATCTGTCTTTAGCTTCTTCCATAATGTCCTCTAGAAATAACCAACAAATTTGGAATCTCTGTCTGAGACTATACTCTTTGGTAGACCATGTAGTCTCACCACCTCTCTGAAAAACAACTCTGCAACATGAACAACATCACTGGTCTTATGACACGGAATGAAATGTGCCATCTTTGAAAATCTATCCACCACCAAAAATATGGAATCATGCCCTCTTGGTGTCCTTGGCAAGCCAAGAACAAAATCCATGCTAATATCCTCCCATGGCCTCTTAGGTACAGGTAATGGCTAATACAATCTAGTATTCCGTTCCTTTCACCATCTGATATACTCTACAACCTTGTACAAACTTCTTCACATCTTGTTGTAATTGTGGCCAATAATAATTCATTGGCAAGAGCAATGGTCTTATCTCGACCAAATGTCAACCAATCCTCCACTATGCTTCTCTTGATTAGATTCTCTCTCAGAAGTCCTTGGAATGCACAATTGGATTCCTCTAAACAACATCCCATCTTGGATTAATAAATCCAACCATCTCATCCTATCCAATGTAACAGGTTCCAAACAGCCTTCCAAGCTTCTACAAAGTCTGGATCTTCTGGATACAATCTCTTGAGGCCATTGAACCCAACAACCTCTATATTCATCTCTATCAACAAGTTTTTCCTTCTACTTAAGGCATCTGTAACTCTGTTTGACCTTACACTCCTGTGCTTCAAAAAAAAAGTATAACTCTTTAAAAACTCATCCCATTTTAAGTGCCTTTGATTCAACTTTCCTTGACTATTGAGATACTACAAAGCCTAGTGATTAGTATATAAAAAAAATTCTTTTGGAAAAAAATAGTGTCTCCATTTCTTCAAAGATTAGACTATAGAATAAAACTCTTGATCATAAACAAAAATATTTCTTCTTAGCATCATTTAACTTCTCACTAAAATAGGCAACATGCTTACCTTCTTGACTCAAAATATCTCCTATGGCAATGCCACTAGCATCACAATCTACCTGAAAGACCTTATTGAAATTTGGAAGTGCCAAAACAGGTTGCTTTGTAACTTTCTTCTTCAACATATCAAAACTTTTGGCTACTCCTGTTGTCCACTTAAACTCTTTTCAATCCCCTCTCATCGCTTTAGTTAGAGGTGCACAAATACTACTGAAATTCTTAATACAATTTCTGTAAAAACTTGTTAGACCATGAAATGATCTTACCTCTATAACATTCCTCAGGGTACGCAATTCAATGATAGCTCTCACCTTCTCTGGATCCATTTTAAGACTCTCTACTGAGACAAAAATTCCTAGATACACCAACTCCCTTTTCACAAAACTACATTTCTTCAAATTAATCAATAGTTCTCCTGCCTTAGCTTCTCAAAAAAAATTGGATATGCATCAGGTGCTCTCCCAATGTCTTACTGAAAATCAAAATATCATCCAAATAAACAATAACAAATTTTCCTAAAAACTCTTTCAATACCTCATTCATAAGCCGCATAAATGTGCTTGGTTCATTGGTTAGCCCAAAAGGAATGACTAACCACTCGTACAAGCCCTCCTTGGTTTTGAAGGTTGTCTTTCATTCATCTCCTTCTCTAATTCGGATCTAGTGATATCCACTCTTCAAATATATCTTCATGAAGTACTCAACTCCACTCAAACAATCCATAATGTCATCCATTCTTGGCAAGGGCAATCTATACTTGATGGTGATCTTGTTGATGGCTCTAGAATTTGTATACATCCGCCATTCCCCATCCTTCTTTGGTGCTAGTACTGCAAGTACTACACATGGACTCAAACTCTCGCGAATCAATCCTTTCCGAAACAATTCTTGCATTTGTTTGTTCAACTCTTTGCTCCCTGATGGAGTCATACGATGAGCCACCTTATTCAGAAAACTGCTCCAGGAATCAGGTCCATCTGATGACTAATCTTTCTTACAGGAGGCAAACCTTCAGGTATGTTATCAGAAATAATAGCTTGAAACTCATTCAACAAATCTAAAACCTCTATAGGTACCTTAGTAGTATCTTCTTTATCAACTCTAGGGATCAATGCAAAACACATATGCTCATGCTTCATACCTTCTAGGAACTTTCTTTCATCAACCAACAAAATTCTTGCATTACTACATACCTTTTCTTCTGTCTCTTTCAAGGGCTTAAACTTATGACGAACCCCATCCTTTGTCAAAGAATAGGTGTTGGCATGTCCATCATGTATTATTCACCAATCAAACTGCCACGGTCTGCCTAACAACATATGACAAACATCCATAGGAATAATATCACACAACACCTCATCATGATAATTTCCAATCTTGAACTTTACCAGACATTGTTCATTTACCAAGGTTTTATGGTCCTTCTGCAACCAAGCTATCTAGTATGGGTTCGGATTCCTTCTTCTCTCCAACCACAACTTACTAACCATTTCTTTTGAAACAAGGTCATCAGTACTACCTCCATCAATAATAACATTGAATACTTTACCTTCACACTTACATTTGGTGTGAAACAAATTCTTTCTTTGAGTTGGTTCATTCTCCTCATTCAGCAAGGCTCTTGTGGTAACAAGAACCTCTCCTCTTTTTGCATCGTCAGAATGTGAAGACTCGACATCTTCATCAACATGTGCAACTCGTGCATTACCCTCAGGTCTTTTATTTTTCCTTCCTTGATGTTGAGGACACTCATAGGCTCTATGTCCTTCTTCTCCACAATGGAAATAGGTTCCACAAAAGCCTCCTCTTCCTAGTCCTCATCCAGATCTTCCCCTTCCCCTTTGGTCTCCATTATTCTGATCACGAGGACGGTAGTTGTTATCTCCTTTTTGGTTCTAGCTGCTACTGGAGCCTTCACCCTTCTTTTGATCTTTATTTCAACCTCCATATGACTGTCCACTGGTCTTTCCTCCATGGCCTCCACCTCACTATTTTTTCTTAAACCTCTTGTTTAGTCGTTCTTCAACCTTTAGAGAAAACTTATAAGCGTCCTCAATGGTGGTCATTCTTACCAGTGCCAATTTTTCTTGTATGCTTGGTTTCAACCCATTAATATAACGAGCAACTTTCTCTTTATTCACCTTAGAATGTCCTGTTTGAATCAGGACCTTGTGAAATTCTTTTGTGTATTCTTTCACCGTCCTTGTCCCTTGCCTCAAGCTCTGCATCTTCTTGAGCATCTCCAATTCGTAATTGACTGGAATAAATTGTTTCTTCAATTTTGACACCATTTTGTCCCATCTGGAAATTTTATCTTTCCCTTGTTTTCCTCTTTCTAATTGGACCTCTTTCCACCATATACTAGCATGACCTTTCAATTTTGTCTTTGCAAACCTCACTCTGTGAAGATCTTCAATCTCCTCAAACTCAAAAAATTCCTCTATGTCATTATCAATCAATTCTTCAGGATTCAGATTTCCACTCAAAGTTGAAACCTCCATTTTAGGTCTCTTCCCAATGCTTGAGATTGCTCGCAACAATCTTCTTTCTCCAGGATCCATTGGATCTTGCTCTTCCTCTTCCTCTTCTATTTCATCTTCACTATCATCTCTGCCTTGATGCACATCTCTTCTTTGAACCTCTTGTTGCAAGGTTTCTAATTGCCTTCTAAGGGCTCTGATTTCATCTCTAGGTGGATTTGTTCCTCCACCACCTCGGCCTCTACCTTTGCCATACTGGGAAAGTCTTGGAGGCATCTTAAACTCAACCCACACTCATAGGTCCTACTGCAATTGCCTCACGTTCGACACTTTGTTACAAGCTCAGGAACTCCTGCTTTGATACCACTTGATGAGGGCCACACCGCCCAAAACCCACAGAAATAACAACAACAGATACCAACATAGAAGATGCAAGACACAAAAATGACTCACTTTCAATTATTTTCAGAAAATGAAATTACAGATTCAAAGCTTACATGTTATAGCCTCATGGTTTTGATTCATTACAACAAAATCAACTCTAAAAAGAAAATCTACTATTCATAGCCACAATTTGCACTATTAGGGCCACCTTCTACAACCCCCACTTAACCATTTTTATTTTCCACAATAACCACCCTAGAATGTTCTAGAAAGCTCAAATTTTCCCCTTTTTTTTTGGCGCCAAATGTCCCATCGTTTGATTTCTGGCCCAGGAAGAATTTTTTAGGAAATTCACTTTTTCGAGGACCAACTTCGTGGGGCCATAAATTTTGATCCGGGTGTCTGATTTGCTATTATTGCATATTGTTGGAAAGCTCTCGATGAGCTCTACAATGTATGAATCCACCATAGGTCAGTTCAGCCAATTTTTGAGCTGTTTCGGGGCCTCTAATGTTTTATATCTGAATTTGAAGCTGCATTGGAGAAATTTCTTAGGACGAAAACTTTAATTTCTCCCAAACTGTGCAGGGTATTTAGGTGATTCTTTTGCGACTAGAAATTTTTTTTAGTTCTACTCCTTGGGGTAAATTTTCATGTCCATATGAGTTCGTTTAGGCCTAATTACTAAAAATAGTAAGTGCCCAATTTTTGCTTTTTTGATGCCTGACAGTCTTATACCCCTTAAGTGCCATCATGGGACTCAAAAAAACTAAAGAAAATAAAGAAAACAATTTTTTTGGGTGATGCAAGATTTCCCTACGCCATTGGATGCTCCTGCATCACTTTATTACCTTAGTTTATAGATTATTGATGTGATGAAAATGTTGCATGTTTCATTGTTTGGGATCTAGGAGTTGTGTCATTTAGTGGGTTGTCCTTACTAATAGGTTGCATTGATGATTTACACATGGAATATTAATATCCAAAAATACTTTTGGTGTTTATATATAATTTATTAGTTGGCCTTGTCTATAATCATTTGTGCATTAGTATGTTGCATTGGGATGAGAAGATGGATGGTTAGATGTCAATTATTGGGAATAGTATCATAGTTGTTTATCTAGATGTCATGGATAGATTTGTTACATGATTCAATAGGTGCTATTGTTTGTAATAATGGTGTCATGGAGGTTCCTTGTATGCTTGGAGCTTTGACATGACATGGTTGGTAAATGGATGCATTAGTGGTGTTGGATTGATTCTTGATTGTAGGTGGTGGTTTATCTTCTTGGTTTAGATATATTAGTTCTACTTTACTCTTTGGAGTTACTTGTATTATAGTTAAGTGTGTGTGGACCATGGCGATCTTCATTTAGGTGATGATTATCATGATTTTGTAGATAGCTTGATATCATAGTTTAGTGGGAGTTTTGGCAGTGATATGGATTCATCACTTGGTGATTGATGGTCTTCTATAGCAGTTTTTGGTATCATAGAAAATACCTTAGATTATGATTCTTGTATATAGTTAGAGTACTTTGACATATTTAGTTCCATTCCCAAGAGATAGTTGTATTTATGTGATTAGAGATTTTGACATCTTGGTTAGCCTTGGAGGAATATTGGAGTCTTTGGTTGAGGTGTTTGTTTATGAATACTAATTTTGATAGGTGATCCTTGGTTTAGAGGATGGGTGATATTGTTCCATGGCGGACTCTTGATTACACCTTAAATTCTTGGCATGATATGGGAACTCTTGGGAGAATAATATGTTCATTAGAGGATATGAGCCTCTTGTAAGAGATGTTAGATCATAATTTCATGATGTGTTCTTGATTATGTAGTTGGAGGTTTTGATGAGCCTTAGACATGTCTATTTTCCTTGCTTTAGTTTCATACTTTTTATCATATTTTTGCTAAGTTTCAAAGATATTTCCAAACATTTTCATATATGTTAAGTATTTAAAATCATTGAGATGATATACTATATTGATAAAGGATTGTGTTATTTTTGAATGTCTATGAAATTTAGTGGAGTTTTATGATTAATTATAGGTGTTAATAATAAAAAAATGTCTTTGGGATTAAACTAACCCTTGCAGTAAAAGATATGTCAACCTATATGTAGCAAAAGGAATTTCAACCCATAGTAGAAGGATGTCGGTCTGCCACAGTTAGATGAGGTGATCAAATACAACATGTGAATTTTTCCTGAAGCTAATGTAGGTGATGGTAAGAAGATGTGCACATGATTATTCATGGACCACTCCATCTTTTCACTTCTTGTTATTAATAAATCGTGGAGGAAAGAAGAGGCTTGTTCTAATAGTGGATATTGTCTTGTAATAAAGTTTGTCTTGTCAGGCACATTTTCAGTTATAACAATCTTCTTAATTTATATAGAGTCCTTACTAGATTCTTACACTCTTACTTCCACTTGATTTTATTTTTTTGTTGAATTGAGACCTAGGCCTCTTCCTATGCCTTCAAAAGAGTTGACAATTGATTTTATTTTTCATTTCTAGAATAAGAGGACTCTCACATATCCTATATATATGTTTGATCTTGTGAGAGACCAGGAGAGCTGGATTTTTGTATGAAGTAGATTGAATATAGATCTTGTTATTAGATAATTTTTTCTAAGCTTTTGTATGATTGTACTACAATAAAGAAGGATACACTAATTTCATGAATCTTTGAGTTGGGATTTGAAGAAAGACATTATGAATTGCACCAGCTCAAGCAAGGGCCACTTGAGGTACTACAAAATCCATGTTAGTTTAGATTATTAGTTAAATTTTAATTCACATTGTGTTTTTTATTAAAGAAAAATAGGTTTTGAAGGGACCAGAAACCATGAACAAAAAAGGAAGTGGCAGTAAAGAAAAGACAAAAGAATGCCCACCCAGAAAAACCATAAAAAACCAGTTGACTACCAGACCATCAGCCCACCATCAGAAGTTTACATCAGCCAAAAAAAAATACAAAAAGACAAGCCAAACAACCATTAAGGCAATTCTTTAAGAATTTTTGCAGCCCCCAAATCCTTGGCCGCCAACCTGTCATGCATTTCCATGATTTCTTCCACATCATGAGCAACATCCTTCTTACCTTTCTTAGTTTTGCTCCTAGTTTGAACACTTGGGCCAACAACCAAATTAGTTGAATGCACATCCATTTCAGCTTCCTTCCCATGATCTGAGTTTTCCTAGTCACTGAACAAACCCTTCCCAGTCAACTCCATAGCCTTTTGATTAAGGAAGATCATCCCCTCGGCCGACGCCTCTAGCTTCTCCTTGCTTATGTTGATGAGTGCATCCATGTCCCTTTGGAGTTTCTTTTTTTTCTTTCCAACATCGCCACTCTCGGGCCATAGTCATTCTTCAGAGCAACAAGTTCATCCACCATACAACCAACACTAGAATTCAAAGAATGAGAAAGTCCATAAATAGACTCCTACTCTTTAAGACTTCGAAGGGTAGAGATGTTGCACCTAGAAATGGTATCATGCTTGTTATGGAGATCCTGAATCTCTTGAACAAGCCACATAAACAGATTGAAAGAAATATCCGCCCCTTCCTTAACAAGGCCCGATGCCTGAGAAAAATCCATTGCACCCTAGAACACACCCCTGCCCTGATGCGAACTAACCAATGGTTTCTCCACATGAACATCCTCAGAACCAAGCTTGGCCTTCCCCCAATCCTTAGACGCAGATCCCCGAGCAAAATCTTCAAGGTTTACAACCAAATTCTTTTTACTAGTCGTGAGGGACCCACCACCACCCACAAACTCACCCTGAATATTTCCTACCACCTCCTCAATATTAACATTCATCTCCTTGGAACAACCCTTAAGCTTCTTACCAACAAAACCCTCAACAACACCCTCATGAATCTTCAGCTTGCATTTCACACGAGGAGCAGCTTTGGAGGAAGAAGGGATAACATCACCCGTAGATGGAGTGTAATCTAGATCAGTTTCAAAGCCATCAGACCAGCCCTCTGACTCATCCTCAGCCTCCATACCAACGGACTCCTGAATCTCATCAATTTTGCATTTCACACTTTCTTTCCCCATTTTCTTTGAAACAAGGGACCGAGGAGTTCTAACAATGTAGTTAGCCTTAATAAACTCAACAATTAGAAGAATTAATCCTTCATGAAGAAAGGGATTCCTAGGGTTTTTTATGTGATTCGAGATACTTTCTTCCAGAGACAACAACAGATAGAATGGAAAAGATACCAGCTTACCATGGCGAAATTGGTTGAGCAAAACAAAGTGATGACCATAGAGCGTCGTAAATCTTCCATCTAGAGTAAAGTAGTGCATTAACACCACAACAACCTCCCACCATATAGGTTTGATCTTAGTTTAGTCATAGCCCCCATAGTCCAAGCAAATCATTTTAGCCCTTTCCCTGTTATGGAGAAAAATTTTCTTGGAAGATTGCGAAATATTCTTGTCCCGATAAAATTTTGTACCTTCCATTGACAAGCATGTCACCTCTGTGATAAGGTCTTCATTAATGGTAGTATCCCTACCATACAAACTCACCACATGACCATGCTAGGCTTCCACAAAATCCTTAGAGACCGAGGATTTAAAACCCTTCAATCTCTCCATGTGAGGAGTAATGCCCCCTCTCTGCAAAATTTCACAAACTCTGGCGTTAGCTCTGGTATCATCGCAAGAGAGTGGCTCTGTTCGACACCTATCCCCACCCATCATCGAAAAACTTGTAGAACACCCCCAGAACAAGGCAAAGGCAATAACCATAGAGCTACCCAGAAAGTGTGTGAGGTAATCCAGAATAGTCCGAAAGGAAATAATGCGAAGGACTCTAAAACAACTTTGCTAGAAGAATTAATTCACATTGTGTTGAGTGCTATTAGACAATTAAATATTATTGAATCATGCTATAACATAGATTAGTTAAGTTATGGTCTATGTAGGAATAGTTACCTGTAGCAATTATTGCAAATACAACAATTAGTATTTACTCAATCCTTTTTCTATGAAGAATTTATTTCAGTTAGTTGTCTTTAATTAGAATTGTTTTTGTTACTTTTTTTGTACTCAATTGATTAGGAGGGTTTAGGATTCTCAATTGCACATATAGTGCCAACATCATCTCAAGATTATGATTCCCTAGTTGACAATTTAAATGAAGCACAAATCTAGGACAATGAATTGATTAATTTTGGATTTGTAGGTTCGTTAAGTTGTATGTATTCTATCTACATCATTTGTATGTATTCTATCTTTGGCATTGTTTCCAAAGATGGTGCTAAGTTCAAAATTACTAAAGATGTTTGAATTCATTTATATTTCTTCCATAAATTAGGAAGTTTTCAATTACAAAAACTAAGATTAGTAGAAATTTATAAATCGACCCCAAACTACTCACTAATAGTGTGTAGGAGAAGCTATTTAAAGCTCAACATATTATTGTATGTGGAGGTAGAGAGATGCTTTGGAAAGATTTATCCCCTCAAACCAAGATGAATTTGAATATATGGTGCAAGTGAGGAACCAATTGAGGGAATCAATGATATAGAAATACCCCACACCAGTAGCTACTCCAAACCTAGGGAGAACTCCCATAAGATATCTTGACATCATGATAGAAGTGGTGGACAATCCTAAAAAATATACCCCCTCAACCTTGCCCAATTTATATGGATTGATTACAAAAGACCTGCAAACGTTCATGTTTGAGTTTAATGTTTTATACAGAAGTTATGACTACACCACAAATGCTCATAGGTTGAAACTCTTTCTAGCCACATTGAAATATGTTGCTTTGTGGTGATTCATGGGGCTAGGAATAAATGCAATACCAAATTGGGAACAATAAAAGAGAAATTCTTGTAAAAGTACCAAGATTATTGTCGTGGAGAAGACATGAAAAGAGATGGCATCTTCAGGATGTCACAAAAGGAAGAAGAACCACTTGAAGACTATGTAGAAAGGTTCCAATTCTTCCTAAATAAGTCACACTAGAATAGGCTCTCTCCAGAGTCCCTAAAGCTGGTATTTGTGAGGGGTAAATGAAGATTTCATGGATGCATTAAAAACCTTATAAGATTAGGCGATATTTCTCAATTACCTTTTGAGGAAATCTGCTAGGCGTGTAGAAATTATTCAAGATCATCTATGAAGAAGACCAGGGGTACCAGAGCTTTCTCTTCCACCAAAACATCCATGAGTGTTTCTAGCATGGAACTCAACAACCTTCTATCCAACATGAAGGAGGATATAATAAGACATCTAGCAACACAACTAGAAATTGTACACATCAAAAAGAAACAAGAGACATAGGTTGCTCTCACTAAATATTGTCCACACTGCTGCTAGAAAAAGGGTCAACTATAAATGCAAAAATATTACTAGTATTTCTAAGGAGAAGCAAGGGAAAGCTAAATTTTATACCCTAGAGGATGGGTAAGTGCAAGAAGTTGGGTCCACTTGTAGGGGAAGTGTCATTTTCAGCTTTAAAATAAGGACACATTCAATTTTTAGAATAGGTACCCATTTTAAAGTGGGTACTCATTCCAAAAAGTTTGAAACTCACAATCCATGTTTTTCGTTTGGATTTAGGCTTAAAAAAGACATGGTAACCCAAACCTTAGCCTTGGACTTGCAAGTATAGGGTCATGGCAATGTCAAGAGAAAAAACTGACTTTGGCAATATGGCTAATGAGATTTTTTTAAAATTGTGTTGTGAAATTAAAACCCATTATAGATGACAATGTCTAGTTTTCAAATATGTCATTTTTTTAATGTTTGGATTATTTTTTTCTATTTTTTAAATAATTTATGAGGAAATTGATCCATAAACTTAAAATTTTAGGTTTTCATATTTTTTTAATAACTTTTAATTTGTTAATTTTCTTGTAAAAAATTTATATGACATCAATATAAAAAAATCTTTGCACAATGAAAAAACAAATTTAAAAATGATTAGTTTAGGTCAAATTATGGTGTACGTGCATGAGGTTTTTAAAAACAACAATTAGGCCCAATAAAAAATAATAAAATTATATATTTAGTGTTAGCAAACAGATTGTCCTCTTCGAATAATAAGATACAATGACTCAAATATGCCCAACAATGAAGACAAGTCAGTTACCAAGAACTCTAAAGATCATTATTGAATTGGCGATCTTCCTCTGAATTTTGGAGGTACAACTCCTCTTATGATCTTCAACGAATTGAAAGAATAGGAAATGAAAATGATGTTTTCTTTTAACCAAAAAGTAGAAAAGGCCAAACCCAATATAAGGAAGAATCCTGATATCAAATGCAAGATACAATAATAAAATACTGGCACAAAGACCAGCTTAACTTGTGAACCACGGGGAATTAAAATAATGAACTCACTATTGTTTGAAAATGAAATTTATCATTAAGAAAATTGCATCACTTATACAAAGATAAGATACTGCATTAAGACGCTCTCAAACACAAAGATTTAAGAACCCAGATCAACTTCACAAACTGAATGCACAAAGACAAACAGTGATTTCATTCACAGTAATAGCAGCAAAGTCTAAAATAATATTGAGCTTTCAAAAATGATGTCTCTCCCCCAGATGAATAGAACATAGATCAGTTACTGCAATCCCACAACCTTCAAAGAGGCTCCTGTTTCACAGCCAAAAGATCCCTCATAATGCTTTCCTATTACATATATAAAAGTTTACCCAATCAACCTTTTACGGTTTCCATAATCGTTTTTCTTGAATTTGATTTTTCTTTTAATATAAAAGAAACCTTCTATACTCCCTTCTCATGAATTCCTTTTGATTTTATAACTGTTTCTTGGATTTTCACTACAAAAGAGGCCCTCTCCCTTCCTTATCTAAATTTAGAAAAAGACACGAGGTAATGTTCTTCAGCCTTTTGGTGTGCATGGCTCTTCAAATTCTTTGCAAAATGAAATTATCGAAGAGGCATTTTGAAAAGCCAACCTGTAGCAGCATGAGGATAGAATAATAAATAATCTATTCTTGTTCCTGTTTCTTAATATTGCCAGCACCTGTAGTTTCATAGTTGGTAAATGCAGAGGAATGATGAAATTCTGCTAACACTCACTGTGAATCCCACTTCCTTTGGGCTTATTTAAAGAAAGGAAATGTTTACATCCTTAGTGGTATTTGATATGGGAAGGAAGCATATACAGTAACTCCTTTGCTTTCATTTTCTCATTATTTTCAAGGAAGCACTGAAGTAAGGAACAAGCTCTGAAGCTTGTAATGATTGGACTCAGGATCATCAGCACATATGATAATCACATTTTCATCTTTTCCTCCCTAATTAATGTTCCCTTTGCATCAAGCATTTGTGTCCATGTGCAACATGATAGAGTGATCCCTTAATCATATTTATCAGTAAATCCTTCAACACTTCTTTTCATTTCACCATAGCCTTTCAATTGTAATTTTATGATATGGCTCTCTCATTTTCATCACACACTGCCCTCAGACAGAAGACTGAATCTAATTTTACACCATATTTGAATATTGCAACAGTCTTTTCATACTTTAGAATCCATTGGGCTACAAAGAGCGAGCCCCTTCCATGGTAAATTCGGCCTGTGTATTGTCATAGGATTGGAAATTGTTTGAAACCATACCCGTTTTCTCCATCTTTGAGCAACAGAAGCAATCAAACTAGCACAAATAGGTTATCCCTTTCAGGCATTAACCACTGATAATCAAATTAGAACCCACACCATACCTGATTAATGTCTTCCACTGCAATTGCATCCTTGAGTTTCTTGTGAATGTACATAGTTGATGAGACAACTAGGAAAATACTCCCGAGGCTATGTCCTTCTAACATTCATTTGCATTTGCTTCATTATAGCCTCAACGTGGGCTCCTCATGAATGAAATCTTCCAACATCGAGCAGATTATCCTCCACAATGTGCAAAGTAACTTTATCCTTTCTATGTTGGTGATGAAATGACGAAGTTCTTTAACCCCAGGCGGGAAGTTACACAGTTCCACGAAATCGCCGCTTATAACATTTTTGAATGGCTCAGCGGTCTATTGAGTGGTTCATATAACTGTCAGAAATGTCACCTGAGTTTGTAAGACCAACAAATATGTCGCTTAGATTTCACCAAGTCTGATTGACAAACACATTGAATACCTAGAAGGAAGCTGCAATGTCAATCAAAGAAATTAATCTATAATTGTATAAACATTATCTTGCCACCGTCGATGCAAGCATTCCAATATCGATCAGAATTGCTCCTTTGCTAAATTCATCTAAGAGCAGGCAATTCCATGAAGCATTATATTGATCAATACTTTGCATAGAATAACTATCACAATGCTCATGAATTTTCTTCATGGTGCTATGTATTGTCTACGTTTCTTGGCCTTTCTCAGATTAAATTGTGGTATGTTCTTCCACCTACATATTACATGGAGTGGGAACGTTTGATGGTTCCATTAAATTCGTCGAGCGCCGCTAGCAATTTTGCAATTAAATACAAACGTTGATATATTCTAAATCTTTATTTTGCGAGCTTTAAATCATTTCAGTCTACTATCTTTCTTAACACTGTGGCCTTTGTGGCACCAAATGATATGCTTTTCCAAGATCCAACATGTAGTTTGTTGTATATTGAGAATTCCTACCATGTATGCATGTTTCACATCCGATTGACTGTAGCATGGTTTTAATTTGATGAGGACGGGAAGGAGATTAATTGTTCACATTGTTCACTATCATATCAATCAAGAAAATGTCCATCTCATTGAATATAAGAGCACCTTCAAATGAATTTTGGTAGTTTTTCTATTCATCATGCTATTGTGACTGCTATAAAATATAATAGTAGATGTCTTACATGCTTCAATTTATAGTTCATTAATATGTGAATGCTCGGCCATGGTGATAGAGATATGAGTATTTCCCACGATCAGAGAACAAATGCATTTCACTAGGAATTTCTCAACTGTCCCCATAGCTCAATCTTCAAATGTATAGTCAAATCATCATTTTGATAGTTAGAAAGATAATCAATTCTAACCTAGGAAAATCCTGTTGTCTTCAATGAAACTCTTAACTGGCAAAATGCTCTGCTTCAATGTGACAAAATACTAAGGGGGAAAGTTCAAAAAATTTCATGGCTAAAAATAGGGCTAACATTTAGAAAAAATTATAAAAAATATCCTCATCAATCTTCAATATAATACAAATATTTCCCCAAAAGGAATTAGAAAATATTATGGTGTTCATACACATGCATGGTATGGTCCTAAAAAAGTGGTTTTTATACATGCCTATTAGAGATTATTTTGTATCATCTGGGTATTAGAATAGATTACATATTTGAAAACTAGACTTAAAATACTAAATTTCATATTACTGAATTTTTTTAAGATTCAATGTGTAATTGCTTCAAATTTTTAGTCCAACTGTGAAAAATTCTAAAAATTAGGAAAAACACTTCCATTTTTTGAACATTTTGTGGACCCGACTTCTTGCACTTACCTAGATGATGAAGTACAAGTGTTTTAAATTTCTCAATGCAAGCCATGGAAACAATGACAAGGTATGCCCCAAGATCCCTTGTCTTATAATATTTCCTTTCCTAGGGTCAATACAAAATTATCTAACTGGAATAATCAACCTGATGTAGAGCAAGGTGATATATGCTTCAACTAACTAGGTTTAACTGGCCTTCAAGCTTGCAAACCCTATCTAGGGTTACTTCCTTCACAATCACACCAACTTACTTGTAGGTCAACAAACCCACTTCTTCTCTTATATATTTTAGAGAAGGTCATTTAGGGACTTAATTCCAACACTTTTAGAGACCCATTTGTCTCCCATTCAACATATCAACCTGTTGCAATAGGTTGTTTTGGAACATTTCACTGAAACCTGGCCTGCAGCGTTGTTTCTAGGCCAAATTAGGCCTCTTTTCCAAAGGAGGAACTCAAAATCCTTCTCACCAAACCTGAAACACTACATCAATAGACTCAACCAGTCACATAGGTCACAATTCCTCCATTAGATTCCTTAGAACTTTCCAATTTTCTACTGTCCCAAGAAAAAACTAGTAAATTCAAGCCTAACAATCAAACTTGCTAGACTAGGGCACGTGCTAAATCTTCTCTAACACTATCACCCTTACCTACAACTATGAAAATCTTAAAGAACACTCATAATAGGGCCATTCCACCAAACTACAGAATTTTCCTACGGTGGAATGGCCTATTTTGACATGATTTTGTTCAAAACCCTAGAAACCCTAGCAAACTATGCAACCTTCAGAAAATTGGATTTATCTCCTACAAATTTGAATGAAAATCACTCCAAATGGATTCAAATGAGATCTATTATAGAGACACACCACTTCACAATGATTTCACATGATTATCTTACTGTACGGAGCCATATAGAGTCTAAAAGTGTGAAAGAACATAGAAAATTGCACCAAAACATAGCAACAATGCTTTATTTCTCCAAAACTTCAAGCAACCAACCTGCCTCAATGATGTTAGAGGAATTTTAAACATGTTTATAGGTTATACCAATGGTCTACAACTACAATTTGAAAAGATGACCGTTCATCTTCCAACTAACCAACAAAATGACAAAAAATGCATAGTACAACTTTTGCAAAGTTGCTACATTATTGAGAAATTTTAAACACAACCCCACTAGGACCCTATATGACTTCATTTACATCCCAAATTGATCAAATTGACCTTATTACATCATGGAATGAATCAACCCTATCCTAGACATCCAAAATTTGCAAGGGTGCTCCTGCACCATTCAACCGGGGAGGAAAAGATTTCATCCTCCTGATGAAATGAGTTCTTGGACTGAAGTACCATGTTTGATATCTTCTTCTATCATCCACTGAGCATCTTCAATTGGTAGATCTTTCCATTTAACCAAGTACTCATTATACACCTTCTTCCTAGTTCTTTTGACCTCTCTTGTATCTACCATGCCTTCAAGCTTCATTGGTTGACTAGGAGGTAAATCCTTGACCCATTCATCATCTTCAAAATCTGCAGTACCTGTAACATCACCTGCATTCACAACACCTTTAAAAGGATACAAATCAGCAACATTGAAAATGGGTGAAATGGAAACTCCTAGAGGTAGCTCAATTTCATAAGCATTCTGACCAAACTTGTGCATTATCCTGCAAGGGCCAATCTTCTTCATCATCAACATAGTGTATTTTCCTTTTGGAAGTATTTCTTTCCTGAGATGTGCAAGCACCAAATCACCAACCTTGTACTAAACATCTTTTCTTTTCAAATCTGCCTTCACCTTATACTTCTCCACACTCTTTCTCAAGTTCTCCTTGACTTGCTCATGAATATATCTTTCATAGCAATGGAAAAGTCTTCCCCTGTTGCACTCCTTTTCTCCATATCTCTCAGGTCTCTAAGTTCATAAATACCCCTTGGACTTATCCCATATACCACTTCAAAAGGACTTCTTCCTATACTTTATTTTATGGAGTCATTGTATGCATACTCTACTTGAGGAAGTACAATGTCCAATGACTCACCATGCTCCTTAGTTAGACATCTTAACAAGTTTCCAAGAGACCTGTTAACAACCTTAGTTTTTCCATCTGTTTGTGGATGGTATGTTGAACTGAATTGCAAATTAGTACCCAACTTTTTCCACAAGGTCCTCCAAAAATGACATATAAACTTTGAGTCTCTATCACACATAATACTCAAGGGCAGTCCATGAATCCTCACAATTTCTTTGAAAAACAGACCAGCTATATGAGATGCATCACTAGTACTTCTACATGCAATAAAATGGGCCATCTTACTGAATCTATCTACAACCACATAAACACTATCATTCCCCCTTTGTGTTTTAGGTAGACCCAAAACAAAGTCCATGCTTATTGACTCCCATGGATGGTTAGGAACAGGTAAAGGTTGATACAAACCTACATTAGAGATTATCCCTTTGGCTCTTTGACAAATTCCACATCCTTCTACAAACCTTTTGACACCAACATGCATTCTAGGCCAGTAATAGAACCTCTTGATTTGCTCCAAAGTTTTGTCAAAACCAAAATTCCCACTCAAGCTTCCACAATGATTTTCCCTTATCAAAATTTCCCTCATGGAGCAGTTAGGCACACACAACTGAGCCCCTTTGAATAACAAACCATTTTGCAACACAAAATCTACATATTCACTGTGAAAACTATCTTGAAACTGACTACAAACAACATAGGCATCTCTAAAGTCATCGTCATGCTCATACATACCTTTTAGGGAATCTATCCCAATGCTTTGAAGTTGTACCTCTTGCACCATCATAGATCTTCTACTCAAGGAATCAACAACCTTGTTTGCTTGTCCTTTCTTGTGCTTGATTGAAAATGTATAGGCCTGCAAGTACTCCATCCACTTCATGTGCCTCTGATTCAACTTGTCTTGAGTATTCAAGTAACTTAATGCATGATTATCTCTGAACACCACAAACTCCTTTGGCAAGAGATAATGTCTCCATTTCTTGAGAGACTGAACCATGGCATAAAGTTCAAGGCCGTCATATGTGGAGTACTTCTTTTTGTCATCATTTAGTTTCTCACTGAAGAAGGCAATTGGTTTCCCATCTTGGCTCAAAACTTCCCCTATATAGCAAACCTGCTTGCATCACATTCCATAGTGAAAACTTTATCAAAATTAGGGAGTGTGAGAGTAGGCATTTGTGCCACTCTTGACTTCAGATATTCAAAGCTTTTATCTGCATCTGCAGCCCAACAAAACCTATTATTCTTCACCCCCTTAATTGTGTCTATCATTGGTTCACATATGTGACTGAAGTTCTTGATGAACTTTCTATAAAAGTTGGCTAATCCATGGAAGCTCCTGACTTCTCCAACTAAAGTAGGTGTTGGCCAACTGAGTATGGCTTCAACCTTTGTAGGATCCATCCTCAAAGTCCCCTTTGATATCACAAACCCAAGGTAGACAAGTTCCCTCTTCATAAACTCACACTTCTTGAGATTGATCATCAACTTCTCCTCATTGAGCTTATTCAAGACCTTATCAAGGTGTTCCAAGTGATATTCTCTTGTTTTACTGTACACAAGGATGTCATCTAGGTACACCACCACAAATCTGCCTATGAAGCTCTTCAACACCTCATTCATTAGCCTCATGAATGTACTTGGGGTGTTTGACAATCCAAATGGCATCACTAGCCATTCATATAAGCCTTCATTGGTCTTAAAGGTGGTCTTCCACTCATCACCTTCCCTTATTCTAATCTGGGGTATAGGGAACCTGTACCTAATGGTGATCTTATTTATTTCTCTTGAGTCTGTACAAAGTCTCCAATCTCCATCCTTCTTAGGTTCCAATACTGTTGGCACAACACAGGGACTTAAGCTCTCCCTTATCAACCCTTTATCTAACAACTCCTGAATTTTTTTTGATCTCCTCATTTTGTTGAGGGGTCATCTTGTATGCTGCCTTGTTTGGCAGACTTGTACCTGGTATCAAGTCAATGTAATGACTCACATCTCTAATAGGAGGCAATGCACTTGACAACTCTTTTGTTCCAATGTGTTCATACTTGTCTAGCAAGACCTATACTTCACTTGGAATCTCCACTTGATCTGTTGCAACATTAGAGATTGGCTTTCTTCTTCCTTCTCTAGGTCTTTCAAGAACACCTTTTCTTTGACAACCATTACACTAGGACCTTCATGAATCATACTATCATCTTCTTGCAGAGGTGATAGGGTATATGACACACCATACTTCACTATTACATACTCATTCTTATATGTATCATGCTTAGCCGTCCGGTCAAATTGCCAAGGCCTACCAAGGAGCAGGTGGCACACATCCATGGGCACAATGTCACAAATAATTTTGTCTTTATAAGGTCCTATGGTAAAGTCTACCCAAACCTGCTCATTCATAAGCACTTGTTGCCCCTTATTGAGCCATGAGATCTTATAAGGAGTTGGGTGAGGTGTTCTTTTCATTTTGAGATTCTCTACCATTTCTAAAGACACTATGTTATCTGTTGAACCAAAATCAATTATAATTTTGCATACCTTTCCCTGATATTTGCATGTTGTCCAAAACAAAGCTTTCCTTTGAGGGGGTTCCTTGGTGGTTGGAACTTTAATTAGTGTTCTCTTGATCATCAAATCCTCTCAGAATTTTGGTGTAGCATGAAGAGAAGGTGAGTTGACACTTTCTTCATCCTCCTCTTGAACTAGTTGTGTCCTCCTTTCTCCACTATGAGAACTTGTACCCTATTTTTTTGGGAACTTCCAAGCAGGATGGCCATATTGGTTACAGTTATAACACCTTCTAGAGAAGGTATTAGACCCCCTTCCTTGTCCATTAAATCTGCCCCTACCTCCTGGCCTTCTTCTCCTGAAATTTCGTCTTGTTTCATCACTAGGCTCTTGACTTGTGCTTTGTTCATTTGGACCTCTTTGTGAACCTCTTCCACTAGGGTTACCTCTTCCCCTAAAACTCTTTCCTCCACCCCTTGATTGCTTTTCTTGCCTCCTCTTGATCTTCTCTTCAGCCTTAATGGCTATTTGAAAACACTCCTCTACTGTCCTATGAGTGGTAAGGATGACTTCATCTTGAATTGCAGACCTCAAACCATTCAAGTATCTAGCAACTTTCTATTTTTCATTTTCAATATGTCCTAACCTTATGCTAAGCTTGTGAAACTCTTCAGTATAGGCTGCCACATCCAACTCTTTTTGCTTTAAATTTTGTAGTCTCCTAAACACTTGTATCTCATAATCAACAGGTAAGAATTGTCTCATACCTTTACCACCATCTTGTCCCAAGAATTGATCTTGTACTTACCCATCTTTTTCCTCTCCTCTTGGATGTAATTCCACCATGTTAGTGTTGGTCCCTTCAACTTGGTTTTGGGAAACTTGACCTTCTTATCTTCAGCTATCTCTTTGAACTCAAAATTATTATCTAAGGGATATATCCATTCAATCACTTCTTCAACATCTATTTTTCCACCATACATAGGTAGCTCCATCTTCACATCTTGTGTCTCTCCCTTCGCAACCTTAAGCACTTGTAGAAATTTCCTCTCTTCTAGATCCATCTGTCCTTGGGATCTTTCTAGGGTGTTCTCCTCTTCACCCTCTTCCACATCTTCAGAGTCACTCTCCTCTGCAAGAACTTTGTCTCTCCTATCTCTCTTCTCTAGTGCTTCCATCCTGGCTACCATGGCTTCTTGAGACTCTCTTAGGGCTCTCAACTCCCTAGCAACAACAAGTAAATTACCTTTTGGAGGCATCTCCAATACCTTGCCTTAGAAATTTTCTTCTTCCAAATCCCAAACTTCTTGCAAACGATCTCAGCCTAAGCTCTGATACCACCTGATGTAGAGCAAGGTGATATATGCTTCAACTAACCAAGTTCAATTGGTCTTCAATCTTGCAAACCCTATCTAGGGTTAGTTCTTTCACAATCACACCGACTTGCTTGTAGGTCAAGAAACCCACTTCTTCTCTTATATCTTTTAGAAAAGGTGATTTAGGGACTTAATTCCAACACTTTCAGAGATCCATTTGTCTCCCATTCAATATATCAACCTGTTGCAATAGGTTATTTTGGAACATTTCACTCAAACTTGACCTGCAACGTTGTTTCTAGGCCAAATTAGGCCTCTTTTCCAAAGGAGGTACTCAAAATCCTTCTCACCAAACCTGAAACACTTCATCAATAGACTCAACCAGTCACATAGGTCACAATTCCTCCTTTAGATTCCTCAGAACTCTCCAATTTTTTGTTGTCCCAAGCAAAAACTAGTAAATTCAAGCCTAACAATCAAACTTGCTAGACCAAGGAACCTGCTAAATCTTCTCTAACACTATCACCCTACCCTACAACTATGAAAATCTTAAAGAACACTCCTAGCAAGCCGATTCCACCAAACTACAAAATTTTCCTACGGTGGAATGGCCTATTTTGACATGATTTTGTTCAAAACCCTAGAAACCCTAGCAAACTATGCAACCTTTAGAAAATTGGCTTTATCTCCTACAAATTTGAATTAAAATCACTCCAAATGGATTCAAATGAGAACTATTACAAATACACACCACTTCACAATTATTTCACATGATTATCTTACTATATGGAGCCGTACAGAGTCTGAAAGTGTGAAAGAACATAGAAAATTGCACCAAAACAGAGCAACAATGCTTTATTTCTCCAAAAATTCAAGCAACCAACCTGCCTTAATGATGTTAGAGGCCTTTTAAACATGTTTATAGGTTATACCAATGTTCTACAACTACAATTTGAAAAGATGACCGTTCATCTTCTAACTAACCAACAAAATGACAAAAAATGCATAGTGCAACTTTTGCAAAGTTGCTACATTATTGACAACTTTTAAACACAACCCCACTATGACCCTATATGACTTCATTTACATCCAAAATTGGTCAAATTGAACTTATTACATCATGGAATTACTCAACCCTATCCTAGACATTCAAAATGCACACACAAACCAAAATTTGCAAGGGTGCTCATGCACCACAACCCTAAATCAACCATGGCCAATGGCCCAAACATCTAATTAGAATCCATAGCAGGGGACATGGAAAAAAAAACCATATCAAGCCCCAAACTATAATCCACAATGACAGTCACATCAAAACCAATGGCCACCACAATGGCGTGGGAACCAATAGTGGCAGAACCAAGATGTCAACTACCCATAGCCACAACAATCTTTGCATCAACAACCAACCATAATTACAGACCCAACCGTATCTACCCCAACACAACCAAGAGAACCTCAAATGCTTACTCAACTTGCACCAAATCCTAACAAGCTTGTTCAACAAGATTATACTAATGGATCTATCCAATATCCAACCTATGGAGTTGAGGTTAGTGATGTTCACCTATGTTCAGGAAAAATGCTTGCTAAACCATCATCCCCTCATGTAACTTACAAATTAATGTAAAACCAACAATAGAAACCATTGAAAATTCAATAAAGAAACCTGAACAAGTTAAGTCGCATCAAGACATCACAAATAAGGATCCACCATTTCTAGAGAGACTAACAAACCAAAAATTTCATTATGAACCTGAATTTGATTTCTTGATTCAACTTAAGAATATTTTTATAAAGATACCCTTCATCCAAGCCATTAAAGAAATGCCCATTTACATAAAAAAAATTGCGGGAATTATGCATCAAAAATATAAATAAGAAAATAAAATACCCCTATACTTTTCATGTTTTAGGACAACTAGCTGACATTATGTTAGGCAACATAGTTATCCTAAAATATGCAAACCCTGGGAGTCTTGTTGTAGATGTACAAATTAATGGCACACTTATCAAGAAAACTTTGATTGACTTAGGGTCAACCATCAATATAATGACAAGAGAAATAGTGCAACCACTTCAACTGATGGATCTCATACCCACCTATAGTTTTGCAATTAGTAGATGGGTCAACCGTCAATCCAGAGGGTATTATTGAGGATTTGGTTATCACACTAGATTCATGGGAATATCTAGCAGACTTTATGGTTTTGCAACCCAAATCCAACCTTGGAGGATATCCCTTAATTTTAGGTAGACCATGGCTATCCACCACAGATGCATTTATTGGATGTAGGTTTGGTAACATGATAATTTCTAATGGGAATGTGACAAAAAAAATTGGTCCTCTACCCACCTGTACAACCACATGCATAATTGAAACATATTGTTTGGCCAACCCCTAAAGAAGATGATCAATACTCTCTACAAACAATTATGACTATAGAATGAATCCCAATGATTAAAATTTGGGATGAAGATAAAATTATTTCCCACATCATGGAAAACTCTTATGGTAGGGACTCATAACAACACTACTATCTAGAATGTTTGTATTGCCCCTTACACAATATCATACGTACAAATGCCTCTAAATCCACTTCCAATCTATTCCATACAATACTCCCACACAGTTTCAATATTAATCTGTCAAAGTTAGATTTTTTTTTGTCGTGACTTTTTCCATAACCATGGAAATAACACTAGGAAGAACACTCAATGTCAATAACCAATTGATAGTTTCCTAAAAATTTGAATTATTTACAATGTTGCAAGATTACACAACAAATTTTTCTTGGGGATATCATAAAATGAAGGGCATAGAATGTTATCTCAATGTGCATAGAATCTACATCAATGAGGGATACAAGTCATTTAGGCAGCCACCAAGAAGGATGAACCCAACTATGTGGGAAATAGTGAAGATAGAATTGCAGAAGTTGTTGGATGCAAGGTTTATTTATCCCATATCAGACAGTCAGTGGTTTTCCCCATTGGTGATAGTGCCTAAAAAAGGAGGTAAATGGAGAGAGTGTGTGTAGATTACATAGAGCTTAATGTAGCCACAAAGAATGATCATTTTCATCTTTATTTTATTGATCAAGTGTTAGATTCACTAGCAGGGAAGAAATACTTTTATTTCCTAGATGGGTTTAGTGGATACAGCCAAATAAAGATAGCTCTAGAAGACTAGTACAAAACCACCTTTACATGTCCATAGGGTTCATTTTCCTATTTAGTTTTACTATTTGGATTGTGTAATGCACTTGCAACATTCCAGAGAGTTGTCTTGAGCATATTTTCAGACTTTGCACATAACTCCATGGAAATCTATATGGATGACTTCACCACTTATGTAAATTCTTATGAATAAGCATTAGTGAATTTGGAGAAAATTCTTCAAAGGTGTCAAGATCACAACCTCTCTTTAAGTCATGAAATTTTTTTCATGATGATGATTGAAGGAGTGGTATTGGGACACTTTGTGTCCAAAAAGGGGATTCAAGTGAATCCTAACAAAATAGAGGTGATCTCCACTCTTCCTATCCCCCAGAAGAAAAAATATGTGAGAATTTTCCTTGGCCATGCAAGATATTACATGATGTTTATTAAATATTTCAGAAAAAATAGCAGCCCCTTGTTTGTTCTTTTATCTAAAGACATTGAATTTAAATGGACAACTACCTACTAGGAAGCTTTTGAAGCCCTTAAAATAGTCCTCACAAGGACACCTATTTTGAGAGGCCCTAACTAGACCATTCCCTTCCACATACATACAACTGCCTCAAATTTCACCATAGGTGTTGTATTAGGACAAAATGAAGGTAATTTGGAATATGCAATTTATTATATCAATAAAAACCTTCAAGCAACTAAGCTCAATTACACTATTACTGAGAAGGAGATGTTAGTAGTGGTATATGACATTAAAAAATTTAGACACTATATTATTGAATATTTTTTCTTTGTTCATATAGATCATAGAACAATTAGATATTTGATGATCAAACCAATAGTTGGTGGGTGAATTTTTGGGTGGTTATTATTGATGAAGGAATTTGATATAATCATTGTGGACAAGCCAAGGAAAGCAAATGTGGTAGCTGATTTTCTTTCCAAAATACAAATCAAGACAAAAGAAGTTGTGGATGATTTATTTCCAAGTGAAAATTTGTTTGCCCTCTTAGTACAAACACCTTGGTATGCAGACATAGCTAATTACTTGGTTGCAAGAAAAATGCCCATCTCTCACCTAGAGAAAGATGTCATTTAGTTGAATGTAATTTTCCATATTCATGGGTGGTTGGTTATCTATTTTATATATGGCCAGATAATGTAATGAGAATATGCATAAAGGAAGATGAATTATATGATATCCTTAAGGCTTTTCATGATGAGCCTTGTGGAGGACACTTTGCAGCCAAGCGAACAACTCTAAAGATTCTAACTATTGGTTGCTATTGGCTGAAACTTCATAAGGATGCAGTTAAATATACAAGGAGGTGTGACAAATGCTATCAGATGGGTAAACCCACCAAGAGTGATGAAATTCCTCTCTAGCCACAATTGGTCATTACATCATTTGATAAATGGGGATTGGATTTCATTGGACCAATAGCTCCCACATCTAACAATAATGAATACATTCTAGTCTATATTGACTATCTTACAAAATGGGTGGAGGTTAAAGCATTGGATTTTGCTAGAGATGGCAATGTTGCCAAATTCCTTTATGAGGAAATTTTCACAAGGTATGGTGTGCCTAGGAAGATAGTCACAGATCAAGGACCCCAGTTTACTTTAAATTTAATTGTGCATCTATTTAAGGAATATAAGGTCAGACATAGAAAGTCAACCCCTACCATCTACAAGAAAATGGGAAAGTTGAAGTCACTAACAAGGAAATAGAGGTCATTCTAATAAAAATAGTTCAACTACATTGGAAGGACTAGGCAACAAGGTTACCTAAAGTTGTCTAGGCATATAGGATAACCTATAAAACCACCACATGATTCACACCATATGAATTGGTGTATGGGAAAAAGGTTTTCCTTCCAATTGAATTTGAGCATAAAATACTCCGAACAACAGTACACCTTGGAATGGATCTCTTTGAATCTTAGAAAGACAAATCGCACAATCTCAACACTATGGATGAAATAAGGATGGAAGCAATCCATCATATAGAGATTGTGCAAAAAAAGAGATTCAGATAGCATGACCGATTTATCAAAACCAAGTAATTCAATGGAGATTGGGATTTTTTTTATGATTCTAGGTATAAGGACCATAGGGGAAAACTACAAACACGGTGGCTTGGTCCTTATGAAATTAAAAATATATGTTTTTCAGAATGGAGCAATCTAAATAACTACAATTGATTTAGTCCAAATCTCCTTAATGATCAATAGACACAGACTAAAGCTTTATAAAATACATTACATAAGGAGGAATTTATACACAATATGTTGCAAAAGTTAATACCATATATAGATTCAACATTTCTTGCAACACATGCAAACATGACCAAATCAACAATTTCTACATTTTTAGATGATCCAACCAGCTCACCTACTGATATATAATAGGTATAAACTCTCACGATAAAATATCACATGCACTATGTACCATCAACAAAAACTATTTTTGGATATGCACAACAAGTTTATGAAACCTTTAGCAACAACCTCGAGGCATTTTAAAAGGGACATGTTCTACTGCTACTCGCAACAACTACCTCCAATTCACTATCACTACACCCGTAGCTACTACCACTTTCAACTATACCTCACTTCTATCATTTCTTCATGCAACCACTCTTAGCCATCATGCTTTACATGCAACATATTATTTCATTATGAATAAACCCTGTACATGTCGTAACTTTTATTTCTTTTATTAATACTTTTTAGACACATGTCATTGTTCCAATAAGCTCTTTATACGAAACAATTGCTTGTAGTACTTCCATTAACTTCCATCATTTCCATTCTTCCGCCAAGTAGTTGCATGACAACGTTCAAATCACATCACATGTGCCACCTTTCTTCATCACCACACCATTCTAGGTACTTAATTATTATTAACTATGATTAACATTTAATTTTATTGATTTCCTCTAGAATTCACATTCAAACAAACATGTAATTTATATTATATCAAATATCTCCAATGCATTGAAATTTATTTCCTTCATCCTTTTTGTACCTTGCTATTTGAGGACAAATATCAACTTTAAGTTGGGGGGGATTGTTCGATTGTAATTTCCAATTTCATTGTCATTTTTTTTTTTTAAAGTTGCATATACACTAGCTCCATTTTCCTTCACAAACCCATAGAACTTGCAAACACAGAGGTGGTGGGTCATCCCACAATAATGGGTTACACTTTTTGGCCAAACTTGACATTGAAATCAACATTTTCAGAGAAAACTTCACTTTCTGACACTTATAGTAGGTAAACTATTAGGAATTTGAAAATGATGTAAACTAGTGATTTGTGAGATTTTGTTTGCAGATTTTAAATGTATTTTAAAAAAAAAAAAAATTGAAATTAAATTGTAATTTTTTTGCATCTCCCTTGATAACTAGTTTTTAATAGTAAACAACATTTTTAAAAAGTGGTGTGTACTTCGGCTTACATAACTTTTTTTTTACAAAGGATAAAACTCTAATTCTTTTGAATTTAGGTTGGTAACACAAGTATCTAGGGTTTTCATTTTGTTTCATAGCATTTTGTTGAATATTTTTCTTTTAATTAAGTTTTGAAGTCAAAACATTTATAATTTAGACTTAGGTGCACTTCGACTCGCATAACTTTTTTGGTATGTATTGAAATTCAATTTTTCATTTTTTGTTAGAACGAGGACATCAATACTTAGTGGATATATATTTTAAAAAAAAAAAATCCTCAAATTTACTATTTTTCCACAATGATTTTTCATCGAACTTGACGTTCGGTGAAAAACCTATGTACAGTAAAACTAAAAATAAATAAAAAAATAAAAACAAAATATATTAAATTTATAGTTTTTGGAAAGCACGTTTTGATCACTAAAATCATCCAACTTGGTTTATCAAGTTGACTCCATTTGCACCTCCTTCCCAAGCTTCGATAGTCAAAAAAATGCATAAATTTTGAAATGGTGGAGGGGAAGGTGAAAAAAGGGGGTTCGGTAGAACTCCCCTTATATGGTGCAAAAGGGGGTTCATTAGAAGGGGGGAGGGGGTTCATTAGAAGGGGAGGTTCATTAGAAGGGGGGTGGCTCATTCGAACCCCCTTCATTAGAAGCGGTAAACCATTTTACATTTTTTGATGAGCATTTCTAATTATTCTTCGTTCAAAAAATTGTAACCCACTATTGTGGGTTTACCCTAGTGTCCATAAAAGTAGTAATCAAATTGAAGTATTGTTTGAAGAAAAAAATACTTAACAAATGTTATAGAACTTCAATATGGGAGGTGACATTGTCAAATAGGAACCAACAACACATAATTCATTATTGGAAGACCAACTTTGTTTGTCCATCTTCCAACAAGCTAGATGACTAGACTATTTTCTTCAGCTCACAGAGTATAATGAAGTAATGACACAAAAAATTTCTGGTACATTGCAGAATGATGAGGCCACAATCAAAGGTTTGAGAGTGGATGCTTCAAAAATAACAATTGTAGAATTTTCTAGATTACCCACATTAGGAGAAGAATTTCTAGTGCGGGCTGATGCAATTACAACAAGAATTGAATTTACATAGCTAGGAGAGGAATTGGACTCCTCGACACAAGGTACTAAAATAATTTCCCTACCATGGTTATGGGCATTTGTTGCTTTAGATATAGTTAATTACTTAACCTGTGATGGTAGGCAGTCTTTTCTATATATAATACATTTTAAACTTCTGAGTCACCTATGCCATCAAAGGTTGGTGAATGTCCATGTAACTTGTATAATCATTTGAAATGAATGTTTGTTGAATATAGAAGAAAGAGGAACCAATATGCTCTATCCCATTATTGCTTAGTCACCTTGTTGATTAAAAGAAGCCTCAAAATTCAATACTCTGATGTGTCTTGGGAGAATTTTATAGCTTGTAACAATATTAATGAAATACTTGTGAGGTCGGGGTTGGAAGAAAAAAATAGGGCTCAAGAAGTGAATGAGCTTCCTATAACTATTGAATAGGAACATGTACCCTCTTCATCACCCATTGCATCACCTACCTACATCATTGGCAAGAAAACAAATCCAAAAGTACAAGAAACCCAACCCACAACTTCTAGGGAACAACTCATAGCACCCACAGAATCATAAACCCTTTCCTCCACCAAAAACCCTTCTAAGCTCAAGCAACATAAAATAAAAAAGTATGACCTCTTCCTCTACACCCAAAAGGAGGTAGAGAAGGTTGATACAACTAAAAATGCAGTCACGCCACCTCAAAAAGAATGACCCTGCATAAGGAAAGGCCAAGCCCGAACTAGAAATTTTTGTTGTAGTGGAGTCTAAAACAAACTCACAAGAATAAAATGTGCCCATTGATTGAGAACAATCTAAAACCTTACAATTTTTGTGTCTGAGAAGTAGCTCAAATTTTGAATATGGAGATTTTTTCATAGAAAGGAAGAAGCATAGACCTCGTAATAGCCTAGATTCTAAAGAATAATTTGCTTCACTTGCTAAGGCTAATGAGGAAATATTTTTGGAAAATGAAGATGAATTTTTTTTAATAGGAAAATATGAGAGTAAGGAGCTCCAAGCAGTTTTATAAAGAATAAAAGAGCTGGAAGAATAGATCAAGGGATACCAACAAAGGGAGAATAGATTGGATAATATTTTTAATGAATTGGAGAAATGGTTGCATGCTCTTGAGCAGCAAGATATAGGTTTAGATAAATTGGCATAGTTGGCCATTTTTGAAATATAAAAGAAAACTCCACAACCTGAGAATCAAAGTGAAGCTCTAGTAATGCCAAGAACTCCTATTGTGGTTACCCTCAAGATTGAATTATGGAATTGAATCAAAGAATTATCTCAGGTGCAAAGAAATCAGGATAGGGAAAAAATTGAATTGAAAGCAACACACACTAGAAAGACTAAGAAGAAAGATGCAAAGATTAAAATATTGAAAGTAAAAATGGAAGAAATGGTTGATAAAACAGTTCAAAGTTTGAAATGAAAACCACCTGCTAAGGTTTACACCCTATTTCTATAGGAGAATTTTTTAAGTTTTCCAACAAGATAATAGTGACCTCTCAGTTTCCCTATCTTCACCTACCCTTTTTTAGAAACATACCAACAATCCACACCGATATGCAAGATCAACTATGTGAATGTTATTTGCATAATTTGGCCATTCCCTATGATACTACCTAGAACCCACTTATCTTTGTGAGAGATGTTCAGATCAAGGCATTAGCCTCATTCATCGAGGATGAAAATTAGACAAGAAAATTGTAGCTATATTATCATGAGAAGGAGAAGTCACTTCCCCTCCATATTAGAGTAGGGGCAGAGGATCCTAGAGGTGTAGTGGAAGAATGGATTGACCTTGTGGACAGATGGTGGGTATAGAAGAATATTTTGGAATGCAGGGAGTAGGATTATAAAATATTTCAAGAAATAGCAATAAGGACAAGAAGAGAAGCACTTACCTTCTCACAAGATGGAGGGAGTTAACACAAGAGTTGAAAAATAAGGAACCTCATTTTGTCTTCAACTACTTGGTAGCAGTTAAAAGATCCTACAAATATATCACAACCTCCCTTGAACATCGTATTACCTAGTTCCCTCCAACGTTTCATCCTCATCTTCTCTTGTTTCCAATTCCACATTGAATGGGAAGAAGAGAGGAGATAGGGGCATCAGAACAAGAAAAATGGGAGAGGATATCAAATCAAAAGGGATTCTACCTGAAGCAAGGTAAGGGGTCACTAACACAGTGGATTCCAGGGAGATTGCATTGCAATACAACTAGAGAACCTGAAATGCTTGAGGACAAGAAAAAATTAAAGTTGGGGGGATGATGATTCCTAGAAATGTCCAATTTCCTTGCTTTGGTTTCACATTTTATCATAATTTTGTTGTTTCAAAGACATTTCCAAACTTTTTCATATATTTTAAGTATTTAAAAGCATTTAAGATGATATACTATATTGCTAAATGATTGTGTGATCTTTGAATGTCTATGGAATTTAGTGTAATTTTATAATTAATTATTGTTAATAATGAAAAATTCCTTTGGGAATAAACTAACCCCTACATTAAAGGATCTCTCAACTTGCAACAAAAGGACTTTCAACCCACAACAAAAGGATGTCAGTCTGCCATAGTTAGAGGAGGTGATTAGCTACAACATGTGTGCTTTTCCTAAAGTTGATGTAGGTGATGGTTAGAAGTTGTGAACATGATGAAGGGCACACAATCTACTGAGAGGGGGGAGGTGAATCAGTAGATCAAATCTATTTTAAATTCTTAACCTTGTCACAATTATCAAAATATATTATTCTTCACTACTAACCTCTACATAGGTAACTGAACATGGAGCATGAATCTTCACTACCACTAAGCAACATCAAGAGCACACATACACACAAGATAACACTAGGTATACATGGAAACCCAAGATGGTAAAAACCACAATGAGAATAATTGCTTGGATCTATTGTCCAAATCTACTCACAAAGTAGAAATATACAAGTAAATTTTATAATATGAAGTAGGCACCAAACTAATAGAGACACCAATCCCCTATTGTATTTGTAGGCACCAATCTATTGGAGACACCAATCCCCAAATGAAATAGCATACCAAGTAGAACACCACTATTCCTACCAGAATACAAAGATAATGCTTGTGGATCTTCTATATATCGCATACACATGCCAGAGTTACAATTGATAGTATTCCTCACTACATATGATCTTTTGATACTAGTGCACGTATTGAAATGCAATTCTACCTTTTGTATTCACCACCTTCTCTTCAATTTACACCTACAACCAAATTTTCTTCACATCACTGCATTTCTACTTGACATACTTCAGACAATGCATCTGAACATTTGAGAAATATATACATGACATTATATTAACTCATTTCTATATCGGATCTAGGGATCCACAAATAGCTAGGATGACATAAAGTGGACCTAAATTCAAATTACATGAAACGTGTAACATGTTGGTCCAAAACTAAAATTTTGTTTCCGCCAAAAGAACATGATATTGTGTGCTACCATATGAACCTTAATCAGGTCCTAACTTAAAATCACACACAAGATTTGAATTCCACATGCTACTAGTTGTTACTACACAAGCCGTGAATGCCAACTAGTTGATAAATAGACATAGAGGACCTTCTATCACTCCAAACTTTCTTCTTGCTAAACATATCCTCCAAAAACTCTAAAATATGATAAAAAAAAGTGTAGGCATACTTTCCTTTCAAAGTGAAAAGCCTACAACATCTCTAGAAGGGAGACTTGAGAAACACTGAACCTGATAAATAGCGAGCTAAAAAATTCGGATATAGTCTTCCAGACCATTGTTGTCATAGTGAATAGATACATGCATGATATTGCAAGCATACAATAATCACACCAAATTCAGAAAGGCAGCCACTCCTCAATAAACTAATAATGTATGTTTCTTGATTTAGTGATCTAATTGATAAGACAACTTCTTCATTACTGACAACTTCTAACACATAATATACTACCAAAAATATAACATATATTTCTACAAATCTTTGCAACTCAAAATGATAAGTCAGGGGGAATATAATAATAGTTCAAGTACTCCTACAATATTTTTTTACCAATGAAAACCTATGACATCAATCATCTTCATCAATGACAACCTTTGACATCAATGACAACCTATGTCCAACAATCTACCCCTTTGCCATTGATGGCAAACAACAAAATACTGGGCCACCCATAAAACCCATCAAACACACATGAAGATGTTTCTCCTCCTTAGATTGATTTCTCCCGATATAACATTTTGAGTTCACTTTCTCTCCCTTTGGCATCAATGGTAAAGGTCAACACTCCAAAACTTCCCTCCTTTTTGTATTTTTGGAACCCTGCACAATCCAAAAACTTGTTTCCTAAATAGACTCCCCTTGAGTCCATGATTCATTGCTTCTGAAATTATTCTACAAGACCACCCAACATTCTTGTGGCAGAGAGACCAAGCTCCCCCTTAACTTGTGCTTCCTCTTGATTCAAGAGGAGGTAGCAATAACTCCCAACTTCTACTAGAAAAACTCAAATGTCTCCTTAGCAAGTGGTTTTGTGAATATATCTACTAATTTCTCCTTTGTCTCAACATACTCCAACTTTACCTCCTTCTCAACAAATTTCTCTCTCAAAAAATGATACTTGATTGCAATGTGTTTTGTCCTTGAGTGCATTACTAGATTCTTTGAAATGTTTATTGCATTGGTATTATCAAAAAGAATATAAATAGGCTCATAAAATTCAATCTTCATCTCCTTCAAATTTTGCTTATCCTTAATACCTGAGTGCAACATGATGTTGCAACAATGTATTCCACTTCTTCTATAAACAAAGAAACTGAGTCTTGTTTCTTGCTCAACCAGGACACCAAACTATCACCAAGAAAGAATACTCCACCACTTTTGCTTTTTCAGTCATCTATGCTTCCTGCCCAATCTGCATCTGTGTATGCAATTAGAATGAAATTTTTTCTCTTTGGATACCATAGACCAAAATCCATTGTAGCCTTCAAATACCTAAATATTATCTTTACTACTTTGACATGAGTTTCCTTAGGTGCTACCTAAAATATAGCAACCATTCTAATTGCTTGGATTATATTTTGTCTAGATGTTGTCACATACAGTAAGCTACCAATCATAGATTTGTACAAGGTTTGATCTACCAAAGCAGATTCATCATCTTTACTCAACTTGCATCCTGCAACCATAGGTGTACCCACCAATGTCCAGTCTTCCATCCTAAATTTACTTAGCATCTCCTTTATGTACTTGTTTTGGGAAATGAATATGCCTTTGTCTGATTATGCAATCTGCAACCTAAGAAAGAAAGATAATTCACCTAGCATTTAATGTGGAGCAGGGAGGAAAACTCCAAACAATCACAATTCAAACTGTTTTGAACACTCTTTCAATCACCAAAATGCTAACTTGACCTTATTCCTCAATTCTTTTATTTTTCTCTTGTAGCATGGAAAGCAGAGAAATATGAACATATCTTCCAAAATACACCTCAAACCCACAAACCATTTACCATTTCAGACACCCATTAGGCCCAACTTTGACATATCAAGTTTATACATGCAATTGTTTTGGAACATCATCTCTTAAAATTGACCGGTATGCTAGACAGAGCCCCAATTAACCCTATTTTTCAAAGCACCATCCCTCTAAACACTTTCCCAATCCCAAAGCTCTGTTTCTAGACCTGAACTAGGTCACAAATAGTCTAATTCCAAAAAATTTATCAATAGGATCCACCATAAGTTCACCAAACCACTCACTTAAGCCTACCTAGGCATGTTCCTACAAGGGTTTATTGAAACTCAACATTCCCAACCTCTTTTCACCTTATCAACACTTCCAACACATCAAAATATGTTTGCATATGCTTCACAAACCTTCTCCCTAACTTTATCCATGCATTCTAATCCAACTCCAACCCTTAGCCATCATCTTTGGCTCAAAACATGACTAAAATTTGCTAGGGCATCAATAAAATTTTACCAAACTCTTCTCCCTACTCATGAAACCTATCCTAACACCTAAATCTACCCTAATGCACCCATTCCACCAAGTTACAAGCAATTCTACTAGTGGAATGGGTGTTTAATGCATTTTGATCATTTTCAAACCTTCAAATAGGGTTTACAGACCCGTTCCTAGAAAAATTGCAATAAAAGTCTTCAAACTCTATAAAAACTCTTCAAATCAAAGCCAAATTGAATTCAACTCAGATATCCATCAAATTCAATTCCTTTTAGATCAAAACCAATTTGTACGAGGTTGTACAGTGGCCTGTAACAACAAATTACTAGAAAAAACACAGAATTAAATAAAAATAGGGAAGTCTTTATTGTTTAAGCTTCACAAACTATTCTCCAACCTCTGCCTCAAGTTTTCCAAGCTTATTTGAATGTTTCCCCACCCCAACCAACGGTTACATCTACCATTTGAATGCCCTGACCATTGGGCTCCCCAAATAAGACAAAATTTGTAAAAGTTGCTAATGCAACATGACAACATTTCAAGATTTTGTAACTTTTAAACAAAATGACTCCCAACCGACCAAATAGACTAATTACATTATAAAATAGTCTATTATGACCTTATTGGAAAAATTAAGACTCAAACCACCTAAAACCATGACACAAGACCTTATTTACATCAGTGGACTAACATGGTGCCCCTGCACCAACATTGACATTTCAAATTCATTTTGCATTTCCTTCTTAAATTCCTTGCACATGTCATCACTACTACCACAAAAAATGATATCATTTGCATAGACCACAACTATCACCAGTTGATCACATTCTATTTTTATGTACAAATTACTATCTACACTTCCTCTTTGGAAGCCTTGTTGCAAGTATCCATCCAACCTCGAATACCAAGTCTGGGAGTTTGTTTGAGACCAGACAAATCCTTCTTCAATATGCACACATAATCCAAATTGTCAGAACATTGAAACCCTTTTGATTGTTCAATGTAGACCTCTTCTTCTAGATGTCCATTCAAAAATGTTTACTTCACATCCATCTGGTATACATTGAAATTCTTGAATGTTGAAAGAGCTAAAAACATCGTGATTGCTTCCAATCTTGCTACCAGAGCAAATGTCTCTTCAAAATATACACCTTCAACCTAAGCATATCCTTTACATACAAGTCTAGCCTTGTTCCGGATCACTTCACCTTCTTCATTCAGCTTGTTTCCAAAAACCCACTTGGTTCCAATCATATTTTTTCCTTTAGGTCTTGGGACAAGTTCCCAAGTTTTATTTTTCTTGATCTGATTCAATTCTTCCTCCATAGCTTCTATCCAACCTTTCTCTTTTCTTGCTTCTTTATAGGACTTAGGCAATCTATCTTTGACAGTATGTAAAGTGTACTTACTCATTTTCCTTCTCAATTCTCTCATGGGTCTGAACCCCACTATCTTTATCCCCTATAATCTAGTCTTCAGAGTGATTCTTCTAAACATACTTTGCTAGAGTTTTTGTAACAACCTTTGAATCTTCATCACTACTTTGGATTGGTTCTTCATCATCTTCTACTTCTAGAGTACTAGTAGACTGAATTGTCTCATCAACTCTCCCATTTTCACTTTCCACAATCTTCTTCAGCCTTTTTTTGTAACATCTATAAGCTTTACTTCTCAAAGAATAACGAAGAAAAATACCTTCATCAAATCTAGAATCAAACTTACCCAAGTTTTCTTCATCCCTTTTGATGTAGCACTTGCTTCCAAATATCTTGATATGTTTGACTGAAGTCGGTGTTCCTCTCCATAACTCATATGTTGTTTTATCAGTCTTTATTCTGATTTGAGATTTGTTCAAAATATATACTACAGTCTGAATTGCTTCTCTCTAGTACATATCTGGTAGATTTTCTTCACTCTACATTGTTCTTTTCATCTCTTGTATGTATAGTCTGGTTCTTCCTTTCTGCAACTCCATTCTGCTGTGGAATTCGAGAAAAAATTTCCTCCAGATCTTATGCTCTTCATAGAATTTTTCATACTTGTCAGAAGTGAATTCTTCACCTCTATGTGATATCAAAACCTTGATTGTTCTTCCAATTTTATTCTCTACTAATTCCTTAAACTTCTCAAATGCCTCTAAATTCTCTTTTAGAAATGTAATCTAAGTCATCCTAGTATAATCATCAATGAGCATCATAAAATACCTATCTCCTTGTAGGCTTTTTTTCCTCATAGGTCCACATAGATCTGTATGAGCCAAATCCAATGGTTTTGATGTAGAACACTCCTTAGTAGGAAATCTTATTTTTGTCTATTTTCTTTCATGACAAGGTTTTCAGTAGGTAGATTGAGTCTTCTTAATCTTTGGAATATCCTAGACCATTCCTCTTGATCTAATCTTTACAATGTCATCAAAATTAATATGTCCCAACCTTATGTGTCAAATCCATTTTTCTTCCTTCTACACAATAAGACAATTTTGTCCATTCAGCTCACTAAGATGATATATGTCACTGTCTATCTTGCTTCCTTCTACAATCAGTTCTCTAGTACTTTATTTCCTAATTTCACAACCTTCGGCACTAAAATATAACTTATAGCATTTATCACACATCTAAATTACACTTAGTAGATAATGCTTTAGTCCTTCAACATACAAAACATCATGTGTCTTTGTCCTACCACCATCAAGACTTAAAGTACCCTTACTGGTAATTTTGGCAATAGAATTATTTCTGTCACAGAACCTCCTTCAAATTTCTTGAAATTCATGAACTGAATTTTAGCTCCAGTCATGTGGCTTGAACATTCGTTGTCTATGTTCCATAGATTCCTTTCTTTATGAGCATGTAGAGTTGTTTGAGAAATCATTTATTTATCTGACTTCTTCTCTTCTAGAACCTTCTTTCAGACTTTATATGATTCATGATTCCTATTTTTTTATCCTTTCCTTTCACTTTATGGTAGAGGACTCACAAAATTGCTTCTCAAATTCCTAGAAATGTGTCCAAAGTTGTTGCATTTATAGTAAATGATATTGAAATTATATAGAGGTGCAAATGCATTATTTTTGACAAAATTATTCCTTCTTACTGGAGCTCTTCTACAATCCACGACCTTATGACCAAAATTATTGTAGTTAAAACAATAACCATAAAAAGAATGATTGAACCTAGTGTCGTATTCCTGTCTTCTAGATCTTCTTCTCTTCCTTTGAACTTGAATGAAGTCATCATTATGTTTCTTGCTTTCATTACTTCCAATGATTCTTTCAGATTTTGTACTTCTAGACTTGCTTTAGTAAGCTTCTTTGATTGTTTCTTCACCTTGTTTTTCTGATCATCAAAACCAATTCCATTTTTGACATGAGGAGATCTCTGACTTCCCAATATCTGATCTAGAGTCTCAGTACTCTTTTCAAACTTCATTTGCAGCTGCTAATTCACTTTCTCAAGCTCTTTTCTTGTAGTCACAATTTTTTCTTTGAGCTTCTCATAGACCTTGTCTCTTGACAACAACTTTTCGGAAAAAACTTCTTCAATCCTTTTTTCTTCTTTTGTTTGGGTCTTTAGATCAATAATCATCTTCTCTACTTTCTCTACATCTTGAGATACCTTTTCTTTATCCTTCACTTCTTTTGTAATTCTCTTCTTCAGTCTCTTAATCTCTTTTCCAACACATAACATTTTTTCCACAAGATCTACTTCATCCTCAACATTTCCAGAATCCATTTTTGCATCTTATTTAGTAGTTTTAAACGCCATGAATACAACCTCTTCTTTTTTATCTCCAAAGATATCTCCATCTTCTTCATCAGTAGTCTTCTTCCTCATTAGTGTAGAAACTATTTTGTTTCCTCCTACCTTTATTCCTTCTTTGAAATGATTTATTTCCATACTTTTGCTCGACATTGCTAGAATCCTTATGTGGAAACTTAGTCATAAAATTTCCTACTTCACTGCACTTAAAACACTTAAAAGGAAACTTTCCTTTATACTTACCAGAACCTCTTTGTAGCTTTCTAACAAAATTGGATTCCTTCGGGTCTGATCCAATATCAGAATCTTGATCAACTTACTTCTTAGATACCCTGAATGTTGCCTCTTTACTTATAGAATCCTCACTTTCAAATCTCATTTCAAAAGCAATTAGAATTTCATGCAGTTTAGTCAACTTCAAATTATTCAGATCCTTAGCTTCTTCAATTGCAGATAGTTTAGAATCAACCCTTATAGGAAGAGATCTGAGTACCTTTTTTACAACATGATTTTATTTCAATTCCTCACCAAGACCTTGAATGGAGTTGACAAATTCGTAAACCCAAAGCATGAATGTGGCCCAATATCCTCATCGTCTTTCATCTTCAAGCTTTCAAACTGAGATCTATGAGATTTTAGCTTTGCCTCTTTGGATTTTTCATCATCTTCATAGATAGTATGCAAATTTTCCATCTCCTTCATTGTTTTACATTGTACCACTTTCAAAAATTTAGAGTTAGTCAATCCACATAAAATAGCATTCCTTTCCTTAGCATTAATTTCACAAGCCCTCTTTTCAACTTGATCCCTAGGAGGGTTTTCAAGAATCTCATATCCCTCTATCACTAACATCCAAATATCAAGTCCTAGAGCCATCAAGTAGGAATCCATCCTAACTTTCCAAAATGCAGAATTAGATCCATTAAATAGTGGTACTTTATTTCTAGAGAAACCTTCCTGAGAAACAAAGTGTGCCATCCCAAAACTACCTTAAGTTATTAGGCTTCTTCAAAGGAACCTCTCTCTAATACCAATTGAGGGACACACAATCTATTGATAGGGGGGGTGAATCGGTAGACCAAATCTATTTTAAATTCTTAACTTTGCCACAGTTATCAAAATATATTATTCTTCACTACTAACCTCAACATAAGTAACTAAACATGAAACATGAATATTCATGACCACTAAGAAACATCAAGAGAACACATACACATAAGAGAACACTAGATATACGTGGAAACCAAAGATGGGAAAAACCATGGTGAGAATAGCTACTTGGATCTACTATCCAAATCTAGCCTCACAAAGCATATATATACAAGTGAATTTTACAATATGAAGTAGGCACCAACCTACCCGAGACACCAATCCCCAAATTAACTAGCACACCAAGTAGAATGCCAGTCCTACCGGAATACAAAGATAATGCTTGTGGATCTTCTATATATCTCATACACGTGCTAGAGTTGCAGTTGACACTCTTCCTCACTACATATGATCTTCTCATATTGACACACACACTGAAATGAAATTCTTCCTTTTGTATTCACCACCTTCTCTTCAATTTACACTTGTGGCCAACTTTTCTTCACATTGGTGTAATTCGACTTGACATACTTCACACAATGCATTTTAACATTTGAGAAATATATACATGACATTACATTAACTCATTTCTATGTTGTTCAGGGATCCACAAATAACCAGGATGACATAAGGTGGACCTAAATTCAAATTGTATAAAACATGTAATAGGTCAATCCAAAAGTCAAATTTTGTTGTCGCTAAAAGATCATGAAACTATGTGCTATCACAAGAACCTTAATCAATCCTAACTTAACACCACATGCAATATTTGAATTCCACATGCTACTAGTCGTTATCGTACAAGTAATGAACACCAACTAGTTGATAGATAGACACAGAGGACTTGTTCTAACAATGGATAGCGACTTGTAATAAGTTTTGTCCTATTAGGCATGTTTTCAATTATAACCATCTTCTTAATTGATGTAGAGTCCAAGTATCTCATATTCTTACACTCTTACTTCCACTTTCTTTTATTTATTTTTTTAACTAAGACCTATTCCTCTTCTATATCTTTGAAAGAGTTGATAGTTTCTCATAGATTGTTTTCAGTTCTCGAATAAGAGGACTCTCACAAATCTTGTATATATGTTTGATCTTGTGAGAGACTAGGAGAGCTAGATTTTTGTATGAAGTAGATTGAATATAAATCTTGTTATCAAATACTTTGTTCTAAGCTTTTGTATGTTCGAACTGCAATAAATAAGGATACACCAATTTCATGAATCTTTGAGTTAGGATTGAAGGAATATATTGTGGATTATAACAACTCAAGCAAGGGCCACTTGAGGTACTACAAAATCCATGTTAGTTTAGATTATTAGTTACTTTCTGAATTGTAATTTCTGATTCACATTGTGTTGAGTTCTATTAGACAATTAAATGCTATTGAATCACATTGCAACATAGAGAGTCATTAATTTATAATATGTATAGGAATAGTTACCCATAGCAGTTATTGTAGTTACTAACATCAATTAGTATTTACTCAATCCGTTTTATATGAAGAAGTTATTTTGGTTAATTTCCTTTAATTAGAATTTATTATGTTAATTTTTTTGTACTCAATTAATTAGGAGGGTTTAGGATTCTTGGCTACACATATGGTGCCAACATCATGTCAAGATTATGATTCTCTGGTTGATTTTTTTTTTTTTTGAAAAGGTGCAACACACCCATATTATTAGGGGTAAACGCTTTTGACCGGAGCTATGAACCGGGTACAAGAAACCACCAAACCCACGAGCACAATGGCCCAACGAAGGCACAAGGCCTATGAGCACATTGGCCTAGCGAGGGTTTGAACCTTGGTGGTCGTCACTACAAACAAACGACTTGACCACTGAACCATGCCCTTATTGCCTTGGTTGATAATTTAAATGAAGCACCTCTATGGAAATTAATTTCTTAATTTGGGATCTATAGGTCCATTAAATTGTATGTATGCTATCTACATTAGTTGATTGGACATGGGAAGCTCTATAGGTTTGACAATGATTTGGATAGTTCTCTTGGTATTGAGTACATTGGTCATGTGCTTGGGAGCTTTATGAGAGCACGATATTATATTTTGAGCTTAGCATTGATTAGTTGTAAGTGCTCATGGATACTTGGAGACTTAGGTTGGATTTATCTTAAGTTTAGAGAGATTTGTTAAGATTGTCACACTTTGGAGGTTTTAGTAGGAAGACCAAGGATCTTGCACTTGGATATGGATGTGAGTTCATGATGGACCTATAAGAAGATTATTCTTGGAGAGAGTCATTGTGTCTTGGGGTATATTAAAGGAGCAATCATTTGATAGGTTGTATCCACCTTGCTTTGAAATGGATTATGATTTATGTTTTTCCTTCTCATGAATATAGATCTTGAGATATGCTTGTTAGTTTTGTAGGGTTCATTCAAGAAGTCTTTAGCATGGTTATCTCTTTGTGCATATGGGTTTGATTTATGAGGATTTTAGATGTTGGGCTTATTCCTAGTTTTGGGAATGTATATAAGTGTGATCTTCCTTCAATTTTAGAGAGTCTTACATCCTATTTGATTTATTATTCACATTATATATTTTGATCTTGGAGATTGAACAATTGCATGTTGTTAAGGCTTTTCACTTGGGATTGTGAAGGAGGTCTAACTTGGAATAGCTTAGCACTTTGAGGTGTTGGTAGAAGGACATGCTATGTGATTTTTTATTTATTTTTTTGTTCTATAAATACTTTTTGGAGGTTCATTTTCACATGTTTCAAGGTTGTGGAGAACTTGGGAGAGTTATGGTGACTTGCTATGAGAGAGAATGCAATGATTTTTTGTTGCAAGTTTGGATTATTGTGGTTGTTTTTTGTTACTACATGGATTTGACTACTATCCAAATCTTGGTTTGAGTGTTGACTTTTAGTCTTGGTGTGATCTATTTTCAAGTTTGACATTACCCATGTAATGAGAGTTCTTGAATGTGTGTTCTTCATTGATAGGTTTTATACAAGGATCTTATGATTCAAGTTTATGGGTTGGAGATTGTTTTAACATGAATTTTGTTGATGTTCTAGATACCTTGGAGGTATGGATGATCAAATGTATCAACATTTTTTCTGGTTGTCATTTTTAGTCATATGGGTTTTTTCCTTAGCAACTACTTAAGCCTATTTGTTACCATTGAACTTAGTGTTTGTATTTGGATATTGGTTTGACGTAGGATCCATGATTATATGTGATAATTAGTGTGGCATATCTTTGGATTGAATTTTATCTTTTGTATATTGGAATGATGGAGGGTGAGAGAGTTATTGTTTGAGCTAGTGGTCACCTTGGTTATTGTTGCAAGTATCTTGATAGAGCACATATATCACTTGGATGTCCTGATGGTACATGTTGGATTTAGAGATTGTTATCTTGATGTTTAAGTTTACTTTTGACCCCTTATGCAATGTATATAAAAAGTGGGAGAATGTTGTGAAAAGGTGTGTTGTACACCTTGCACAATAAATAAATATTTAATTATGTAAAATAAATATTTATTTGTGGTGCACATTTGGAGGTGTGTTAAGAAATGTTAAATATTTATTTGGGTCTATTTGTAAAGTTGTATTGTAAAATTGGTTAGTTATTTTATGTGGTTTGTACATTGGAAAAATATTTAATATTGTGAAAACTTAGTATCAAAAAGTGAATGAGGGGGACATGGTTTTGTAAGCTCACGGTACTAGGAACATGGTTTATGTAATACCACTTGGTTTTGTGCAAGCTTATTTCTATTAAAGAAAGCACATGAGTGGTTGTTGAGGTTGGCTATCATTTGTATTGAGCTGTCTTATAAGTGCATATGTGAAGCATGGAATAGGATGTGTGGTTGCATGCTTACCCATTATCCTTGGACACATGGAGGATGCATTGGAGGATCTTGACGCTTCAAAAGTATTCATGAAGACTATGTAAGTGTATTGTAATGTTTCATTGTTTAATAATACATTGAGTGTGGATGCTTTTGGAGGCTAGGTTTTTCCTTCATGGGGTTTCCCTAGGGCATTTCTCATGTCATCTTGATGGTATGTTTGTCTATGATTTTGTATGGTGGATTTTTAATACTTAATTACATTTTTTTCTCTCTTTGGGTTAATGTGGAAATGTTTATTATTGCTACATTTTTTCTTTCACATTAAAGGAGGGTTAATACCTCAGGAAATTGGAGAGTGGTAAGTTTAGTTATATGATGATGTAAGGTTGTCTAATTGAGATTCTCATAAGACATAATAGGAAAAGGTGGAGGAGGAGGAGCATCTTCAAGAGGAATAAATGGAGAAAATATATCATTGTTAAGCAAGGAAAAAGGGGAAAAAGTATAATTAAATGATTCATTATAATACAGAGAAAATTTTGAAAAAGGTACAAGTGGGTTAGAGCTAGAGTCAGTATAGAGTGGAGTAGATGGGTAAAGAATAGGAGTATGGTCTAATTATAGATTACAAATAAGTCCTAATCATGAAGATATATATTGACAAAAATAGTAATTTTAGAGATGTGTGAGACAAGTCTAATGAAAATAGTAGAAAGAGGAGAGTCTTGTGTCTCAAAGAAAGCAAGAAGGTGAAGGGGTGGGTGGAGATGAAGCAGTAATAATAATCATAGTCAAGAAAAGGACTAAGAAGATATAGGGACAAAGGGGGAAGAACATGGGCACTAATGGAGGATAAGAGAGGATATAAGAATAAGAAGGATGGGGATAGAGAGGAAAGAGAGACAATTTGTAAAAGCATTAGAATTGTGGATGTGGTAAGAAAACACACAAGAAAGGAAAGAAAAAATGAGGACCAAACAAAAGAAGAACAAAAAATAGAAAATGATATTAGACTAATGCAAACAAAAGGAAGAATTAGCAAAATCTATCAGGTTCACCAAAATAAAAGAAATAAAAATGGTGTTTGTGTTATATTTTTTAACCATTTTTTTCTTTTTAACATGTGCATCAAACTACTTTGCATGAAAGAAAATCTCCAACTAGTCCAACACTAGCTTGCCAAACTGAGATGAACAACACAAGCAAGTAGGCAATTGAAATAAGAAGCTGAGAGAAAACAATAAAAACCATGAAACAAATGAACCTCGATTTAATTAGGGAATTTTTAGAAAATGGAAAGTTCGGTGATTTGGAGCTATTGTAGAAGTGTTAGAGCAATTTGAAGCAAAACAAATGTGTATCTATCAAGGTAAGGGCACAAGTGTCCTATAAACAGTATTGCCACTATTGTTGTAGGGGCAATGGCATGGTGTCCTAGCTCAAACTTTCAAATCTAGTAGATAATATTACTGGGACATTGTATACAATGAGTTTGGGTACCTACAAGTGTCAAAAATAGAGTGAAATGAAGAAGAGAACAATAAATTTACCTAGAGTAAAATAATAGAAAATGCATTTAAGGAGAGGAAAAAAGATTTTACAAACCCAAGTTTGAGAAAAAATAGAAATATAGTGAAATATCAAGTCTAGATGTATGAAAAATAGCAATTTTTAAGGTTGTGTGATTGATGCCTCTATGCTAATTGTTGCATTGGTATCCTTGTAAGGGCACTAGTTTCTATCCCAATGCATGCTAATGGTGTGTTGGGGGGCCACTACTATCATGAGTTAGAATCTCTTGAAATTTTTTGAGTTTGGTCAATTTGACCTCTTAATTACTTCATAAAACTAGCCAAAATTTTCAATCCTCATTAGCTCTCCCATAAATCACCTACAATTTAGAGTTTGGTAATTGGAACTCTACAAGGTGGTTGCCAAAGGAGAAGTTGTCTTCATCAACCCCTTGTGCATAATTAAAACAAAATCTATACATGTATGATAATAACAAAATACTAAAATCGAATGAAAAATAGATTGGTAATTAAAATGAAAACAAAAATGGAAGAAGAAAACTAGGGCTTAGTGGGAAAAGTAAATTAAAAACAAGATGGAAGAAAATAATAAGGATGATATAGGGTTGAAGAACGATGGGATGGGAAAGGAAAAATAAGTTTAGGGAAAAACAAGGGTTGAAAAGTAAATTAGGGAAGAGAGAGAAGAAAAGGCTATAAGATGGATATAGAGAGTAAAAGGACCATAGAAAGTTAGTCCATGGCTCCAAAATGATGTATGAATGAGTTCCAAATCTTGATGAAGATTCTCCAAGGCTCCAAGACTCCAAGATAGGAAAGAACTTGACAATGGAAGAAGAAACTTTATTGTGAAATGAAAATGAGAGGAGAAAGGCTCCTCTTATATATATTTTTAGGGCCAAATTTCCTTATTTTGATTAACGACAACTTGAATTGAGCTTAGATTATTAAAAAATTTAGAGAAAATTGAGGGTACAAAATTTGTACCCTATCTTGGTAGGGGTGTAGGTGACCCATATTCTAAGGAAGGTGAGCTTAGATGAGAAGATAGAGGAGAAAGAAGCAAGATCAGTGTCAATGATTTCAAATCAATTGGATACTTGATGCAAAAAAATATGGAAGAAAAAAAGTAAGGTAGGCTAGTCTCGTGAGAGGTTAAGTAAGCATTAAAATTTTGAAGCAATCATCTTGGAAATATAATCATCGGTAACTTAAATGTGAAAAAAGAACAAAGAAGACATGAAATGTGGAAAGGGTGACATAGGCATAAGAAAATAGGAATTATAAAGGGGTCAAGACACATAGAAGGGGGAACAACTAGGGGAAAGAAGTAAGATAGTCTAGGAAGGGGTCAAAAGGAGACAAGTTAGGTTAAACACTAAAGTGAGCACAAAACATGCAAAAATGAATTGCAAGGTATGCAATTTTTGCTTACAACAAGTAGTTTACCATAGCTTCTCCTTATTGGATACATATAGTTTCTTTCAAAAAATAATGTTATTAATGTCTCAAGAACACAATAAACCTATAAAAAATCAAGAGATTGTAGTATGAAGAGGAATGACCTTGCTCTTCTAGATTTTTCTCCCTATTTGGGTTTATTGCTGTTGGATACAAGATTTTTTCATTCTTTTACAAAAAGTATAGCTTAAAATTCAAATCTAAAGACATGGTGAATATTGTTTCCTTCAGTTACACAAGTAACAAATTAATTATGCATATAAACAAACAAGATCCATTATGGTGAATTAAGTAATGGAATACGCGTACTAATAAAAAATCATATTGGTACTAGAGGTTTTTATAGTGTGATCATTTTGCTAATTATTATGTATAACCAAAGTAATTATTGCTATACAAGGTGTATTGATTACATTGCAACTAGAAATATATACACGGTGTACCAGAGAAATCAAAATCATGGAGTTGAAGATGAGAGAATGACACTAAATGGTGAAAAATAGTTTATCAAGTCGAAGGAGGATATTCCAAACATCTCACAATCCATGGAAAAGCTTGAAGTATTGGAGAGAGTTATGGAGAATACCTTAGGGAAGTTGGGGGTTTCTAGGGAGACCAAACAACAAATGAGGAGTTTAAAGACTCAAGACCTAGACAAGAATCACCCTAATATCAACAAAGTTCAATCAATAATCAAAGAGGAGGCCAAAATGGAGATTTAAACCATATGAAACTAATGTAAATGCTAATAATCTTGACCATTGATCATTTCAATTAGAGAAAAAATTCAATTTATATCCAATTAATGAATGCCAAATTTGTTTGCCAAGAATGAAGTTAGCTAGTCATGTTTTGACTTGGTTTGAGAGTCATGTTTTGACTTGGTTTGAGAGTCATGTCTATTCATGGGTTACAAGGAAATTACCATCAAAATTCTAAATGATATTATTTTAAATTATTGATTAAGAGGTAATTTTATCCTATTTTCTATGAGAAAAAGGTCTATTGCTTAGCAATAATTCAAATAAAAGCAACACCAAAATGTGTATACTTAAGCAAAAAGACAATTCAAATATGCAAAGATTTGTTGTATCACAACATCCTAATAAAATATGTAGGTCTTGGAAGAATAAGAAGATTGTCATTGATATGTTCATTGGCAACATGAGCATGAGGTATGAGATAAGCTGTAGAGTTTGTAGATATAGTGTTGTCATTGATGTCAACATTGTGGTCAAGTATGAAGATTGATGTGTAGACCATTTTGTATAACTTGAGCATGAATGAAGTTGGTAATCCAGTGCATAATTGCAAGAAGGTTTGATCTGATGTAAACAATTGAAGTGGAAATTTGGCTAAGTGTCAAAACAGTGTTTTCGGTGTACAAAACATATGGTATCTTGGTCTGCATTGGTTCACCTTGAAGTATCTCACTTTGTGGTTTTGGTGCAATTTTGTTGAATGTTAGAAGAGTCCAAATCCAGACCTTCACATTGTTTTGGCCTCTAGTGAAGAAGTTATGAATGACAGAAGTTTCAGTCTACCAGTGACAATGGTTACCTGTACAAAATGTATGTTTTGTTGAATCCGCACTTCACTGTAGATTGGCATCTGGTCTTGCAGACTTGTGGCAGTATTCACAGTTGTCAGTTGCATGTACATTCCAAGTCGCATGAAGTTTTGAGGTCCGCATGTCCATTTGTGGTTGAACAGTTGGTGAACCTTGATGTTAGGTCACTATCGGTGCTGACCTAGTATCTTTGGGGTATTGTGGAGTTTTGAGAAGTGTTTTTGATTGCTAATAATTTAGCAAGTTTTATAGGGACCCGAAACCCATTACAAAGGAAGAGAGCTGCTTAAAGATAAAACAAGAAACAAGTATCCAAAAAGAAACAAAAAAAAAACCCAAACGACAACAAGCAACAACCTATTTGAGGTTCTTTAGAATCTTTCCTGCCTCTAAATCCTTAGGTATGATTTTCTCATGAATTTTAGCAATGTCATCCATAGCATTTTTCAAAGCCCCAACAGGCTTATTCACATGATTGTGAGTCCTAATACTAGGTTTAGAAGCAACAACAGTCACCTTTTTACCCTTGTTGACACCTTCAACACCTTCAACACCAACAACCGCATCCTTAACCTTGTTACTCCCCTCCTTAGCATTCCCCTTATCCAACTTATCACTAAGCAAGGAAAGCCTTGAAGCACTATTAGTCTTAACCAGCTGATCAATATTTTCACACTTTAATAGTTCTTTCCTCCAAGACTGAGATCCTCTTTTCATGCTCATCTTTAAGATTAACGACATCATTAGTAACCATATTGAGAATTTTCATCATCTCATTCTCTTGATTAGTAGCCCCCTTCTCACTAGAGTTCATCTCATGAATGTTCTGCAAGGCATGAATCTTTATGCTCAATTGGTTGAGTTCAATAAAAAACCATTTAAAAAGTTTAAAATAGTTAACAGCACCGGCCCTCACCAAGCCCAAAAGATTAGGAGTGAAGATGTTCAAATCTTCAAAAAAATCAGGCGCGGGGATTTCCTGATTATCAAACTAATCCTCTATGAAATCTTTTCCTCTGAGATTCTACGTCTCCTTTCCCTACATATCCATCAATTTAATAGGGATGAACCCTTTATTAACACCCTCACTCGATTGGTTCGCATCATTAAGCTTCCCGTCACCAGAAATGCTGGGAGCCACCTTATTTTTCTTGGAAACAGAGACCTTGTCCTTGCCACTAACTTTCACCAAACTCTTTCTCTTCTCAGCAAACAAAACCACCTCCTCACCACCTTCACGAGCTGCTTTAACAAGCTTCTCCTCAACCTCAGATCCCTAACCACACTCTTTCATGGAGCTCTTGTAATGGAAAACTCAATCTCTTCACATTAGACGACAGGACATCCTCACCATCCTCACAAGCCACAGTATCAAACAACTCCACATCTTCACGACCCTTACCACTATGTTTCAAAAGACTTTTTCTTTTCCCAAGAGTCCTTGGCACCTCCTCACACTCGCACAAGTCCCCTTAGCCGCCTTTCTCTTCTTATTAATAGGGGAGGGGTATACTCCTCTTCTTCACTGCCAATATGGGAATCCTCCGATCGGGAAGGTTGAGGATTATTCTTTTGGGTCTTCTTAGCTTTCCAAAGCTCTAGCAGGGGGTTCGAAAGCACCTCCATCGAGGGCTCAACATTATCCTCATCACCCAAGCCAATATCATACCCAAACTCTACATCCTTACCACGGTTGGTCTTCGAGATCCTCCTAGGTTTCGAGGGAACAAAAAAACACTTTGCATATTCCATGATAAAGCATAATCAAACCTTCGTGAAGAATAGGGACTCGAGGGTTTTTTCTAACCTCTTTGATACAATTTTCCAAGGAAGTCAATAAATAAAATGGAAGAGAGATCTTTTCTAAGGCCTAAAATGGTTAAGAAGTGTAAAATGATACCCAAACAGAGAGGTAAACCTCCCATCCAGAGTAAAATACCTCATGATAGCTTTCGTTGTCTTAGCCCAGATAGCTTTGATAGAATTTCTGGCATAACCACCATAAGATTTTCTCACCAAATCAACCCTCTTGTTGTCTTTAAAGAAGACATTAAGAGCAGCATCAAAAGTTTTCTTGTCTTTATAAAACTTTCTACCCTCAGTAGACAAACCAAAAATCATACCAATGAATTCTTCAGAAATATCAATCTTGACACCATTCACAACCAAAACCTTGTTCTTCCACCTTGCCACAAATGCCTTGGAAATCTAAGGATCAAACCCATGGAGGCGCTCGATATATTGGGTGAAACCACCTTGCATAAGAATTCTCCACACCCTCTTGTTTTTAGTATCATCAAATATATAGGCTCAACCCGACTCCTTCCCCCCTGCCCCTATATTTTCCAAGAAGCCAAGCACAAAGTGCTCCAAAATGCACCAACACAGATGAAACACTAGGAACAAAATAACCATAGAACCCCACCTGAAATGGAAGAAAATGGTCCAAAAAGCACCCAAAAACCATGTAAATTGCCACTTGACAAGACAAGCATTAATCATAGTCCAGAACAATCACATGAGCTGAAGCTTGCCATAGTCCTCGGGAATCATGAGAAGAACATTATAGGAGAGACGCCACCCCATAATCATAAAAGTGACCATCATAACAAGGCTATTGATATTCATGAGAAATGATGTTTTGAACATCGAATAGAAGCTCATCAAAAGACCCCCATTCTCTAGGCATTCCGATCACTCCTAAGTTAGCAAAAGAGGTTGGCAACCCTATTAGCCTCATGGTAAATATGGGAAACAAAGTAAGCATCGAATGACTTAAGAATAGCTAAGGAGTCCCTTATTAAATGCTCAATAGACCAACAAGAAGGTTGCAATTCTTTGAGATAGTTTATGATATTAAGAGAGTCTCCTTCGAGCCAAACTCTTTTGAACCCTTGTTAATCCATTATAAGGATGCTATTATATGTCCACCCCGATCTATCTTATGTGTTACAAGTTTGAATTAAGGCGTGAGGTGTGTATGTTTGTATGTTTGAGCTGACAAGTTATATTTTGTATGATATATCCAATTAGGCCAACCTAATTGATGTTTGAGGTTGTAATGGATATATATGTGAGTTCATTTTTGATGTTTTGAATGAATGGAGGGGATGCTAAGTATCTATTGATGCAAATTGTGTGAGTGTGAGGCGAATGTAGAGTAGAGCAGAGTGTTAGTGTAGATCAGTATGAAGTGTATACAATTAGTATATTGAGCTTCAATGGAACTGTAATTCATGCATATGGTAGATGCAATTGTAACAGTTCAAATCTCGACAATGTGCCACCACTCTCTTCTATCTTTTCTTCTTTCTGTGGGCAGTGAGTCCACCTGCAAAGAGCATTTTTGTAATATCTTATAATCGATTATGATAATTGTGAGCTAACCCTCATCGTGGTTTTTCCCTTTTTGGGTTTTCCAAGTAAAAATTTGGTGTTCATGTGTATGTGATCTTGATGGTTGATTTCATGCTTTCCTTTCTTACTCCAAACTGAATATGCTATGTGGAATGAATGTTTAAATGTTTAAGTGGTTTCAAAGAATACTGATTCACCCCCCCTCTCAGTATTCTAGGTGTTCAACAGTAGGTAGCTAGAATAGCCACCTAAAGAGACATGTTTTGTTAGCTAATCCCAAAGTAATTGATTATGCGTGTTCTCAATTCCATTACTTTGAGATGGACAAGAAAAGGCAATTCCAAGCCAACAAGGAAGGGAAAATGGAAAGGTAAGCAATATGCTACTACGATTTCTAACCATAATTTTAAGAGCTTGTGGGGATCATGATGTTAATATTGTACAAAAATGACTTTCTTGAATTGCATTTGAAGTTGCTTATATTCAAGAAGAAGAAAGAGGATATGACCTCAATTCAAGCAAAAGTGATTGCTTGTGATTCTAATGTGGATAATAATATTGCTTGTATGCCCATGTGTAGAAAGGCATGTTTGAGTAGCAATAATGATGAAGACAAAGGCGAACTCAATAAAAAATTCCCTACCAATTCTTATACACAAGTAAATTTGATTTCAAAGGGGTTAGTCAATAAATTTGGGTTGGAAACATATTTATCCTCATCCATACTCTTTTGGTTGGGAGAAACAAGGAGTGGTGATAGAGTTAACTAAACAATATAAAGTTAGAATAATGATAAATGAGCACTTCATTTATAAAGTAGTAGTGGATGTTGTGCCTCTAGATGTGTGAGGTGTAGTATCTGGCAGCCCATATATTTGTTTTAGAGATAAAAATTTCTAAGAAGAGAGAGCAAATACTATTTGGTCAAGGATGTGGAAAGCTTCATAATCAAAGCATATGAAAGGAAATCAAATCTTCTTGGTAGAATTGCCACTCAAGCCAAAAAGATTGACTAGTAATAGTGCTTCTTTGGGAGAAACAAAATAACGGAAGACTAGAGTACAATGCTTCTCATAATGTCTACTAAAAAATAACATAGATGAATGGAAGAGTTATTGCAATAATCTAGGGAAGTTTACCAAGAGACCAACATGATGCCTTGAGAAAGGGCAATAACGAATAGAATTCACTTGTTGTTGGATTGTCCTCACCACAACATTGATATTTATCACAAAACAATGATGGAATTCAATGAGTTAAAAAAAATAGAATATTTGTTAGATCAAAGTAGAATCCATGCTTGGTTATCTCAATGAGATTTTCCTATTGTGGTTGTGCTTAAAAAATATGGTTCAAGGAGAACTATCATTAATTATAATGCTTTGAATAAGATTGCTATTAAGAAGTATATGCCCTCCTCTACAAATTGATTGTCTTTTAAATCAGCATCAAAATACCAAGTATTTCACGAAGTTGGATTTATAATTCAAGTTTCATCAAGTGGGAATAAAGGACATGAATAAACATCATTCAAGATGAGGCAAGGTTTTTATGAGTGGTTTGTTCTTCTTTAGAGTTGTGTAGCACTCCCTACTACTAAGAGGTGGATGGATTAAGCATTGAGGCCTTTCCTAATTTTCAGCCACCTTATGAGGTATAAACAAATGTTAGTGATTATGCTATGCAAGTTGTGCTTTTACCAAGACATTAGCTTATATGCTATCCTTTAAAATTGATTTGTGGATCAATTATGAAATATTACTCATGATAATAAATTGTATGGGATGGAAGGATTGTTTAATGGGAAAAGTAAGTTCATTGGATGGATCCTTTGTATCGATTTTCCTTCGGTTATTGAGTATAAATAAGGGGCGACTAAAAAGTTGTTTCGTATGTTTTCTAAACTTCCATTGATTCCATCTTTGGTTATATAACTCAACTCAAGGCTTTTGTGCAAAAGCCTATGTGAAAGAATTTTAAAAGTTAAAGACTCAAAAATTACATTTTTTAAAAAACCAATGAGGACTACTATTTGCAAGACAAAATGCTATACACCCTGAGTAAACTTTGGGTGCCTAAGGAAAGATTCAATAAATGAAAGGTGCACAAACTTCAAAAGTTGCAAGTTGTTTTGGTGTCTCAATGACAGTAGCAAATGTGCAAAGGTATATTTATTGTCCTAAAATGCAAAATGATGTTATAAAATTTGATTTCTACTGTAATTGTATTACTTACTCCATAGAAGTGACATGTTTGAAACTGGAGGTAGGTAGGATTGTATGCCTTATAGAACAATATATAAGGTAAATGGAATAAGCAATCCTCTTTTGAGCTTCCACAAAGGGGGTTCTCAGATCCCAAATAGGTGTCACACAACAGTGACCTTAAACACTGCCTTTTACCTATATGTTAATAGTCAACATTTTAAGCTTCTTAGTAATAGCTAACTAGGAATTTATTTTCCATTTCAAATTGAAAGAACTGCAAGAGAAAAATTGAGTTGTATAATTCAAGAATGGATTTCATCTGCACATAGTGGTTTGTATGAAAATATAATGTGTGCAAAGTTTAACAAATCAATAAGCTGCTAGATACTAGTTTACCAACTGGTATGTTACCCTGTGAGCCATAAATCTCTTTCCTGCTATGAAATCAACTTATATTATACAAGGATTTTTAGGTACAACATGTTTGCAGCCTGCTTAAACAAGATACAAACATGTTCAATGTTTATCAAAGTCCTCTTCCTCCAACACAATTTAAGTGTATACGAGCTTAATAATATTTACTCAAGTCGGTGTGGGTATCCTTGTATCGTTGGGATAAATACTGCTCACATTTAATTGGTGGATATCTGCCAAAGACAACAACCAAAAAATAGTGTTATTGGTCCATTTTATCCCAGTAAACAGAATCTGAAATAAAGGATTTTATGAGAATATTGTGTTTATGAAACACTGACATCAAGGGAAGAACATATGGCACATAATTGTTCGTCACTATAAAAGAAGTAATAGAAACTCTTGATACACACCAAAACGTGAGTTGACAGTCTCATTCTTTTAAGTCCTAATCCACAGATGTAATTTCATTTAACTTATGTAGTAAAAAATACTTCTGTATTCTGGAAATGATATCTTTTATTAATTTTCATTTAAACTAAATTCGGTCTCCTTGAAAAGCAAATTTTCAAATCTACCACTTTCAGATTCTTTCACATACTTGGGAGGATTCAACTCCGAATAACAAGTTGGAAGGCATTCCACAAGGCAATCGTGGCTGGGTTCAATGAAGTATGCTATCTGTCAACAAAGCAATATGACATGTTAAATATCCCCTATCTAATTCCACATTTGGTTCATTCTAAGTCTTGATTCCAATGAAGTTCAATTGGCATTTCAAAGAACATGGGAAGTAATCATAGATATCTGCATATAGTCATCTAGAAAGAAGCTTGAAAGTACAACCTTAAACTATAGGATTCTCAAAAAAAGGTATTAATAAATAGCATGTAGCATACCAAAAAACTTGTCTAGTAAACCCAAAATGAGTCTTAATGTAAATATTTTGCATAATTAGCAGTAAGACAATAAGGCTTTAAAATAAACTCACAAAGTCACATATGATAATGTCAAGCTAATGAGTTAATGGGGTTGACATCCCCAAGTACAAACATGGAATGCACACTAATGTCATGCTAATGAGTTAATGGGATTGAGTCGATTGACATCCCCAAGTGCAAACATGGAATACCTACTAATGTAACCATGTATATGGAAACACATTGTAATGTGCAATAGGATTAGTCAATGATGTAATGAACACCCTTTGCCAATAATAGCCCTCCAGTGCATTTGTATTGGTATAGTCAAGTTGATAAACATTTGTGTACAGACCAGCCACAAGAGTCACCTTGTGTGGAAGATATCCCATTAAGTGATCCCTGTGTCATGTATTATTTCTCTCTCGGTGTATTACAGTCATCCCCTGATACAATGTTGCGTGTCAAGAGGTGCATGTGGAATAATTTGTGTATCATGTGCATGATTTATTCATATTATATATCAGCATCTTTAATGCACTAATAGACCATAAAACCTACAGAACTGCTATTACATCAAACAAGAATATAGGTAGCTATAAAGGTGAAGGTTGGTTTTTGGTCACTCACCAAGTCGTACACCAATCTGGTGCACGCAGTATTTCTCCAAGTTTCCAAGATGAGGGGATGTAGGCATGCAGTTTTGGGGATGGAAAAGATTTTCCCAAATTTTGGGGATGACAAAGTGGCAGTGAGGGGATGACTATTAAAATAATTTAAACAAACTAAAAGTAGATAAAATTTTAAAAATTTAATACAATGTGCTGAATTTGCAGTGACAATCCTCCCACTTCTAGCTTTAGGGGTTTTTCATTTTTTTTTCATTAACTTTTTTAACTTGTTTAAAATTTTATGCACCAAATCAAGCAGGTTGTCCAGTTATGAAAAAAAAATAGCATCTCTCAAAGTCCCCGAGTCTCAAGGATGTCACCCAGACCCCTGGGGACATCCTGGGGATGCATCCCTGTGGAATGCTAGGTGTAGGATAACCCCCTTGCAGAACCTAGAATGGGGCTTTATTGTTCAACAAGGTGTAGAACCCTTCCTCTAAATTTAAACATGTTCCCTCCTCTATGGAGTAAACACATCTTCAGTGTCAAGCCTGCACAAGTTGTTTGAGAGAAATGAATGAGAACAATTTGAGAAAGCAATAAGAAGCTCATAGAAGACATGAATTGTTAAAGATAAAACTCAGATTTTAATTTTAATTTTTTGATAACCCATGGATGTGAACACATATGATATGAAGTTAAATATAGTGGTCTATATTTCATCTTAGATGTTGCAATTTTATTTTGTAAAGTGAGACATTGATGTAATAAACATTTTATCAGTAATTTCTTGTAGCAAATATAAGCATGCAAATTTTGTATGGGGTTTGAAAATGTTCAAGAGAAAGGAAAGCAAGAGTATCCAATCTTTCCACAGTCAAAATTTGTTTTTTAAATCAAAACAATGTCAAATTATGATGGTCATGAAGTAAGGGTATTTTGCATCTCATTGCTACCCCAGAGCATGACACATTCCCAACATAAAAGCACTATATTGTTATACTTTATTCACTATTTCTTCTCAAATGGATGATCTTTTAGCATATATCAAATTCCCCAATTGTTATAATTTTCCATTCATGTTAGCCATCTTCTTTAAAAATAAAACACACATAAAATGAAAAGATTTTCCAAATCTTACAAGGAACAATATTAAGCTCTATGCATTTTCTCAAATATTAGCATAAACATTATAGTTGTTATGAAATGAAAACATTCACTATGATATTATTGTCAAAACAAAAATTCCAAGTAATCCCCAAAGCACACAACTACGAGTGTAAAAATTGAAAATATAAAAAATGAAAAATCAACAGAGCATTTCATATTTAAATATCCTCTAGTACCAGATACAAAGAAGATTCTATTGTTGGCCCACAGGCTCTGGTGGCTTTTTGAAGACATTTATCTTGCACAATGATCATAGATGCGTTGCCTTGTCTATTTTTGATTAATCTAATCAAATTAACAATTTCAAGCTCGTTGCATCTTATTACTAGTCCTAGGATAATGCAGAATATAAGTAGGGCACACCCACCAGGCCAGTCTAGCAGAAAACATTATAGACACAAACAAATATAACTATAATCATGAGCTTCCTGTTCTTGACCTTGAAAAATCAGGGCATAAATTACTAAAATACACAACTGCTCTCATTTTCATCATCTAGGTAAGAATTATTACAGATTCACTTATTACTAACAAACCTATAGGATTGAGAAAGGGGAAATGAAAAGGGGCATATATTACCAAAATACACAACTGCTCTCATTTTCACAATCTAGGTAAGAATCATTACAGATTTCCTTATTACTAACAAACCTATAGGATTGAGAATGGGGAAATGAAAATGGAATCTTATGGGTGGGACTGCTTGTGTGTCCACAAGACATCCTATTTGAAATTAATGTTGTGAGTTTGTTAGATGCTTAACAGGCTGTTGAATTAGCAATGTATTAACAATGTTTGCCTACCAAGCTTGTTCACTGGCAGTTATTTGGTTTATTCAAAACTAGGCTGCATGTAAGTACGTGATTCAACAACTACTGGTCTTCTCCCTAGAAAGAGAGTAGTTCTTGGAGAATAACAAAATTGTGTCCTAGTAAGTTGTGCATAGTTAAAGACCAGTGGTCTGCCTGAAAACACTAATTAAGGAGGGATAGCATTCAAGTCTGGTTTTAGGCATCTAGAAGAATTTCTTTGAACTCCTAATAGTTAAGCTTGCCATAATTTATCTGCTATTCTTTTTTTGGACGTGATGCAGCTAGAAGATTGTTTTTAAACAAGAGATCATTTTTTTTGAGGATCTACTAAACAAATTCATTCTAAATCCTTTTGGAGACCATCTTCATCTCTGCTGGTTGCATTCATTATCTAGAGGAAATGCTGTTGTTCCCAGCACTAGTTCTACACAGATCTGGGGATACCTGGTGCAACATAGGAAGGCCTCAAGAGCTGAAGTCCTTCATTTGAGGAAAATTTTCTATATTTGATACCAGCTTCCTTGCAATCTCAGAAATGTACATGTACACTACCAAAGTGCTCAATGAGTGAAACAAATGCTAAGCTTAAACTAGAAGAAACAGCTGTAAATCTAAAAACTGAATTAAAAATGGAGCTGAACCAGAAGAAATCTAATTTAATTCATATATTTCTAATATTCACTCGTGAGTCGTGAATATTGAAATATCAAATGAAAAAGGAGAGTAAAAGGTCAATGATATTAAAATAAAGAAATTCATCAAAGTTTTTTCAGTCAAGAACATAAAAGTGGCCAGTGCCTTTGCATTGGACACAAAGTCTTTCCTATGCATGAGATTAAACTTAGAATGAGCAGAAGAAAAAATCAATAAGAATAGCCATGGGGTCTTTGCAGGTATTCAATTAATCTGTCAATGATTGAAAAAAATGGAAGAAGAAATGCTCCGAGGTATAATAAAAAAATATTACTTGCAACTCTACAACATGCATACTTACAGTAGTGTCTTGTAAAACTTTGGACTTCTAACAGAGGTGAGGAGAGCTCTAGAATCGGTAGAGGAAGATGAAAGGTCATCCTCCATAAATGTCCTTGGAGCTTCTCCTTTGCACAAACTAGTCAGATTGGAAACCTTCATCATCTTGGGAATAGTTAGATCTAGCTTTCCAATTTTGATTTGGTGTCCAGTGTATAAAATTTGTTTGTTTTGTTTTTTCTTTTTGCTGATTTTGGTATGAGAGCATTTATATTTGTTTTATTTCCCTGATTTCTCTTGAGTGTTCCAAGTCCCTGTTTTAGAAGTTATGAAACCACACATTAGATCTTCAATTGGCTGATTGAATAATCCCAAAGATATCTCCCAAATACAGGAGTTTCATTAGAGATGCAATCTATTATGGCACGCAAGCTGAGCATTATTGCAGGTATTAGTGACGGAGGAAATGAAAGTAAGGTAAGGATGTGGCTGGTTCAAATTTGGAAAGAAAAACAGATGGTAATAAAGTTCAAGGATTTCGAAAATTGTTCAAGCAGGTTCTGCAAGTGGAGGAATCTATAGTGGTTCCTGAAACTCCATTCTTCTCTGCAAAAAGTTATCATGGAGGACACATCAACAGCCTATTCACGGGTGAGGTATCTGCCGAAGGAAGAGAGGAACAGGGTAAGAAACCTCCTGGCCCTACAAAACTATTGGTATTGTCTCCTAACCTAGAGATGCTTGAAGTCGTTAAAAAAGAAGAGAAGAGACTTAAAACTATTGTAATTTTTAAAATTTGTTTGAATAAAGAATCTCTTCCATCTATAAAACTCTTTGATGATTGGTGGCTTTTGTGTAGGGCAAGAAGCTAGGAATCTGTGTCCTGCAAAATATAGCAGCCTTGTCTTTTTTGGATATTTTAAAAAACCCTAGTATGCAGAAAATAGCTTTGAATAAAACTTTCTGAATATGGAAAGTTCTTTTTTCAGAGCTCTCTTGGAGCCCTGAGCTAACCCCCTTGGATGTTGCAGTTTGTGCTTTTCCTAGATGGGTGAAAATATTTAATGTCCCTCCTCAACTATGGTATCACCTTCCATATTTGTTAAAACCTCTGGGTGAATTTTTGTAAATAGAACAGACAAGATACACCATTCTGCATCTAAATGTTTGGGTTCTAATGTCTCTTAAACCTGATGAGTTCTTAAAACTACTTTTCTATCAATTTGACAATAAAAATTTCAGTGTAGCAATTGGATGGGCTTTATGTGTTTTCTTTTTGTGTAAATGTAATGGAAATTTGAGGAAAGATTGTCCTCTTATAAATCCTAAGAAAGTTGACCCTAAATCTGATACTATCCACCCCCCTGCAGGTGAAGACAAGGATACTAATAAAAAGGTTGTGTTTGATGAAGATGAATTTTCCAGTTTGGAAGGGTCTCAATCTAAGAAAACTGAGCATGAATCCTCAACAGATTATGAAGTTCTTGCTTCTGCTCAGCCTGTTCCTCCTGACAGAGGCCATTGAGGCTGAAGTAAGGATGGAAACTGGACAATGTGTAAGGGGTACGGAGATTAATGATGAAAATGGTCCTGAGAAATCTTTGACTGACTATTTAAAACCCCAAATACCGCACAAGACTGCTGAACCTATGAATAAATCTGCTTGTTGTCACATGGTTTCTACTGGTGGCTCAAAAGACTAAAAGCTGGCAACAATGGCCCCATACCAAGTAATATGAATTTGGAAAATGCAAATACAATGGTCTTTGATGAAGAGTCCTCTTGCAAGAAAAATGTTGAATTTAATTATGATCTTCTGAAAGATATCACAAAGAAAAAACAGTGTGAGTCTGCTAGTTTAAATCCTACAAGCAGTAAGAAGGGGAAGGATGAAATACTCATCCAAACTACTTTGAGAGATTATACAGAAGTCCTAAAACCCCTTCCAACCTCAATAAATAAAATTAAAGTGCATTGGCTAGAATGTGAGGGGTTTAGAAGCAAATAATAGCAAGGCTATTGTTAGAATGTTCTACAGGAGCAGGAATAATCTTGATTGCTTGATGCTCCAAGAGGTCAAAGTTAGTTTTTCTCTTGAATGTGCTTTGAATTATATTTGGAAGGATGCCACTTATTTTGTTGCTAATCATGAAAAAAGAAGAGAAGGATCTGTTATTTTGTTTTCTTCTAAATGGGCTCGTTTAGTGATTGAATTTGGGCACTCACCTTGTACTAGTGTTGTTTGGGTAGCTATGAAAGTCAGGTAGAAAATTCGGTTTCTATTCATTGTATGCACCAAATTATTATAGAGAGCTGAATTCTGGAATTGGTTGGCTAATAAACTTCCCAAAGCACCCTTAGTTATGGTGGAGGGGGAAGCTGGGGTGCAGGAGCGGGGTGCAGGTGCAAGTGGAGCAGCTTTAATATGATTGAAAATAAAGATGACGACTGCAGGGAACAGAAATTTGGTTGGAAAGGAATTGAATCTTTTTTCTGGTCTAAAATAAAGAGAGCTTTAAACCTTAGAGATTCTTTAGAGGGACATAACAAGGATAGGAAGGGTATTTGGTTCATCTGGTGTAGTAATCAGAGTTGCAAAAAGAGACATTACTCCAAGCTTGATAGATTTTATCTTCTAAAATTATTTTTAAGACCCTGCACTTCTGCTGGTAATAATGTTGTGTTGGTTCTACCTTTGACTTTGTCTGACCATCAGCCAGTTGAAATTGTTGTTGAGATAAAAGGGATTGTTCTTGAAAAAATGGGTATAGCAGAGGGACCTTTTGAATTGAATGCTAGCCTATTGAAGGATAAAGATTGTCTGAATGGAGCAAGGATTTTTAGAACCTTTGTTAAGAGTTAGGATCCTACTTCTTCTTGCATTTCTCAATGGAATAGTTGTACTGTTGCTTAACAGGTCCTTCAAAACTATTGGTAAATCAAAACCTTTGGCTAGGAAGAACTGAGTTAGGGATTTTGAAGAGAAACATGTTCAAGTGGAGGAAAAAGTGCAATATGATCCCCAATTGTGGTTTATAAGAACAGGTTAAAACTACAAAACATAGATATTAGATGGAGATGCTATCAAAATTTTGTAGCCTAGGGGCTTAAAATTGGGAGAGGTTCTACATATTTTTTTTACTTAGGGTGAAATTTGCTAGGGGGGCAATTTGGCCCTATAAAGGTGACAAGGACCTTAACAAATGATCTTGAAGAGACAACTATTATTTTTTCTTCTTCTAGAGAAATTCATTTACATCTGATGAGAGTAATGAAAATATTGAAATATCTAGGAGATTGTGCATGAATATTATTCCAAGAAAGTTAGAAGAATTTGATGTTGTTTCCCTTGAAAAGGACATAAATATTGAAGAAGTTATCTCTATAATTAATTCATTAAAGAATGATACATCTCCAAGAATTGGTGGTTTTTCTATTCAATCTTACAAATACAATGTTGAATGAGTGGAAAATAACCTTCTTGAAGTATACAAAGAAGCTTTAAATGATGGAACCTTGGGGAGGATATAAATAAAGGACTGGTTAAGATGCTCCCAAAAGATGGTTATAGGTCTCTGGTGAAAAACCAGAGACCTATTACTCTGCTTAACCTCCACTATTAAATTCTGGCCAAATAAATTGCAGTTAGATTAATGAAAATTCTCTCTAATAGTATTTATTGGTCTCCAATAGATTCTGTTAAAGGTAGATATATCTTGGAGAACCTCTTGACAAGTTGTGAAGGTTTGGATGGCTCTATCGGACTTTAAGAAGACGCATGGTAGAATGGAATGGCCATTTATTATGTTAGCTTTAAGAGCTTTAGGCTTCAAGGAAAAAAATATTGAGGTTTTGTTTAAGATGCATTTGCACATGTGGATATTAATGGCACTCTATCTAATCTTTTTATCCTCCATAGGTCTATTAGACAAGGTTACACTTACCTCCTTCACATTTTGTGTTTGATGAGGAAGCAATGCATTACCTTTTGAGAGATGGTTCAAATTTTCAATTGGCTCATCAATGAAAGCAATTCACTCTGCCTAATGGAACTAATTTAGTTGATATTCAATTTCTTGCTGCTACTTCTCTTTTAAATTGCCTTGAGGAAGAAAAATTCTCTAATCTTCTCAAAATACTAAACTTGTATTGTCTCAAGGTTTAAATTGTCTTGTCAAAATTTTATGATAGTCAACTAGTCTAACAGCCCCCCTGGTTCGGCAAAATTGGATGGGAATGGGGAGGGCCTAATAAATTGGTGAAATACTTGGGAATTTCTTTTTCTGCCTCTTCACTCTAAAATATGGAACTAGGTGCTTAAAAAATTGAAAAATAAATACTCTAAATGGCAAGGTCACCTACTCTTTATTGTTGGTAAATTTAAAATAAGTGTTCTCTTCCTTTAGTATATATTATGCCTTTTCTTGGCTTTTTGGGAGTTATCAAATTGAAAATCTACATACAAGGATAAGAGATTTTCCCTGGTCAGACAAAAAATGAAGCAGAAAAAGAATTGCACATAGCTAGAATTGGTTTTGCCTTCCAAAAAAATTTGGAGGTATGGGGCTTAGAAACTTGAAATTGCAAGGAATTTCCTTAGTAGGAAAATTAATTCCAAAATCCTTTGAGGATGAACCCAAGAATAATTTGATTAGAAATAATATTTGTAATGCTATCTTGAAGAAATAGAAAGATTGGAAGGGTCTTCACACTTATGAGTTGTTTGTAAAATTTCTAGTGAAGTCAGCAAGTTCAACGGTCTTCTGTAGTATTTGGAGAGCATGGGAATCAATCAAATTTCCTTTGTCAAGCTAGGACACTTTGTCTAAGACAGATGGATGTATATAGAGTTTTAGGTCGATTTGGTAGAATCTATACTATAACAATAAACCTTTAGTTCTCAAAAGGCCGCTTTGCAAGAGCTTGTTGTACCCATAGTACATACAACAAAAAAAGTATATTATGAAAAATCTCAAGCCAAATCCTTCTATTTCCATCAAAACAAGAGTCATGTTCCAAATTTTATCCTGTTCATCTATGCCATTTCTATCATCTCTTGTTCATGTCTTTGCAGGATCAGCAAAGAAGAAATAAAAAATTACTGGCATGAAAAGTTGCATCCCTATTGCTGAGTGCATGCTATTGGTCTGTGAAGCACACTTTAGAGTTGAAAGAATCACAGTAAGATGTACAGAAACAATCATATAGTACAGAGAGAAATGTTTTGAGTTAAGGTATGAAGCACACACCAATAATAGCAAATACAAATTTTCTCAAATAAAAATTGTGACACCAGGTTAAGGCACATGCCATATAGTGAAGGATTAGGTTTTTGTTTAAGATGAAAAATGCATAGCGTGCCTAGGAAGTATGTGCCCTACTACAAATTGGTCAGTTTCAAAACAAAAGAAATATGTGCTACTATTAAGAAGTGCAACACCCTAAATTTGGGGGCAAGTTTACAAAATTAAATATCCACAATGCCATCAAGAAATGCATGCCCTTAGAGCATATAGACAGTTTGTGTGAAGTAAATTTTATAAGTCGTGAAGATTGGCACACACCATAAAATGTGAACATGCTTATAAAAACTTAAGATTGTGTTGGTATTCTAAGTTGTTGGTCCCAAATCCTTAATGTTGGATAGTCTTCCAAGTGCCAGGGTGTCAAACGTAGGAAGAATATCCACAAAACCTATATTCAAGTTGGGCAACTAAGGAGCAATTATTGAGGTAGGTAAGAGCTCCTTCACTTTTGGCTCTACTAAGGCAAGGGAGGTTTCCCTAAGGTGTTGCAACAAATATTACCATAGAAGCACAACACTCACCCTAACACAAACCATACCCATTGCATAGTGTACCCCTATTCTAGTTGTCACTTCATGCCTATATGCTGGTTTGGGGAACTCAAGGTTAAGCACCTTATTAAAAAGGATGATCTGCCATATGAGTGTCTAAGAATGTGCTTTATAATAACCCCTTATGTTGTTATATACATTCAAACATGGCAATGAGTTCACACTAGAATTGATAAAACAAAAAAGATATTTGTATTAATATGTTGTGAGTGTGTTGAGATGATGGGAAGATGGAGCCAGTGGTAGACCGGCACCTTTATCCCATAGCAGAAAAAATCGATTGGGGAAAAAAATCAGTAAACCAAAAGTTCGGGATTTTTTGAAAAAATCGGATTTGTAAAAAAATGTAAAAAATTGTAGAAAAAGAGAGAAAACCTACTTTATCTTTAAATTTAAGGTCATTTCCATAGCATAGAGATATAGAGAGAAAATAAAATAGAGATTTTAACCCGTGAATTGTAGAAATAGATCTTTTTTGTTTATATTCATATCGCTGATTACATTGCATCAATGCATTGCACAAAATATACTTCATAAATAATAAGTAGATGTTGACATGACAAAATGTCAATTACAATATAGTTTGTAACTTTGTACAAAGTCAACCTCTAAACTAAGTACAAAGTTAGAAAAATCAAATGTAGCCAATGACAACTGCGCTAGAGGGCAGTAGGGCCTGATGATGAAGCTCCTAGTACAAAGCTTCTTCTATATTGTTCAACCAAGTGAATATCCACTTGAGCCTCCACTAGTATCTCGAAATCCTCAGCCTCAACAAATTCCTCATCAGCAACAATCCAATCGTTCTTTGGATCAATCTCATCAAGGTCAATTAGCTCATTGTTGGCATAACAACTAGCACCTCTGGAGTAAGAGTTGGTACGGACAGCTATGCACACTACGCAATGAGTGCTCTTCAAATTAGGAGGGGAAGCTCCCTCGTTGTGCTTGACAAAAGTACTTGCAAAGGAAATAAACTAAACTATATCCTATCTTTTTGTTTCAGCTGTAGAGGTACAAGGCTTTCTCGAAAACTATATACGTTGCAGCTGAGTATTTTCTGGTTTCGCAGTATTACTAACTACAACTAAACTTAATTACTTAAATTCTATCCAGTCTCCTCAAGAAAACAAAGCATGAGGAAACGGAGCAAGGTTTGACTATCAGACGATAAACGAGTATAGATTCTCAACTTGAAGGCATGGTGGCACATCTATCAGCTCAATCTAAACAAGTTTATTGGTAACAACATCACACGATAAACTGAATACGGATTCTCTACTTGAAGGCAAGGTGGCACGACTATCAGCTCAATCCGAATAAGTTTATTATTCACAACAACACACGATAAACAAGTGCAGATTCTCTACTTGAAGGCAAGGTAGGCACAACTATCATCTCAATCTGAACAAGTTTATTAAACACAAAACAGATTTGATCTATGGAGAGAATTCACCATTACAATTGCATGAAACCCTATGTGGCATAACAATTCATTATAATAGCAAAGACGCATGAACAAATACCAAAAGAGCAATATTGAGGGCAAGGTAGGCGCAACATATATTTCTCTCTCATGCAAAAGTTATTTACAAATGAGCAAAAACTCTTATTTATATACATCAAGGTGTAGGGAACCCTAAAATCACCTTGAGTCAACTACAGTCTTGCAATGCATGCAAGATTTATTACTAAAACCCTAATAAAGCAAACTATACAGTTAACTGGAAAATTACCATCAGTTAACTGAAACATTTAACCTAAATGGACAATGTGCAGGCATGCACGTCCTTATTTAAAGCAAAGTTAATTGGACACTACCTTCAGTTAACTGGAAACCTTAACCCTAACTCCTGTGAAGATAATCCCAAGGAAGAGATAAGCATGTGTGAAATCAGCGAGTGAACTCAAGACTGAAAGTCGAGTTAACTGCTGCTCATGACTCAACCCTCGAAATTAACTGCAGGTTCCAACTGGCAGATCACTCCATGTCATCTCGGTCTAACACTTCGACCAAGAATTCATCAATCACTCTGTCTTTTGGCACTTTGACGTTTTCCAAAACAATAATCTGTCTCTTCAATTCTCTGTCACTCTCCTTGATTGTATGCATGCATTCTCTGACATTTTCAGCCGCTTTTCTGAAACTAGCTGATATTACTGAAATGTGATCCAGAACCTCCATCAAGATATCACGAACATGCTTCTGGAACTTATTTTGCATAGCCTCGAGATCAGCGTAGGTACCATCTTCATGAAGATAATGGCGCAGTATCTTAGTGACTTTGGCGGCTCCATAAATGAAGTGGTGGCCTCTATTTCTTCTGCAGCTTGACGCTTCTGATGCAATCATGAATTAAGACCGATTTGGTCTTGAATTTAGTCTAGTTGAACTGCATACTGAAAAACTCGTCCGTTGACTGTGAACATGGCTATGTTCTAACAACTTTCTCCAGAAAACAAAAATGGCTCTTGGTGAGGCTAAAAATAGCTTGTCGGAGGATAATTTTCACCAAAAATTCTGAGACATGGGTTTTGTCTGGAAAATGATTCTAAGACAACCCACAACGTCAAAATTGTGAAAAAATGCCATTTAGCTTGACATGCAAAGACTTTTTAGTTGAGAACTGCAAGGGTTTTAGAGCTTCTCGGGGCAATTTTTCTGGAGAAAATCTGGAACATGGGTTTTATACACAACGGAATTCTGAACAAACCCAGATGATGCGATTTTCAAAAAGATGTGATTTTGGCCCACATGCAAAGAAATCTTTGGAAAAAAGCACAGAGCTTCAGAATGAAGGCTGTGGGGCAATTTTCTCGAAAAAATCTAAGACATGGGTTTTGTTGCTAATGCTGAAATATGCGAACCCAGATGGTCAGATTCTGAATATTTTGCCGTTTTCTTTGACATGCGAAGAAAGTACCTAAGATGAGAAATAGAAGAAATAAGATAGAAGAAAGAAGGTTTTATTTGCTCTACTTCTGTAGAATTCGCCTATCTCTGTTTTGGAATTCGATGAAACCTGCATGCAAACTGAAAACAAAGTCTGGAATCTTCTTCCTCTGAACAATCTGAATCCGTTGCTATGAAGAACGCTGAATTCTAACACCCGTAGCACCTTTAAATTGCTGCTTGCTCAAGAAGAATGTATATTTCTAAGCTTGTGATGAAGAAATAATGTACGCCTAAACTTGAATAAATAGATTTTCATCACCAAAATTCGTAGCAAATGCATTCAACCTTGAAAATTGCGCTTGGCTTGTGATTGGACCTCAATTTTAGTTAACTGAAGACTAAATAAAGCACCACGCTTTAGAACTAAAGTCGCCTTATTAAGACTTCAGTTGCCAAAACCTATTTAAAGCATCATGCGAATTAAGCTTCAGTTGACAATTGAGTTCGCCATACTTCACATGCTTTAAATTCATGCTTTAAATCTTTAGTTAAGAATCTTAACTAAAGCGTCCCTTTTGAAGACTGAAGTTAACAACCCAAAGTGAAGCGCCAACTTCACAAAATCTTCACAACTCCAACTAATGCGCCATGCACTTAAACTCAAGTTGATTTTCAAACATGCACTTCAGTTAAGTGAACATGCAAACAAGTTAACTCAACATGCAAAGTTGTTAACTGAACATGCAAACTAGTTAACTCGACATGCAAATTGAAAGATCACTCAACATGCCAATATATGAACTGGAGATGACAACCCAAAAATCGTTCAGTCTAACTGAAGTCAGAACTCAAGTTAGGGCGCACCAGTCAACTTCTTTCGAAAACTCAACTTTGACCTCTTAAGGCGTTTTCCAGACTTAGCCAAATTTGATGAAAATTTGGATTTAAACCTCTTTCGAGACCTTTGTTCATCCTCTGACACTGGTTGACTGACTCCACCGATTGACTAGATGATAGGTGCATCGCAGAGCAGAACAAAAACTGATCAAAAGGTACCTTGAGACTGAACATCATAAAACTAAGATCTGAAGGCTCAAAAATCCAAGCGCCTTTTTCAAGAACTGCTCTTTTTCTCAGACTTAGTCAAATTTTCTCATCTCGATCTCGTACGAAGGAAAAAAAAATCCTTCATAACTTCTGATTGACCAATTTTCAGGACTGGATCACAGGTTCACTGCGGAGCTAACCTCATTCTGCATGATAGCTGCAAAGGCACATTTCTCCAGAAAACATCATCTGAGGGGTGAAAATCAAGGGCGCCTTTTTGAAAAGTTGCTCTTTTTCCTCCAGACTTAACCATTTCTGGAACTGACCAAAATAACATTAAAACTCTGACTGCAAGCTGCTGAGACATCATCTGATTTGATGGAGACAGGCAACGGAAAGCTGAACGTAACACGGACAAATTGAATATCTGACATCATCAAAAAGAAGGCATTAAAGGCTTGAAAAGCTCAGGCGCCTTTCTGAAAAAGTGCTCTTTTGCTTTTTCCTTGATATTTTGACTAAGATTTGACCCTATGTTTGACCTCTGGCCCAGGCACTTCTGCAACTCAGATTCACCCACTGACGGATGTGTCGCGAAGCTTGAACAAATGTGAGATAAACATCTTGGGTGGCATTTAGCCAAAAACCTTCATTTGACACCTCAAAAAGATGGGCGCCTTTCTCAAAAGCTGCTCTTTTCTCCATAGTTAGAAAATTTTGATGATTTTCCTTCAGATTTTCACTTTTCTTAAATTTCTTCAGTAACAGACTGACATGAAACCGACACCAACTCCATATTTAAAAATCCCAAAAATGACCTTCTGACATCACTTTAACAAGATTAAGACTTAATTAAGCAAAATGCCTTAGTGAAGCAAAAAATTTGGTTTTGGGTACAACACTCATCATCCTCAACAGTACCTATTTTTGTCCATGTAGAAATTAGTCTTGGCCTTACAAGTGAAAAAGTTAATGAATACAATTTCAACTAACTGCAAATATATTGAAAGTCTAACCTTGAGCTTTCTTTAGCTTCAAGCGGAGGTTGTAGTGAACAAACACCAAGTCATTCATCCGTCGTTGTGTTAGCCGGTTGCGTTTCTTGTAGTGTATGTGTTCAAAAACACTCCAAGTACACTCACAAGCGGATGAACTGCATGGCTGGCTCAAAATGTGTCTCGCCATCCATCTAAGGTGTTTGGTTTCATGACAAAAATAATCCCACCATTGTGCTGCAAAAACACATTACATGGAGATGATATAATGTAAGAATATCTTAAAATAATCTTAACAATTAATGATCATGTCCACAAAATAGAGAATTTCATAGGTTTATAGAGTCTACCTGGTAGCAAGGTCTTCTTGCCTTCAATGGAAGCCTTAGATGAGAGAAAACCCTTTGCTTGCTTGTACATTGCTAACTCTCCCATAGCTGCCTGTAATTGTTCAGAGGTAGGAAACATTTTTTCCATGTATATGAACAAGCCCTATGAAACCTCACCATTATCATGTCTAAAAGAAGACTCATAGAACAAACTTGGATTAAGGTAGTATCCTGCAACATGGAGAGGAGAATGCATTTGTCGGTCCCTCTTCTATCAATTATGTCCCATAATGGCATATACCTGTCCCTGTCATTTTGCATCCTACCCCTCATCACCTCATTGGCCCTATTCATGGCCTCATACAAATATCCCATGGGGGATTTATCCCCATCCACTAGTCTCAAAACTTTTACTAGAGGCATTGAAAATTCTACAACTTGTTCAATTGCATCCCAAAAACTAGAAGAGTACATGTACTCTGCCACTACTATGCCATCTACTAGATTTGCGAAGCCAGACTCCATCCACTCATTTGAAACAAACATTCATTTCAAATTCATTTTTTGTTGGCAAAGAGTCTGTAGTGCAAGGAAGTGTGTTGCAAATCTTGTCACCCCTTGTCGAACTAGGTCCTTGCCCTCAATGAAAGTACGCATCATGCACAAAACCCTCATGTGATTATAAATGAATTTTGTAACATTGCGGGCCTTTTGCAATACCACCTTAACCCATTCAAGTTTTCCAATGTCCTCAAGGGTTAGATCAAGGCAATGTGCTGCACATGGGGTAAAAAATATAGAGGGGTATTTGTCTATCAAGAGTCTCCCAGCAACTACACAAGCTGCAGCATTGTCTGTAATAACCACATTTTGTGGCCCTACTATTTTGACCACTGTTGTACCCCAAAATTAAAATTTTTGTTACACTTAGACATTTTGAAGAAATGAGTAAAAGTCTTGTTGAATCAGTCAAAAAGGTCAAAATTTGGGTGTGCATGTCTTGCATGAGGGGTTAAAACACAAAATTTTCAAATTCTGACGATCTGGGTCTGCTCAGAGCAGCTTAAACTACAAAACCCAGATCTCAGTTTTTCATCCCTAAATTTTAGGAAAATTGCTATTTTTAGAAATTTTCTAAAATTAGTAACGTTTTCCAGGTTTTTCTGGGTTTCTTTGGAAATGGATACTGGAAAACTTTCTAAAAATAGAAAGTTGGTCCGACAGGGTCCAAACTGATTTTGATTGGCTCAAAATACGTCCATATCAGGCTGGTGCAGTCAGAATCTCAAAATAATCAGTTTTGCCCTATTGGGTCTATTCTGCTTTTTCAGAAGCATACCAGGAGCTCCGAGGTCATTAATGGAGGTCATTTAGCTGCCAGGCGTCAGTTTCAGCATTCAGGCATTCAACAGAAGGAGAATTCATGAATGAGCACGAAAAACGAGAAAGAAATTGAAAAACGATGAAAATTTTCTAACACTGGTGACTTTGGGCGCCCCTGGTGAAGGACGCCCATCTTTTTAGGGCATTAGAAGATGAAATTAGGGTTTATGCGTCCAGTCAAAGTTGCTCAGTTCTTTGCCAGCTCCGCAGCAAGTCTGACAGTGCAATCAACAGATTATCCAGTCATTAGGAATTTAGCGTTGAACGAAGGTATCCAGACTAATGTCAGAACAAGAGAAAATGAAAATTATTAGAATTTGACTAACTCTGGATAAAGTGGGTGCCCCTGGTGAAGAAGTGCGCCCAGCTTTTTGAGGAACCTAATCCAGCAATTAGGGTTTGAGAATATGCTTGCTCTTTCCAAATTCAACTAGCTTTGACGTGCTTGTCTTCGTCAGATCATCCGACTGCTCAATCTTCAGCAAATTCAAATTGAAGTTAAAGGTACAAAATGAAGATTTCAAACTCTGAAGGAAGTCAGATCTAAAAATGGCCAAGTCTAGGTGAAGTGGGCGCCCCAAGTGAAGAAGGGCACCCAAGTTTTCAAGGGCTCTAACAGATGAATTTAGAGAAGTATGTCTAACGTGATCTCTTCACGATTGATCCAGCTCTCCAACGAGATATCCAATGCGTCTATCGGAGGTCACAGTCGCTAGATACAAGAAGCCGAACAGAGGGTCTGGCGAGAGTTGAATTTCAAAGTTCAGAAGCAAACACAAAAAAGGGTAAAAATAAACTAACTCTGGTAAACATGGGTGCCCCTAGTCAAGATGGGCGCCCAAACTTGAGGGTCTAAAGTTCATTATTTCGCAAAGTTCATCTCAGAAGACCCCTCCTCATGTCTCAACAGCTCCGCGATGAGTATGAGAGGCAGTCAATCCGATGCCCGAGTCACCAGATATGATGAGATCGTCTGTAAGAAGAGGTATCAACGAAGAAATTTTAAGATCACAAAAATGGCTAACTCTGGGTAAAATGGGTGCCCCTGCAAGGAAAAGGCTCCCATGAATTCAAAGGTCGAGATCAAGTTTTTAGCCAAAGGCGCCTCCAGAACATCCTCCTCAGAATCAGTTAGGCTCCGCCGTGAAACCTTCGGCTCGCCTGTCGGATCAATCTGCAAATGGGAAATCAGAGGCAAATTTGGAGGTTAAAAGGAAGAAAAGTTGAAAATGTTAAAAATTTGGCTAACACTGGGTGAAGTGGGCGCCCCTGGTGAAGAAGGGCGCCCAACTTCTCATGCCTTAGAGATTTTTCAAAGTTTTCAAAAGTTTCAAATTTACAAGTGAAGAAGGATGGCGTCCAAATGCATTGAACTGAAGATTTTAGGGTTTTGGAAACAAAAGCAAAGAAAGCAAAACCTAATTCAAAGCCCTAAAGTCTATTTAACATCATTCTTTCATGTAATTTTCATTATTTTTGCAGGTAACAGTCAGAGGAGGAAGTTGGAGCAGCAAGTTTGAACAATTTTCATGATCCAAGAATTCATTCTTGCTGGTTTTTCATCAGATTTTTCAGATCAAAAAGCATAAACCCTTGCTTTTTCAAGCTTTTTCATCCAGAAGATCAAGCTTTTCAAAGAGAAGGCCAAGGTTTTCAGTTTTCAATCATCTGGGTCTTTTCACTTCAATCTTCTTAAGGAAATTTTCAAGAACTTCATCAAGTTGCAGCAGCTGCTTTTATTTTGCATGTCAATGAAAACCTCAGTGCATTCAATTTTCAACCATCTGGGTCCTCTCTAGTCAGTCTTCTGAAGAAAACCCATATCACAGCTTTTTTTAAGAAAGTTTCAAATTCTAGGGTTGGCTGCTTTTTCAATCAGCCATCAGGGTTTTGCAAATCTAATCAACTGGGTCCGTTTCTAATCTTATTCTGAACAAAACCCAGGTGCTAGCATTTTTTGGGAAAAATTGAAGAAATTAGGGTTTGCTGCTTTTTTAGGCGAAATTCAAAAGTTTCAAAAACGGATGATCTGGGTTGTCTTGTAACGAATTTCTAAACAAAACCCATATCTCAGAAAAAATTTCAAAAAAATTTGTCCGTTGGAGCAAAAAAATCAGCGTTCTAAAAATAGAAATTGCTCAAAACTTGTCAGAACTGGGGCGAGTTTACAGTCGTTCTTCAAGTTTTCCGAAATGGAGTACACTCCCAATGTTTTCAAGACCGAATCAGCTCTCTATCATGATTACATCAAAACAGCTGAGATGGACTTGCATCACATCAAGCCGGTGTTTGATCTACATGCCTTGGAGAGCGCAGGCAACACCTCAATCAGAAATCTGGGACATTCTGGACTCCTCACAGCAGCGTCAATTCCCATATCAGTTCAGAGTCTTGAGTTCGTAATCACTTGCATCAAGCATTACAACCTGGCCACTAGGGAGATCCAGTCAGCAGATGGCAGATTGATTTGCAGTCTAATGCCTGATATGATTGAGAAGTGTTTTTCCATTCCCCCATGGCCTGAAAGCGTAACTCTCTCAAAGGGCGAATGTGAAAGGATATGGAATGTGCACAAAGATAAATACAGTAAGAAGATTGCACAGAGGTGGATGAAAGAAAAGCATAAGACTCTGCCAAAGAATGTCGGGCAAGGAGAGTTTAAAGACGAGATTGCCATCATTATCACTTTGCTCAACAGGGTCACTGGCTCAGAAGATGCCACCAAGTTTCAACCTTGGATGTTTTACGCCATACCCCACATCATGAAGAAAACCGAGTTCTACAACTGGCCTACCTTGATTAGTGACTGTCTACATCAGCAAATAACAAAATATTTTCAATTTCATGTATTCCACATGGTGTTGTACCTAGTCTACCTGGTGGCCTATCAAGGTCAATTCAGAGGGTTGAACACCGAGGGATCATTGAGCGTACAACACATATATAACTACTATCCCCAGTTGGAGTTCACGAAGTCGTTGCATCACTACAAAAGAGTGAACGAGGCTTTTCTAATGTACACTGTGCGGGACCTGGACAACGAGTTACATGTTCGTATATCTTCAGTTGCCAGGGCAGCGATGGCGGAATGGGCGGATTGGTTTATACAGTTTCCCACTTTCACCTATCTCAGGGTCTATGGCTATTCAGGTGCCCCACTCATGTTGCCGAGGTACCCGTCGGACGAGGTCGTCTTCATGGAATTCTTAAGGCAGGCCCACGATGTTCATACAGTCCTGAGGAATAGAAGGAAACCCTCTCTTCAGTTTCCATTAGGGTTGGGAGTCTACACATGCAGGATGGCTGCAGATGCCAAGTCAATGGGAGATGAGTTAGATAAACTCGGCCTCAAGTCTTACAGCGAGAGACGATCATTCGATCCTCATGGTGTCTACGCTAGCCGGCTTGAGAAGAACTATGATCATATAGCCGCACTTGAAGATTTTTGGGCTAATTGTACAGATGAGTTCGAGGTGCGGAGACATAGTTACAGCAGACTTACTCTCCATCAGATGAAGGATTGTCTAAATGAAGATATAGAAGGGTTATCAGATGATGACGAGGATGTGCTTCTCTCGATGTATACTCAGAAGCGAATAGAAGATCAGCCCCTTTCACAAGTCAACTGGGCTAATAAGGAATCCCTTTCAGTCGAAGACAGGACAAGACAAGTCCTTGAGCATAGTAAGGTTTTCCTAGTCCTTAAAAGGAAGAACTCCATTCCAGTAGCAGAGCCGCTAAGGACAATTCCCTCTTCCTCCAGAGTACAGTCAAAAGGGAAGGGTAAAAGTCAGTCTCAAGAAGGTGTCAAAGGTAGTAGATCAAATAAAAATGTAAAAAGAAGGTTAGACTTCTCAGGCATAGTCATACAGGAGCAGCCTACAACTGATTCAGAAGTTCCTCTTGACGAGCCCATACCTCAGAAAGAAGCAGAGGAGCCACCTTGAACACATGTTTCTGAACCTTTGACAGGTTCTTCGCCAATCCACATTGACTTTGATATCGAAGATGATGAAGAGATTACAGTTGCACCTCCTGAGGAAGTTAGCAAAGATACTACCGTGTCTTGGCTTGAGAACTCCTTAGGAAGGGTTAGAAGAAGGCTTTCATATCAGATGAGTGTTGATGATCTTGATAACATCTATCAGGGACCTCCTAAGAAGAAGGCAAAGAAGCAAGTTCACTTTGATAGGAATCTTGATAATGAGATAATCATGGAGACTACATTGCCCCCAGAAGACAAGAACAGGGATGAGGTGAATATGGATGATTTCGTCATGGTCAAGGCCAATCTCGGTAGAAATATCAGACATGCAGATTTGAGTCTCTTCAGAGTTGCATCCGAAAACCTTCAGGAAAGAGTACTCAAGGATGGAGAGGACAAGGCAGCCCTCAAGGCTGAAAATCAGCAGCTCAGGCTTTTCATTTCTAACCTTGTCCATGGTTCTTCACAGGCAACCCAGTTGCTGCCCCAGATTTTAGAGACACCAGCTGATCATCAGTAGTTAAGACAGCTGATCATATGTGGGAAAGAAACTCAGGAGTGGATCGAGAGTTTCATTGTCAGAGGAAGGGAGATCTTGACACGGATGTTCCAGTTGAGAGAGAACGCTCATGAACTTTGTCAAGACATCCAAGGATTTGAGCAGACACCAACTGAGGTAAAACCTAGGCATGAGATCATCATTGCTGATTTAGACACAACCTACGGTGCAGCAGTTTCAAAAGAACATAAGAGACAAATCCTTGCTTGGAGGGAGCGTCATGTTTTCAAAGTTAAAACCTATGAGAGAATATCTGAAGAATTCATTGCCTACAGACAAAGGGTGACTGAAGCTCTTCTCTTCATCAGTGAGTTTGTCACAGAGATACCTTCATAGTATAGTCTTGAGGATGGTTCCTACGTCGGGCTTGACGAAGTGCAAACTTAGTTCCAGAATGTTGTTCGTAGCTGCAATCCAGTTGGCGGGAGGATAGGTCACATTTCAGTGATGTCAGCAAAGTTTGAGAAAGCGGCCAATGAGGTTGAAGATTTCCTTAGGTCAGTTGCAGATGCTGAAGATATTCTTGAAAAGCGGTGCTTTGCTGTTGATGGCATAGATGCACCGAACCGGGACACCATTTCAAACTTCTTAGCAGATGTGATCGAGCTTTAAAGCAGCTTTCTTCTAGAAGCTTTCTTTCCCGCTTTCTTTCTATTCTTGGAATGATCCTTATCCATTCTTTGGGAAGAGAAAGAAGATAAAATGTAATAGTTGGCATTTCCCGCTTTTTTTGCTTTCTAGGATTTTAGATGTTGTCTTCTTTCTAGATTTAGTAATAAAGCTTGCTTGCTGAGCAAGCCCTAGATTGTGAAAGCAAGGAGATTTTAGGGTTCCCTACTCCTCTGCTTCTCTATAAATAAGAGCCTTTGCTCATTAGTTTCTTTAACTGTGCTAGTGAGAACAAAACGCTGAGCCTATTGTGCCTTCTATTTGTTACTCAAGTATTGTTCAATTGTGTTGTGATAAGCAAATTGTTGATCCTCTTTAGCCAACAAGGAGTTAGTGTGATTGTTGTTTCTATTGTGTGAAGAGCAAGATTGCAAGCCTCTTTAGCTGCAATTTCTTGTTCCAGGCATGTTAGAAGTGGGTTTTGTTCTAGAGATTTGAGTAATAAAATCATGAGCCTCCTTTGCCTTGGTCCAAAATCTCAAATTTCTGTTATTTATGTTCTATTTCTATGAGCTTGATTTCAACTTGCATTGAAGTGTGTAGATGTTTGTTGGAAGATAGTTTATTGAAGTATTTTGTCAGAAATCTACCTTGTTAATTTCTTGCTTCTCTCGCTCTACTATTACTTGAGAAGCCAGAAACGTCTTTAGTTTAAGTTAGTCGTAGCTGAAATCCTTAAAATCAGAAAATCTCAACTGCGGCGTTTGTGTTTAAAAAACCTTGTGCTCTAAGCTGATCAAAAAGATAGGCAACTTAGTTTTAGTTTACTTTCTTTCAAACACCATCAGCAAGAGGGAGCTTCCCCTCCTAATTTGAAGAGTAGTTTATCTATGCATAGCTGTCTGTTTCAAATACGCATTCCAGAGGTGCGAATTTAAACGCCAACAACCACCATATCGAACAATACAGCTGCAGATTTTATTGTATCCGATACATCCTCAGATTTCAGAAATATAGTACCAATCTCACAAGAGACAAGGAAGTTGATGAGGGTTCGATTCTTTCTACCTGTCCATCCATCTGACATTTTGGTGTAGCAAGTCTTCGCCCACACTATTTCATGCTCCTTAAGAACATCTTTAACATCCTGTACTACATCATTGAGCATACCAACCCTCAATGTCTCGTAAGATGGGGCTTTGAACCCAGGACCCGCAGCTACAATAGCATCCACCATACCTTGCTAATATGGTGATCTAGCAACATGAAATGGCAAGCTAGAGTAGTACCAAAAGTTTCCAATCGCCTTCCTTGCTTGTTCATGGACATTCTTCCTCCATCCTGTACTCTCCAAAGTGGTATGTGATCCTGGTGTAGTACGAGGTGCAAAGAAAGCATTAACGTTTCCTCCACCTGTGTTTGGGCCATGTGTTGTAGAAGGCGTTGACCCTGATTCCCTCAAAAACTCATTTGCACTATCATCTCGACCTTGATTCCCTCTAGCATTTGTAGAATTAGAACCTATTTCAACCTCGGTTCTTTCCCTTTTTGCCTTGTTCTCAGGAATTGCATGAAGAGCTTGTCTTGCTTGGTGTGACATCTGCAGGGCATGCTGGACAAGGAGTGTTGTTATTTCCTAGCTCCTTTTTCAAGTGCCATTTGAAGCAATAAATGCCCCCGGTGATATCATTCAAACACCAGTTGCATTTAACCTTCGTTGTACCCGAAACTGAAGTACAATGAGTCCACGCAAAGTCTCTTTGATGTGGCACTATGATCAAATCTACAATAAACGTTTTTTTTTAGTCTACTTTGTCATCAAAGGCCATAAGAAAGTCTGAACTTTGAGGGCATGAATAAAGATCAAAAAGTGAAAATGCTGCCCAATGTATGAGTGTGACTGATCAAAGCTTTGTAGAGGAAATCTCAAATTAAGCCAGTCAATTTCATCTTGAGAAAGTTTTTCTAAAATTGAAGAGTTTAATGATCAAGTAAACTGTAAAACACACTGTGATAGGTCTTGCATTCAAGACAAACGATCAAAGCTTGTAGAATTCATTCTAAAACTACATAAATTCTCTAAAATTAAACGTGCTATCAGGTTTCTTATCTTTATTTTCATAGGCAAATAAAGAAAAGGTTCAGTGCAGAACATCATAGATATGTTTTTATTCAAATGTTAAAACTTATGTGAGATTCTCATATTTGTGTTGAAAGTTTAGCTGTAATATCTTCTTGAACTGTTTTTCTGGTCTATATGTTGACCTGTACAATCATTTAAGCTAACTAATTGCAACTCGGTACAAATTAAGTTCCACAAAATTATTTGTTATGTTCTTAATTTTGTGTAATGGTGTTTTCAGATTCGACTGTGTTGAATTTTCATGAAAAAATTGACAATCAAATTTAGAAACATCACATACTATCATAAACATTTTTGAACATTTTCATGAAATTTTTGACAATCAAATTAAAAACAAGGCAGAATATCATCGATAAATTTGGATTTAGTTATGCTGA
>VDFB02281492.1:444845711-444910513 GCA_007258455.2 Sequoia sempervirens
TATTCTATTATATTAAAGAACAAAAGGATGTCAAAATGGCAAGTAATAGATCAAAGGCTCTTGCACATCCTCTTGCCAAGAGAAGCTTACACAAACCTCCTAGTGGCTTATCACAATTGGTTGGCCCACATCCTTTCATGCCAATGCCACCATCTTCTAAAGAAGAGAATGTTTCAATTTCGCGAAAAAGAGGCACATTGGAGAAGGCCTTCAAAAATGAAGTGAGGGAGATTGCAGATCAAAGCATTGTTTGTTGCATTTATGGCAATGGGCTTCCTTTGAACATTGTTAGATCACCTTATTGGCTCGATATGGTGGGACCCTTTGCAATACACCTTCTGATTATTTTAGTCTTGGGTATGAATAGGTGCAAACCACGTTATTGGTGAAGGATAAATTTTCAATAAAGACATCATTGAGAGTAATCAAGGATACATGGCCTGAAATAGGTGTCTATCATTTCTGATGGATAGAAAGATTGTAAAAATAGACTATTGATCAATGTTATAGCAGTGGACCTTAAAGGGGCAATGTTTTTGAAGGCATTGGATTGTGAGGGTGTCATGTCCCCATCCTAGTCAGCACAGCTGGTGACGAGGTTAGCCTATCATTTCGATCCTCGTAGGCTGACAGGAGTGTGCAGAGGATCATCCTAAAGTGCTTGCTCGCTAGTTTCCATAGCTCCAGCCATATGCTTGTGTCGCTGGGCCTCTAATCTTCCAGCTGAGCATTTTCGAACTTTCTATTTTAGAAAAGTTGTGGGTCGTGCGGAAAGTTGGGTTATTTCCTTTGCAGCACCTCGGGTTCCTTCCATTCAAAATTCTCGTGACCGACCTGGGCCTTCATTGATGTTCAGATGGAGAAATAAGGAGTATTTAATGGATTATTAAATATTTAATATTTTGACTTTATTATAAAGTCACTTTATTGAAATATTTAAATATTTAATTATTTGGCTTAATTATAAAGTATTTATTATACTTTATAATAAATTATTAAATGTTGACTTAATGAGTATTTTATATTCATTAAAAGAGGGACGCCAATAATTAATTATTTCTCCTAAGTTAAAAATACAAATTAAATCATTTATTTAAATGATTTATTAAAAGGAGGATTGGGTCGAATTTCTTCAAGGGGCAATATATACCTTCTCAAGGCAAAATCGAACTATCTTGATTATTATTCAATTTTGTCTTTATTGCTCTGAGCTTTGGAGTTTGCAAACCCTAGGGTTTCTGGCAGACGATCGTTTCTGAAGAACGAAAACTCTTCAGAGATTAGGCAGACTGAGGCTGTGCAATACCAGCTGAAGCTTGCACTTGGTGATTTCATGCAGAGGTCACAGATTGGGCGTAATCATCTATTCAGACAGAGATTTCCAGTGATATTCATCAGACAGTTAAGGAGACTTAAGCAAAGGTCTTTCATCAGTGTTCTGGCACAAATCCCAAGGTGCCGTACCATTTCAGTACTTGCTGTACCAGGCCGTACCAGTCAGCAAAGGGCCGTACTTTTATTGTCTCTGGAGAAAAAACGTCTTCCTTCTTCACAGTCTGGTGATTGTTTATTGGGCGCTTTGGATTGCTGAGGATTTTGGCATTGATTTGTGAGCTTGGAGAGTCTTATCTATTTCTGGCCGTACTTCCTTCTATCAGCTGCAGCCGCCATTAAAGAAACCAGGTTTTTCTTATTCAAATAATTTGTATTTCCTTCATACTTCGTATCTGGCTCTTGTAAATCATCTGGAAGTGAAATATAATGAAGTGCCTACCTTTATTGATCAAGATCTAGGCTTATTTTGAGTTCTTGAATTTATTTAGAATTTATTTTGCATTTTCTTAGCAAAATCGCATATTTTATTATTTGCCTGAAAACACAAAAAAATACAAAAATCACAAAACTTGCAAAAAACCTCCAAATATCAGTTAGGGTTTGGAATCGAGAACCACCAGGGTTTTGACAGAGGGGCAAGTAAAAGATGTAAGTTTCATTGCCAATATCCTCATAGAATCCATTGAAATGGTGGGGTCTAGAAATGTTGTCCAAGTCATAACGGACAATGCTAAAAATTGTAGGGAAGTTGGGTCTATAGTGGAGGGTGCATAGTCACATTTTTTGGACACCATGTGCAGTCCACTCACTCAGTTTGATATTGCAAAATATTGGCACACAAATTGAGTGGGTCAAACAAATCTACACGGAGGGCAAGGAGATCCAATTTTTTTGACTAATCATCTTATGTCACAAGGCATCTTTGGGACCTTCTCCAAGTTGGAGTTGTTGAAAGTAATTTAAATTTTATTTTTTAATTTTTTTTATTGTTGATATGTGATGTTTTTTTTATACCATATTAGGTTGTCGAAACTTGACTTGCATCTCACACAATCGTCTTAAGATGACTTGTGAAGGTGTGAGAGGCCTTGATTTCTTTGGTCATCAACAACTTGTGGAGTGTATGGAGGTAGTAAAGTGTAAAAAAGCCCAAAAAGTAAAAGCATTGATCCTAGATGATGAGTGGTGGGCTCATATGGAATATGTTTTGAATTTCACTGAGCCCATCGTCAGCATGATTAGGTATGCTGATATTGATTTCCCATGTTTGGGTGAAATTTATGATGGCATGTACTTCATGGTGGAGAAAATAAAAGCAATAATAGAAGCCAAGAAATATGACCCAACAAAAACATTTTTCAAAATTGTGCAAAAGATTATCATTGACCATTGGAACAAGATGACCACCCCCTTACATCTCTTAGCATTTGCTTTGTCGCCAAAGTATTATAGCAAAGAGGTACTTTCATTGCCAAGGAGGGTGCCACCATATAGGTATGGGGAGGTTGTTGCTGGCTATAAGGCTGCATTCAAAAAGATATGTCCAGATGAAGATATCCAAAGTATTGTTTTGAGCGAGTTTGGCCGCTTCATATCTTCAAAAAATCATGGAGTTTATGCTCTTCTAGACAAATATAGGAAAGATGCTCATGATTGGTGGTATCTACATAGTCAAGGCTGCATTTACTTGCAGCCTCTTGCAATTAAAATTCTCTCCCAAGTATGTATCTTTTTTATTTATATTTTTCTTGTTTTTCATTCGATGCTATTATGCTATATATTATATTTTATAATAATATAATTTTATAATTTATGTTTCAACTTTATAAAGTTAAATACTAAATGTTGTATGCAAACTCAAGAGGTTGCAAGTTCTTCTTCAACTGAGCGGAATTGGAGTACATACTTCTTCATGTACTCAGTCAAGTGCAACCGTTTGGGTGCAAAAAAGCAGAGGATTTGGTCTATCTACACTCCAAGCTTTGTCTCTTGTCACATAAGACACCTCAATAGAATGAGGGCATGACAAAGAATTGGGTTCTAACCTTTGAGTGTGCTGATTTAGATACTACAGTTGCAGAGCTTGCCAAAGTCTATAAATGAGTTAGCTTCTGCATGTGACACAGCTAGTGGGAGTGGCACTCCAATTGATTGTGGTTTAAATGAAATCAAACCAAATGTTTATCTTGATGCTTTTGATGAAGAAGAATATGAAGAGTATTAAATTAATAAATATTGATTGTAATTTTGAATTTTCATTGTGTAATGACATTTTGAGACTTGAATATTTTCATTTTTGCAAATTATGAATATGAGGTATTTAAATATTCTATTTATTGGCAATTTGAATATCACTATTCTTATAACTTATAATTTTGAATATATATATATTCTTGTACCCGTACCCAAGGAAACAAATTGTCGTACTAAGTTCTGGCACCCATACCTGAACCAGTAACTTAGCATTTTTAGAAATTATATTGTATTTTCTATTCTTGAAGATTTTATTTGTGAATCACAACCCAAATAAAGCTTTATATTGTTGTACCATTCAGTCCTTTCTTATTTTGTCATAAAGGTTGCTGTACTAGTTTGAGTAGGGAATTGCAATAGTTTGAAGGTGCTTCCATATCCATATAGGTTGAGGCTGCTGCTGCATTTATATTTTTATATTTCTGAACCATTTCAAACTCATTCCTTGACTTATTACATTAAGGTTTCAAATAGTTAGAATATATATATTTAGAGGACTTTTTTAAAATCATTATTCTTGAGTTTTCCCTAACTAAAGATTAACTATTTAAGCATAGAACCCTGTGCAATTCTCCACTAGGTTTATATTGGTATTATAATAAGTTTGTAATGGAGTCTAGAAGGCATAGATGCCAAGATCTGAATTATCATAATCTTCCATATTTGTAATTGTATGTGCTATTGGTTGTATGTCTTGTTGCCAATGGGCATAATATATTAGATATTAAGCATCTTGTAATATTCCCGCTTAATTTTTTTCAATTTTCTTAGAATAAGACCAGCACAAACACCATTGATTAGTGTTAGCTCCAAAGATAACCAGCTTGGAAAGTAACCCTTCACCAAGAATATTCACCAAGATCCCAATGAAGGTGAGGTGATAGCATATGGTGTCGGGGATCATTAGCAACTGGAAAGAAATACAAAGCAACTAGGCGGTTAGCCGACCATGAATTAAAGTAATGCTGGAAATACAAAAGTAGGCGGATAACCGACCATGAGCTCAACCACTTATTTAGCGGGAGTAATATTAATTACAAATTATAAGGTGGCAAGCCAGCCATGAATCCACTCTATCACTTATTCAATGGGGGGAATTATTAAACTTAAATGTGCTGAAAGAAAAATGCTTCAACACTTTTTCAGTGGGAGCCAAAAACAAAACTAAATTGCAACAATAAATAAATAGATGTTAGTACTACTAAACCAGCTGTAAAAAAATAGAGTTTTCAGTTGCAAATACATAGAAATATGCTTCCAAAGCCACCAAGAGTTAGAGTATAAATCTCTAACTATTACAATATGGGGATGATCTAAAAATTGAGCTCAAATCAGCAGTATAACAAAATTCAACAAGTCTGATCAGAAACAGCAAGTACAGAAAATCAGACCAGCAAGTCCAAAATTTACCAAAATGCTCATAACTCTTTCCAAACACCTCCGATGAAGATGAAACTGAATGCAAACGGAAGCTATGAGCTGGGAGATGAAGTACCAAAGGAGCAACCATGCCAAATATCTTTGGATTATTTATGTACGCTTTCCAAAGCAGCCATAGTGAAACCCCAATCTCCAAGAAGGGGCGACCAACTCTAGAAATTCAAAGACACCACCAACAATTCTGAAACCTTGTGCAAAGGGGTGCCCAAGCAAGGGAAGAACATAGAGCCAATACCCAGAATGAAAGGAAATTCGCCCATAGAGTTACGAATGAAAACATGCTACAACCATACTCGAACCAGCAACACTAATAGCAGATTATATAACAGCAATCTGAATTCTGAAATCAGAAATAAACTCAATCTGCACTCCTGGATGAAGCACAGTCTTTAGAATCCAAGTAGGTACTATCTTGCAAGTACGAAACTAAATGGATGGAGCTAGGAGGTATGCTTTCCTTGAAGTGAGAGCTCTAAATTCATTTTAGTAGCAATTCAATACAATAAACAAGAATGGATACCAAATGATGGAGCAAAGGCCTGTATTTATAACACTTTTTAGGTGACTCTTTGAATTTCTTCTTTTCCCTCCAAGAATGGACACCCAAGCTTTTTGAATAATAATTTTCAAATAACATTTTAATCTCCACACTCTCCAAGGTGTCCAAAGAAAAAAGGCAATTATTGAACCTTTAAAAATATTAAATACCTCACATGAGGCATCCACCCTTAAAGTCCACCTTTTAAAACATCATTAAGCCATTACTCTAGGCCAAGGGGCCAAAAATGATAATAAGATATTTAATGACTTAAATAAATCATTTTACCAAAATGAGCCTCAAAATGCTAAAAGCCAAATATACCCAAACTGCTTTGCCCGAAATGGAAATTGCACTGGATTGCTGAACTACTACCAACCGGAGCATTGCCAAAAATAGAAAGATGATTGGAGACGACTGAGCTGCTGCTAGGATGACACTTCCATAAATAGAACTTACTAAAAATAGCAAACTGCTATAAATAGTAAGTGTTCCCAAACACCTTTTGAGCACAAACCGGGTAGCCGTCATGACTTATTAAAAATAGTAAGTGCCTGGAAAGTTTGTTAGACGAAGGTGCATGCTATACCATTTTGAAGCTCTTTGAAAACCCAGAAAAACCCAGAAACCTTTCTCGCATGCAAGGTATTGGCCAAAAATGTATGTCATTTTCTTGTCATGCATGTTACCTCATCCTAAAGCTCCACCAGATATGCATCAAAAACTCTCACATGCAAACCTTCAAAAGCTCATTTGAAACCTCCTACAAAATAGGAAACCCTAATTTGCACTTTTGACTAGCTCTACGGCTCAAAATAGGCTATCAACTTCCATGTATATATGGCTAAATGGGGATATTATGCCCATTTCTTCCCAAAATTGCTTTGTCCTCAAGCAATGCCATTGCACTCCAAACTGATTCCACTACAACAGGATATTGGCATTGATCAATCACAGAGCATCTGAAGGATTAAGATAACCCACCAGACTTGAGAACTGTTCACCACAGACTTGACATTAATAGCTATGTAGCTGAAACAACTCTTTGCAAAGTCATGGCAGCCTCATCCTCAAAACTCTTCAAGGATGTATAATACCTTCTAAAAAAAATACAGACAGAGTCAAGAAGACACTTGAAAACTTCCACAACTCCCTCTCCAAAAATCTCAGAATGATGAACCAAAACAGTCCATGATTCGCTGCCTCGAGCATGAGTACCAAGGAATGTGCACGGGTAACTACTGGAGGGAACTCGAACTCCAACAAAAATATGATTCTGATCAGTCCGAGCCACCCTTTGAAGCCAAAAATCATCTTTGGAAAGAGATTGTGAAGTGAAAATATGAGTGTACCAGCTGCGCACCAAGTCAAAAATGAACAACTCAACATCCAATTTAAGAGAAAACAACATACTAGGAAATGAACAGCTGCTGCAATACTGAAAATCCTCATTCATTTTGACCAATCTGCTCATATTCAAAGCTGGAAACACCCACTCTAATAGCTCCAACACAGCTTTTGCTCCAATTTCCTCTCCAAACCACCAATTGATGATCATAAATAATCATCAAATGGCTAATAAAGAAGGTATCAACACCCTTAGAACTGAGAATTTGACGCTTATCTCTCCAGCATCCCTTCTTTCCACACATAATGATCTTCATCAAAACATGCTGAAAATACCATAATTGGATAATCAACCATAGAAATTTTCCAATACACCAGAACAAATTCTTTTTATGATTCCAAATGTTAGATTGTCATGTCCCCATCCTAGTCAGCACAGACTGGTGACGAGGTTAGCCTATCAATTCGATCCTCGTAGGCTGACAGGAGTGTTCAGAGGATCATTTGGGGCAGTTGCTCAGTGTTTGGTAGCTCCAGTTTTGCAGTTGTGTCAGGTTGGGCCTTCGCAGAATCTTCCAGTGAGCTTTTTCAGGAACTTTCTATTTTTAGAAAGTTAGGTCAGGCGGAAGCTGCTATTTTGGGTAGGGCACCTGGTTCAACCTTTCAGCTCAGAATCGACCCAGTTCAGCAGTTTGATGTTCAGACGGAGAAATAAGGAGTATTTAATGAATTATTAAATATTTAATATTTTGACTTTATAATAAAGTCACTTTATTGAAATATTTAAATATTTAATTATTCGGCTTAATTATAAAGTATTTATTATACTTTATAATAAATTATTAAATGTGACTTAATGAGTATTTTATATTCATTAAAAAAGTGGACGCCAATAATTAATATTTCTCCTAAGTTAAAAGTGCGAAATTAAATCATTTATTTAAATGATCAATTAAAAGGAGATTGGGTCGAAATTCTTCAAGGAGTATATATTTACCATTCAAGGCAAAATCGAACTATCTTGATTATTATTCAATTTTGTCTTTATTACTCTGAGCATTGGAGTTTGCAAACCTTAGGGTTTCTGGCAGACGAACGTTTCTGGAGAACGAAAACTCTTCAGAGATCAGGCAGACTGAGGCTGTGAAATACCAGTTGAAGCTTGCACTTGGTGATTTCATCCAGAGATCACAGATTGGATTTATTGAGTTATTTATTCAAAGATTAGCAGAGAAAATCATCTTCCTTTTGAGGTGACTTCAACAGAGGAATCTATTCAGTGATCTGGCATCATTTCTTGGAGTCCGTACCATTTGTTTTTCTGCTATAGACAGGCCATACATTTCTGTACTTGCAGGCCGTACCTTTATTTCTTCAGAGATTCGCCTTCTGCTTTCAGATTCTGGCACTGAGTTCTAGGCGCTGGGTTTTCTTGGGCATATCTGGGGATCCTGCATTGTATTCAGAGCTTGGAGATTCATTCTTATTTCTGGCCGTACCATCCTTCATTTATTACAGCCGCCACCAGGTTCTTTGAAATTAATTCATTTCTTGTTCATTTATCAACTTTTCATCATTGTAAAAGCTCTATAAAAATAATGAAATAGTGCGCCCATGTTCTCTGGCATATTTGAGATTAATCTGTGGAGATTTAGAATTTATTTGAATTTATTATCATTTATTGAGAAAATTGCAATTTTCATTATTTGCCTGAAAACACAAAAAAATACAAAAAACACAAAACTTGCAAAAAAACCTCAGTTTCAGTTAGGGTTTTTGAATCGAGAACCACCAGGGTTCTGACATAGATAGATCCAAAAATGATCTCCAGAATCCGGTGTCCTCTTTAGTGTTCCATGGAAGCCACATCATGAAGGCTTCAACAACAATTGTACATGGAACAATTAATGTCTTCAAATCCCATCATGAGAAGAGATTGGAGTGAATTGAATTAACACTCAACTCAAAAGATGGATTATTGAACATATAAACTCTTTGAATTGCAACAATTTCCTTCTTTACAAATTCAAAGGCATAAACTCGTTTGTTAATCCAGCATAGATGATCTGATTTCTTAATCTCTAAGGAGTCTTTGATGAATTGCAGATTAAAAAGAGTGGCTCCAACCCTAACTCCTTCCAGACTCTCTTCAATCAAACTATGTGAGTAGTCAATTCTGAATAGAGCTTGCACCTCATCTTCAATGGATATCAAGAATTGACTTTCCCACTCATAAATGTGTGAGGATGGTGAATTGCTGATAGGCTGCATATCAAAATCAGAACTTTGTTTCTTGTCTTCGCTGCCCTCATAGCTGCTCCAAGACTCTAGTCTTTCACTACCACCAATTGAAAATGCTCAAGGTCATGAAGAGGATCAGGTTCTACCAATCTTCCGGGCCTTTGTTTACAATCAACTACATAAAGAGGTAAATCTGATTTGAATTTAAGAACCTCTTTTAACTTTTCATCGGCAAGGGCCTTGTGGTCTTCAAGCTCTATTTCCCCTTCACTATCTCCTTGATTATATGCTAAAGAAGCCCCCAACTTGATTAATGAGTCATTATTGATTGTAGTCCTGAAAGTTTTAGTAGCAACAAACTCTTCCTTAATGCCTGCAACCATTTTAAAAGAGTCATTATAGGGATTTTCCATGCAAGCTTCTTTTTCAAAGACATCTTCTCCTCCAAAGGCCATCTCATAGCTTGCAGTGAATTCTAAATTTTGTACTTTATTGGGATCAAAGGGAAATTTATCCCATATAGATTCCTTGTCAACATTAGGCGCCTTCACACTCGGATCCCAAATGTTGAAGGGCTGATTATTTTGATCAAAAGGAAAATTCCCTCTGTACTTCTCTTGGAGTGGTGACTCTTTGAATGAGACACCTCCCAACTCACCAAAACTGATATCTTTACAAATAGCTTTTCCCAAGAGCTTAGTTTGATGATCAAACTCAAAACCACCTAAATCTCCATTTATATAATGAAGTAAGGAATCATCACTATTAGCTGGTTTGAAGATGCTATCCTTCTTACCTTCAATAAGCCCATCATGTGAAGGTATATTACTGATTTCTTCATTATTTGTCACAAGCATACCAAGGAAGTCTTCTTGATTACTTGTCATAGATTCTTCATGTGTATTCAAAACTGATGTTTCCTCATTGCACTCATCCTTAGCATGTGCAAACAAATGCATATCAATAGGTTCATCCTGAGAATTGTTGACGTGGTTTTTGAGACCGCACCAACACAGAATAAAGTTTCCCAACAGATACCCTATCCTCTCTTGAACAAAGTATTCAGCATGCTAAGATTGCGAGTAAGATCATGCTTTCAACTCCAAGGTTCCGAATACTTAGAATACCCTCAGTTGGTTTGATGTGAGTTGCTGTGTTCTCACGAGGGGACTTACACAATTGTTCGATAGCTGACAACAGACAGTAGACTAAGGGCTTTGCGTGTAATTCGAATGATTTGGCAAATGAGCACAAGTTTCCTAATCTTAACTGGAAATGAACTGAATTAAAAAGGGGTGTAGGGCCTAAGAAGTTAATCTTTTATCAAAGGATGGAATGTGGGATCAATCTCGACAGACTTCGACCAGACTCTGCTCAGCCTCATGTTGGACAACTTACACAAAGTCGGTGCAATCTTCAAGGGAGTGGCAAGAGGTTTTCAAATTATAACTCAACATGTAAGCACCATCAGAACGACGCATACAAACACATGAATCACAATCGAAGTTAAGTTTGTAAAGTTTTCCAGTTGACCACACAAGGCAGACCTGCCGTCAGCAAGCCACTAGTGGTATGGATAGAAATGAAGTTGCCTCAATTAATACCACAAGTCCACAACTAACATATACTTGCATGAAAGTGAAAACTACTTTATTTTAAGCTACTTCAAAATGCTACGTGAATTGGAAGGACGAAGAAGCCTCAACAACTATTCACAACAAAGAAGAATTCACCATCAATGAAAATTCTTTTATTATGAAAGCATACATGACAACTTCTTACAAAGTATCCAAAGGGAAGACTTTCCTTCCTTTTCAATCTAAACTATACTATCAGCTATCTAATTGCTCTCTACTCCTCTAAGCTCTGCTTCTAATTTCTCCTTCTAATGAGATTACAAATGAGGGGGACTCCCCCTTTATATAGCTAGCCCAGTCCAAAAGACGGCTAGGGTTACAATTAATAGAGTGGCTAGAATTGTGCCACCTCATCCCTAAACAAGATTTTCCCTAAAAACCGCCACAAAGGAAAGTGGGGTAATAAATGAGCCATAATGTCCATTATCCCTTCTAGAAGATTCCGTTTGTAGATGCGTTCACACTATTCTTGATCTTCTCTCTTGGCATTGCTCTTTGACTTCTTCCACTTGAGGGTCTTCATTCTTCTTTTCATCTTGAGCCTTGAAAATGTTTCTTCAACACTTAGCCATTTTCTTGCAACTTTCTTCCTTCATGTGAAACCCATAACTTTATCTTCCTCCGAAGGTCGTAATATCATCGTGCTTCACCACTTCAAGTCATCGTGCTTGATCTCGACGTTCCTCCTGCAAAACAAGCAAGGAGAAGAGCATCAGAACACTTCATAATATAATCTTAACTTACTTACCCGATTTTCAAGTATTGATCCCCGAGGGTTCATCGTTTTCCCCTAGCACAACTTTGCTTTCTTCATGATTTTCCAGCATCTTGACTTCAACTGCATCCTCAAGAAATTCATTTTCACCTGTTGTAGCTCTGACAACCTTGGTTTTATCCATCTCAGGCTCAAGAAAACTATCTTCACGAAGGATTTGAGCAAATTCACCTAGGCAGTTCCTTTCAAATTCATCGTCTGGAGGATTTCACCTTGAAAACATATTTTCTTCATTTTGCCTTAGAAAATTTTCAAATTTCCCTTAGGAAATTCATCAACCTGGTGCCCACTTAAAATCTTCATCCCAGAATCCTTGACAAGCTGTGGAAGACCTTAGAATCCATTCCTCATTGATAATCTTCAATACCCAGAAGAGAATTTTCTCCAGAACGCTTCGAATCCATGGGTCCCCAATGAACGGGTTCATTTAATTTTCTTGAATTTTGGAACCTTAGAAAATATTCTTTCATCAAATTTATTTCATTTCTTCACCCTGGAGCGTACTTCTTTACTCTGACTTGAAAACTTTTATCAACCCCGTGTCAGCACTCTTCGACTTCACCTCTGGCAACTCTGCTCACGCTTCAGGAAAATTCCATCACCTTGGAATCTAGGCGCATTTTTCTAGAGGAAGAAAATATTTTGCCTTAGAAAAATTTTAAATCATCTTGGAAATTTTGCCTTGGAGAAATTTTCGTCTTAAAAATTTTATTCAATCTTGCTCATCCTTGCCCGTGAGAAAATCACCAACTTTACTCAGAAAATCTCCAAGAGGGCGCCTAGCACATTTTATCCTCCAACATTTTCAAGGCCTTAGGAAAAAGTTTATCATTTTGAAAGTTTCAACACCTAGCAATTTGTTTCACTTCACATTTTATTTCATACTTGGAAAATATTTTAACTTGAAGCTCCAATGCCTTGGCCATATTTTATTTGTCTTCACTCAACACCTTGGGCGCAAATGACACATGCTGAAGGATATTCATCACCACGCCTAGGAAAGTATTTTCTAACACCTTGGCATTTTCAACGCCCAACACACTTTATTCACCCTCTTTGCATGGCGCATATCACATAGGCAAGAAGATGGGCGCATTTTGCTTGTGTAGAAGAAGGAATCTTTTCAACGCCTTGACCTGTGACTCTTAAGCTTCTCCACTTTTGTCTTCACATGCCCTCTTTTGGGCGCATTTGATGCCTCTAGGGGGACAAATTTCATACTTAGAAAATTTTCATGCATGTTATGCTTGAAGTGGGCGCATTTTACTATGTGAGGAGGATAAACTTTGTTGACTTGTTGACTTCTTTGAGCTTGAGCGCATTTTTGATGCCATGAAGGATGAAACTTGTAACGCCTCCAACAAGTGACTTTTCAACTTCCTTATTTTGTCCTCACATGCCTCTATTTGGGCGCATTTTGCACCTCCTGCAGGATGAAAACATTTGACTTCTTTGACCTTTCTCACTTTGGGCGCATTTTGCCAGTGGAGGAGGATGAAACTCATACTTAGAAATTTTTGTATGCCACTACCTTGCATTTGGGCGCATTTTGACATGAGAGCAGGATAAAGATCTTTGACTTAGAATATTTTATGCTTCAATTCCACCAACTTGGGCGCATTTTACATGGGGAGGTGGATGAAAACATGCTAGAAATTTTTTCAAACACCTGGAAGGCAAGTTGGGCGCATTTTACCTGTGGTGGAGGATAAACTTCAGACTTAGACATTTTTTTTTCTCGTCTCTGCCAGCTTCCCTATGTCCTACTATAAATAGTAAGTCCTTTCAATTTTGCACCTCTGAAGCTCGGAACGTCTTGAAATTTTGCACACTGCATCCTCATAACCTCGTTGTCCTGTCAACACTGCCATTTTTAGTCACCCTGCTATTTTTAGCATGTTTCTGAAGGTGGTTTACTATAAATAGTAACCTCTTGTTTCTGATAGCTCCACTGCTCCGATTGACTTGAAATTTGAATGAGGTGCTCCTCACCACGTGACTTACTCTAACATTAACGATGCAGCTGATTTACTATTTTTTGCTTCAAATTGACTTACTATAAATAGTAAGTGCTCCGCTTTGACTAAATTTCACCGCGATAGTCAAGAATCGCCGACGCGATGGTTTACACCGGTTTCAAGATTCGACCTTTTGCCTATTTTAGGCTCGGTTGGAAACCCTAATTAAGCCTTTGCATGATCAAAAGATCTCTCGCTGCTCTGTTTCTGTGGGGTAATCATGACTCTCGATTCTGAACATTGAAGCGGCACGGACGCACTGCAAAAATAAAGTTCATCAAAAGGATTATCTTCTTTGCACACACCATCATCGCAAGCTCTCGAAAAACCCATCGGGATCACCCGACATGCAAAAGAAACCCCGACATGCAAACCCTAAAAATAGCCTCGGAAGGCTGAATTCTGAAAGTGGTCGCCTCGTTTTGCATGTTATATCATCGCGAAGGTCTCGAAAAACCCAGTATGAATATGCCAACATGCAAAGAAAAACTCGCATCCGAGCCCTGAAATTCGCCTCTAAGCTGGATCGCTAAAAATAGTAAGTTGTCTGTTACCAAATTTGCATGCGAGCAGCCTGATATGCTCAATGCCGTGGACTGGGAATCTCAAAAATGCTGACGAATTGCCCTGGAATTTCACACTTACTAAAAATAGTAAGTACCTCAGAATCGGATGAAAATCCGCTGAAAGCCTGCTGGAAGCATACTGATAACAATGTTAAGCTCAATTTTCAATATATTCACCTTACTCGGCCCCAAACTGACTAGGAAGACTCAAACCCTAATTTTCAGACTCAGCCAAATTCATGTTTAAGCTTGCAGACGGGAACGTCCCCAGAAAGCAGACCATAGAAAAGAGACAGACGGAGAGAGAGAGACACAAAAACCAAAGCCAAAAAGACCAGAATGGAGCAAAAATTAGGGGTCCCCATTTTGAATGGGGCGATGTGTGAAAAGGTCACAACAAGAATCCGCCATAGAATCATTGAGAAACAACATTTTATTCCCGTCTTCTGCATTAATGACCGCCTCATTTTTTTGTTCTGTCTTCTTCAAGTGTGGCTTCAATTTTCCCTCACACTGATTGAACAAATCTTTTATCAACATACCAGCAATAGAAGAATTATTTCTTTCTTGTTCATGAATGTTTAGTAGAAAAGATAAGACGGATTTTGGAATGTCATCCATCTCATTGATAGTTAAAACTAAAATGTTTCTCATTGCTGAAACTACATCCTCCTCTTGTTCACTCCAAGTTGAAATGAAGACATACTGGATCAAATAATATGTTCAATCTTGCATATCCAAATCTACCAGCAATATACTTGTTTTGAGTTCTGAAAATGTCTTCAATATCATGGCTCTTCTAGAGTATTGACTGCTATCAGTTTCATCAAGGTCTTGAAAGTTTTCCACGATCATATGAAGAACTCTCTTCATAGTTTTCTCATCATAGGGCACCAAGGGTGCCAAGATTCTCATCACTTCACTGATGCATGAAGTAACCGACAGATTGATTTCTTCATCTGCATGCCTCAACCAATAAGGATGTTTCAGAGAGGTCACTGCAAGCGTCAATGTTGTTTTAATTAACCCTAAAGGTGATTGCTTCACTTGGCTCAAACATTGTTCCAACGTAAGAAGTATTCTCACTTCTTCTTCCCTTGTCTGACATTCTTTAATGAGCCTTGTTCCTGCGGTGTGAAGTGACCTTGCAAAACTCTTTTCTTTTTCAGAAGCCATGATTAAATCAAATAGCTCACGACTTTTAAACTTCAGAATATGTATCATTTTTAGGAACTTCTGAAAACTGAAATTGAGTTTTATTCTGACCTCTGATGTAGTATCGGTTTTCCCTGTCACATATTTGAAAAATGAAGCGCTGAACTCACAAGCTGGCAGGAGAACAGGCTCTGATACCACTATAATATTCCCCCTTAATTTTTTTCAATTTTCCTAGAACAAGACCAGCACAAACACCATTGATTAGCGTTAGCTCCAAAGATAACCAACTTGGAAAGTTACCCTTCACCAAGAATGTTCACCAAGATCCCAATGAAGGTGAGGTGATAGCATATGGTGTCGGGGATCGTTAGCAACTGGAAAGAATACAAAGCAGCTAGGTGGCTAGACGACCATGAATGAAAGTAATGTTGGAAATACAAAAGTAGGTGGATAACCAACCATGAGCTCGACCACTTATTCAGCAGGAGCAATATTAATTACAAATTATAAGGCGGCAAGCCAGCCATGAATCCGCTCTACCACTTATTCAGTGGGGGGAATTATTAAACTTAAATGTGCTGAAAGTAAAATGCTTCAACCACTTATCTAGTGGGAGCCAAAAACAAAACTAAATTGTAGCAATAAATAAACAGCTGTTAGTACTACTAAACCAACTTTAAAAAGATAGAGTTTTTTGTTGCAAATACATAGAAATATGCTTCCAAAGCCACCAAGAGTTAGAGTATAAATCTATAACTATTACAATATGGGGATGATATAAAAATTGAGCTCAAATCAGCAGTATAACAAAATTCAACAAGTCTGATCAGAAACAACAAGTACAGAAAATCACACCAGCAAGTCCAAAATTTACCAAAATGCTTATAACTCTCTCCAAACACCTCCGATGAAGATGAAACTGAATGCAAATGGAAGCTATAAGCTGGACGATCAAGTACCAAAGGAGCAACCATTCCAAATATCTCTGGATTATTTATGCATGCTTTCCAAAGCAGCCACAGTGAAACCCCAATCTCCAAGAAGGGGCGACCAGCTCCAGAAATTCAAAGACACCACCAAAAATTCTGAAACCTTGTGCAAAGGGGCACCCAAGCAAGGGAAGAACATAGAGCCAATACTCAGAATGAAAGGAAATTCGCCCATAGAGTTACGAATGAAAACATGCTACAGCCATACTCGAACCAGCAACATTAAAATTAGATTATACAACAACAATCTAAATTCGGAAATCAGAAATAAACTCAATGTGCACTTCTAGATGAAGCACAGTCTTCAAAATCGAGCTAGGTACTGTCTTGCAAGTACGAAACTGAATGGATGGAGCTAGGAGGTATGCTTTCCTTGAAGTGAGAGCTCTGAATTCATTTCAGCAGCAATTCAATACAATAAACAAGAATGGATACCAAATGATGGAGCAAAGGCATGTATTTATAACACTTTTGAGGTGACTTTTTGGATTCCTTCTTTTCCCTCCAAGAATGGACACCCAAGCTTTTTGAATAATAATTTTCAAATAAAACATTTTAATCTCCACACTCTCCAAGGCGTCCAAGGCAAAAGGGAAATTATTTAACCTTTAAAAATATTAAATACCTCACATGAGGCGTCCACCCTTAAAGTCCACCTTTTAAAACATCATTAAGCCATTACTCTAGGCCAAGGGGCCAAAAATGATAATAAGATATTAAATTACTTAAATAAATCATTTTACCAAAATGAGCCTCAAAATGCTGAAAGCCAAATATACCCAAACTGCTTTGCCAGAAATGGAAATTGCACTGGATTGCTGAACTGCTACCAATTAGAGCACTACCAAAAATAGAAAGATGATTGGAGATGACTGAGTTGCTGCTAGGATGACACTGCCATAAATAGAACTTACTAAAAATAGAAAACTGCTATAAATAGTAAGTGTTCCCAAACGCCTTTTGAGCACAAATTGGGCAGCCATCATGACTTACTAAAAATAGTAAGTGCCTGGAAAGGTTGTTAGATGGAAATGCATGTTATACCATTTTGAAGCTCTCTAAAAACCCAAAAAAACCCATAAACCTTTTTCGCATGCAAGGTATTAGCCAAAAATGCATGTCATTTTCTTGTCATGCATGTTACCTCATCCTGAAGCTCTCCAAAAACCTAGAAAGCTCCACCATACATGCATCAAAAAATCTCACATGCAAACCTTCAAAAGCTCATCTAATAATGGGGACATTACACATCTTCTAGCCACCATATGCTCTCACCCTCCTCATATCAAGATCACAATGATCAAATATCAAGATTTCATGCATTTATGTTGAAAAATGTCAAGTGATCAAATATTTCAGTTTGGGACATGATATTGGTTGTGTTCTTGTTATTCTAGGAAGACTGTTGGTTTTGAGGACATGTATTGTTGTGCCTTGGTGGACTGTAGATCTCAACTAGGAGTCTAGGCATATTAGTTTTTGATAGGTGGTCCTCTAGAGGGGAGATTAAGATAATTTTTCCTTGTAGCTCTTGGATTTTGTAGTTTTATAGTTGGAGTGTGTTGGCATAATATGATTTGCTGCACATTTGTTGGTTTAAATAGATGGATCATGTTTCTTGAAGGTTGATATGCGACTAATTTAAGTGGTTTGGATCGAGATGGTTCAAAAGCTAGGAACATGTTTGAGCAATGTTATGGAGCAGTTGTAGGCTACTTTCAGCAATGTATTGAATGCCAAAATGAATTTACAATGCATTCATGATTGGAGGAAAGATCTATGGAAATTCTTGGTATTGGTTCAGAACATTGTCATGAGATTGGGAAAGCTATAATCTGATCACCACTTGTTGTAGGGGATCTCTAATATTAATATTATGTTTTCAAATTTTAACTAATCAGAGGAAGTAAAATTAGAACTATTGTAAATTGACATTATATCCTCTTTATCTTGTAGTCTACTCTTTGTGGGCAGTATCAAGAAGCTATTCTATTTGGTATCATTAACAAATTGATAGGATCACTCACTCACTGAAAGATGATTAACCTTTATGGATCCTATTGTGATCACACACTTTGTTAAATTTTCTTCTTTTTCCCCTCCTAGACATCCTACTACTATAGTGGCCATGGCTCGGAATGAGAAGGAATGCATTTAGTAACATCAAATGACTTGCATCACCCACTACCATTATAAAGGTAGGGGTAGGGCCAACTATAACTCTTGGGTGTGGGAGATTATCCAACCATCTCTCTTTCATGCCATTGATATTGACAAGGGGACCATGTCTTTCCCATCATTAGCACATTGATATGTATTCAAAGAATGTTAGTAACTACATGATCACTCATCCATAGTAACTGTATGATCACTCATCTAGAATGATAATTAGTATTTTATGGCCACTTGTTTGTAACTTTGTAGTAATTGAATGGCTAGTCCATAGTAATTGTATGCTTTGGAGGGGCTCTCTTGGCGATTGATTGCTCGGACTATGTGAGATATGCATTGTACAATTGGTCCAAAATCCAGATTTCTTGGGTGGGAGAGATTATCCAACCATCTTCTTTTGTGCCATTGGTATTTACAAGTAGGTTGTGTCTTTCCTATCATTAGCGCATTGATATGTATATGGAGAATGTTAGTAACTACATGGCCACTCGTCAGTAATAACTATACGACTACTCATCTAGAATGTCAGTCAATAATTGCATGGCCACTCGTCAGTAATAACTATATGACTACTCATCTAGAATGTCAATCAATAACTGCATGGCCACTTGTTTGTACTTTGTAGTAATTGTATGGCTAGTCCATAGTAATTGTATGGATCCAGAGGGTCTCTCTTGGAAATTGCCAACTCAGGCTATGATAGATATGCATTATACAATTGGTCCAATCCCTAGATCTATTGAAATTGGTGTGGCTTTGCTAACTATTTAGCATGATCAACTGGCTGGCCCTATACACGAGAAGGGTGCAATGGCTTGTTAGGTTGGGTGCATCAAATAACCAAAACGGGGGCCTTTCAAAGTCTAGGTAGTGGAATGACCTTCTCTATCTTGAAGGAGATCGACTGGAGAGCAATGAAATTGATTAGAATCACTTTCTTGCTATAGCAAAGCACCAATCAATGGACATCTGCTTAGATCCCCACTTTTCTTAGGGATGGGTTATGTTCTATTAGTGCTAATCCAATCACCTTGATGCAAGATGAGAAGCAATTCCTCATTGTTAGAAAATGGTGGGAGAAAGAATCCAAATTGAAGAAGCATGAAGACTTTGTTCATCCCCAAGAATGGACTAACAAGGCCCTCATCATTCAATGTTGTTGTATGAAGAGATCTTATTGCAAGAGATCTTACTATGTGCTTATCTCATCCTACTTTTTAGGAGTAAAGAATCCAACAAACAACAAATAGGAATCATAACCCATGATTTTTATTAGAGATCCCATTTATCTATTGCTTCTTGATGCACAAGGATGTGGGTGAGAGTGAGCTTAAGGCCCTTTAGGCGTCCCAATGTCCCAAAGTGAAGACAGATACAGTGATTGATCCATCCTAAACATCTAGAGACACTTCAATCAAGGTGGCCTAGGGCAACCATGTGCTAATATATTTCAACCATCAAGCAAGAGCCAAAGCTCCAGGTTGAATGGGGGCCAGCCTTCTTGGAGTGGGGGCATCATGATGAATTGAGAAGATTAGGTGGGGATTTTTATGTAGTTTAGACGGCTTTCTTGCAACTTCTTGCACTTGCTTTTTGTTAATGTGTTTAGAGCACAAGCATTTTACAAATTGAAATATATATAAAATTGTGATTTTAACTGGAACAATTGACGGTAAATCTGATAATCATGTTATGCTTAAATATATTTACCATTGTTGCCCCTCATCCTTTTAATTTTCTCTAAATTGACTTGGATGTTTATCTGTTATGGATGGCCCTTGTTATTGCAGAGATGTTGGAAGAAAGGTGGCCAGGCTTATAGCATTGGCATTGAACCTGGATGTGAATTTCTTTAATGAGCCAGGGATGCTTGATGAACCAATTGCTGTTCTGCGTCTATTGCATTATGCAGGTAGGTTCACTTTGATTCTTGCTCTTGTGATTGAAATCAGCTGTCAGGATTCAGCACACCAGGAAAGAAATGTGCATTTGTTATGACTAAAGGTTATCATCCCTTCACAGGTGAAGCATCTAATCCAGAGCTGGGCATATATGGTGCTGGTGCTCATACGGATTATGGATTGATGACTCTACTAGCAACAGATGGTGTCGCAGGCCTCCAAGTAAGCATTTCTTTTTGATCAATAATAAGAAAAGCATATTTTCTTGGCCTTTACATGTTTATATCTTTTTTCCAAATACTTTCTGTTTGAGATTAAATATCAAAATATATGTCTCTTTCTAATGCAGATCTGCAAGAATAAGGAAGAAATACCACAAATATGGGAAGATGTGCCCCCTTTGAAAGGGTAAGTTGATGGTACCTCCTGTGATTTATGCTTTATCTTAGACTTAAATAGCTATCCACTCAACTGATTGTTCTGCATAATAAGTCCTTCCACATCAGAAAGACATGAAAAGTCTGCAGTACCTTTTTGCTGGAACTCTGTGCATTTATAGACATTTTTTGTTATAATCTGTATTCGTGCCATGTATGTTGTATACAGGTTATCAGAATCTGTTTCAGGCATGAATGCCATCCCTAGAAATCTAGGAAAGTGTCTCTTCTGTAAACTGCTCACCATTTTTTTTAAATCACATCAACAATTTTATTGATGTTTGTAATGTAATGCAACCTCTTTTTAAACATATTGTGGTGCTGGTGCATAGATGTCATAGAACATTTTGGTTAATGTTACAATAGCTTTAGGTACATTCAACATGTAAATTTTACAAGTATTTTGGGATATCCTATGAACAACCCCAATTTTCTGACCATAACTCTCTGCATGATGAATATCCCTATTCTGTTATTCTTGCTGCATGCTTCCGGTGGATTCTTTTTCCTTTGAATTGAGACTAGAAAGAGAAACTTCAACATAGTTTGATGGTTTAAGTGCCCCTTTCAACTCCCAGAGTTATCACATGATAGGTGCCTAGAATTGCCTTCATAAAGCCTTCCTAATTTAATGGTTTTGGTTTTTTTTATTCTTATTAAATCACCTTTTGACTTTACTCGAAAGTCCAATGTAAGTTGAACCTTTCTCTCTATTTAAACTTCAATTTATAATTTTGAAATAAGCCTGGTTCAAGTAGGATAGAGATAACACCAAACCTGTGGATGCAATTCTCAAGGAATTTATAAAAAATGAAAAATAAAAACTTTTAACCACACCTTTCCTTGTACATTATTCAGAAAAAAACTAGAACATGATAAATCAACATAAAATACTTTTCTAAACCCCTGAGTCTCAAATTTGAATGTAATAGTTATCAATTTCTAAGAATATATGTTTTTATCTGTCTTGAATAGTGGAATTCATGCACAAATCTCTGAAGTGATGCTTAGGAAGTCATTCCAGTTTTAGCAGAATTGATTGGTTTCATGAATTGATATGTTCTTTTGAAAATATTTTTTGACATAACATATGGTTGTCTTTTCAATTGTCAGACATATTTTGTAGGAAATAAGGATATTTCAGAATGTTATTCTTATGCTTGGATCAAAAGTGTTATGTAATTGCCTTTGTCAATAAATTCTCATGGAATAGCTAGGCAGATATGCCCATGGTAGCAGTGAACACATTTCAAATTTTTTTGTTGTGTGTTGTGTGCAGGGGATTTATTGTTAATCTTGGTGACATGCTTGAACGTTGGAGTAATGGAAAATTCAGGTATGGATTCTATTTTAGGTTGCTTTAAACTTTCTTTTTACTCATTCTCTACTAGCTTGTCGTAAAGAAAAGATCACTGAATAATTTTTCATCCTTGTTGACTGAATTACCAATTTGCCACACTTTCCTAGTGCACTTTTAAGATAAAATTTAATAACTATTCAATAAATTTCCTCGATACAGCAGATTCTGCTGTGTGAAACTGTCTAACTGAATTGTAATAATTTATAGTTCAGTTGATTTTTAATATACAATGTTTGGATATTCATGCAATTGCATTATTTTATGTACTTGACAATAGCTATGATCATGATGAATCTCCATATAGTTACTATTTTTTTTGCATCAATGTTGCCCTTATACATCTGGACATGGCCTTTTCCCAAGAGCCTTTGATGATTCCAAACTAATATAGCCTCCATGTTCATCTATGAAAGCATGTGACTTGTGATTTGTAGTTGCATTGGAAACTGAGCTTGAGAAGTGAGATAACCCCTATGGAAATTTGCCTCAATTTTTTTCTCAAATGTTCCATAGGAATTTAAACAAATAGTTTGCATGAAAACTGATTTCTATTTAGCCAACAGATTATACTGAAAACCATATAATATCAGATTGAAATAGAGATCTGAAATTAAATATGAACATTGCCTTAAAATCTTCGGTAGAATAACAACAAAAATATCCAATCGTAGCCATAGAACTTACAGTTAGATTGGATAACCAGCAGTATGAAATTGAAGCACAAAGTGAGACACCTGAGTAATATCTCCAACAGACAATGGGTTTTTGTCCATTGCCTCCAAGCTCGAGGGTTTCCGTCCCCAAACCTACTGAAAGCCAAAGCTTCCCAGAATTCTCCAAGAGAGAATAATAAACAAGCATAAACCAAGCATAGCTGAAAATGAGCCCTTGCAACACTTTTTTATAAGCTTCTCATAAGAGTTCATTCACACTTTTGACCAATGTGGGATAAAACATAAACTTCCTTTTTACCTTTTTGATGTCTCAAGTATTTTAAAATAAGGGGCCCCTTTTACTATTCATTTTCCCACTTAACTTTAGGCTCACATTAATAAAGTCAAATAATTGGATTTAACTTTATAATTTAAACTTTATTAATGCGGAGACGAATTGAACCAATGGAACTGAAATCATTTGACGATAGAAACCAACTTTCCATTGAAAAGACACGACACTGTTATTGGAGATCACGGCCCACCTGAAGAATTACTATTAATAGCATTATTGACTTACTAAAAATAGTAAGTATACCAAAACTGCCTCCAGACGCCCTGGATTGACTTGCAACGAAAATTGCGTAGGCCAAAAATCCTCAAGATTCCTTAAAAGCCCTAGTTAGCCTACAGAACCAAGGAGAAACAGGCTAACGACAACATCATACCATGCGAGCTAGAAAAGGGGACATTACAGTCCTCCCTTCCTAAGATTGCTTGCCCTCAAGCAAACATCAACCAACCCATTGCTCCACCCTAATAAAAACACCATATACCACAAACTGTGAAGCAACATCATGCACATGCAACAATACTCCCCAGTGAACCCAGATCGGAACCCTGATGCACACAAATGATCCCTCAACATACTGGAGAGTGTCTGTAATATCCCTTGACAATCTGATGTGAATTTGCACTCAAGGAATATTGACAAACACTTATGATGCAAACTGAATGCTTGCTGGTCTGTGGTTTCAGTCTGATGTATTTGCTTGTAGAAGATATCAAAGAACTCTAAATGCTTAAAAATTAATACTACAATGTCTAAACTATATTCTAAATGCATCAATGATTAAATTCTATCGTTTACAATGCATTTATGTGATTATTATATGCAAAAATATGCTCCTACAGCCAATTGACATTTTGTCAAACAATTGGCATGCATGCTAATAAGCTGAATACAATGACATTACAAAGCTTCAATGACAACTATATGCAACCAGAAAATTTGTATCTTCTTATTGCAATATAATTTTCCAATACAATGTTCATACAAATTGGCCAAGACTCTTGGCATTTACACTAATTTCAAATTATGATAATGCTGGTACAAATGCACACCTACAGCTGAGACTCTAATCTGATCTAAATGCAATGATATCATGTACAAGACATAGAGGAACCTGATTGTATATTGGCGCCCTTGTAGATAGATGAAGTAGCAAGCAATTCCAATGTTCAATAATCAATCTCTAAGCCCAATCGACCCTCAAGAGAATTCGCCCCTGTTCTGATCAGCAAGGTGAAAATAAAATAATCTTCAATGTTTGTAGGCCTCTTCAAGCTCCAAACGCAATCACCACAACCCTAGGAAATGTGCACCCCAAGTTAGAAGAAGAATCGATGGAAGTATGAGCTATTTCGACTCTCCAATTGCGTCCCTTCTTGACTGATATAAAACCTTCAGATTCCTCCAATGCAAGAATGACAATTCGATGCCTAGGTGTGATGCAAAATGATGCCAAGAAGATATGCAAACAACCCTATGTCGATTTTCCACAAATTTGCTCAATAAAATAATTAATCTCAGCAATACATCAGCTGCTGAAGTAACTTCTCCATCAAATGCAACAATACATCAGCTGTTGCAAGTCAAAAACTTTAGTCAAAATAAGTACAATAATACATCAGCTATTGTACTCAAATAATTTCCACAATGAAGCACAAGATTGGACTTCTAAAGTAAAGCCCACAATCAGCAATAATTCAGTTGGTATCTCACAGCCTCAAAATTGCGTAACCAATGAGGTTTTTCGTCCCCAAAGGTCCTCCAATTGCTGAAACCCTAGCTGGCTTCTCCACCACCAAAAGTCTTCAATTCAAACAACAATTCCTGGATGAAGAAACAATGGCTGGCTTCACCTATTTATTCTTTTTCACCAAGAGGTCGGTCCACAATCTAGAAGCTTCCAAAATATTATTTTATTTTTATTAAGTGACTTTATGATATATTATTTTATTTAAGTCACTTTATTAAATTAATTAAATATAAAGTTACCTTTTAATGTTTATTTATTTGATAACTTTATAAATAATTAACTTAATACCACTTTTTAATTTAATTAAAATAATCAATTAGTTATCCTCATGAAATATTATTATTTTGGACAACTTAATTAATTAATTTAATTAAATTACACTACCTCCAAAATGGGGACATTACAGTGTCCAACATAAAATACCTAGATCCTATTGATGTGTTTTTCGTGACTACACCAACATAGAATAAAGTTACCAACGGCGACTCTATCCTCTCTTGAACAAAATCTCCTGCATGCTAAGATTGCTAGAAAGATCATGCATTCAACTCCAAGGTTCCTTCATGCAGTGGATAGTCTCAGTTGGCTCGATGTGATTTGCTGGTATTTCAAGGGGACTTACAAAATTGTTCAACAGCGGAGAAAGGAATTTGAATGCTCGAAAGGTTTGTCTGTAAAGCTCTTGTTTCCTAAACTAACCAGAAAGTACCGAATTAAAATGAGTGCAGGGTTTAGAAAGTCTAAATTCTATCCTAAATGCGGGATATGGAGCTCAACTTCAACAAACTTCAATTGGACTTCACTTTGCTTCGCGTCGGACAGCTTCCGCGGAGTCGGTACAATCTTCAAGGGAGGTGACTAAAGGTATTCAAACCACCACTTGACATCACAAATCACCTAGGCATCCATCTTCAATATTTCTCCCTTTGACTTAGAAAATTTTACATCCTTTGCCTAGAAAACTTCATCAACTAGGCGACCACTTAAAATCTCCACTTTACAATCTCAGGTAAGGTTTGGAGAGCTTCAAAATTATTCCCCTCAAAGAATATCCAAGACCCAGAAAAAGATTTCCCCTCAAAAAATATTTTTCATGTGTACACCTACGAAGGGGTACATTTGATTTTTCCACCCTTGAAAAATATTTGTCTCTAAGGTTAGCACATTCCACTTCCATCCTTGATCGCATCTTTAAAAAGCTCATAAAACTTATCTTATTTCCCCTCCAGCATCTGGGCGCATATTAGGGGGGTCTACCTTCATTCCAGCGCCTTGGAAGATTCTCCACCAACTTCATGTTGCTAAGGCGCATTTGACCCCTCCTACTTTCAGTTTTGATGCTTAGAAACTTTTTCTATCTCTTCTCCACTTGGGGCGCATTTGTTTTATTTTCTAACTCACCATCTCAACATGGGCGCATATGGGAGTTCTTACTTTTATTTTTGATCACTTAGAAACTTTGCTGGAGTCATCTCAGAGCTAGGGTGCATTTGACCTTCTATGCTTTGAGTTTGATGCCTTAGAAAATCTAACCTTGATGTCTCCTCCTTGTGGATGGCGCATTTCACTAGGCCTACTTCCAATTTCCATCACTTAGCCAATTTTCATGCTATCATCTCTCCTTGCCTTGGGCGCATTTGAGGCCATGTGCTTTTGTTTTACACGCCTTAGAATTTTCTAGCCTCTATCAAATACCTTGGGTGCATTTTGGGTAGTCATCTTCCATTTTTGCATACTTAGAAACTTTTTCAAGTTGTGCCTCCTTGAAGAGAGCATTTAGGGGGGGGGGGGGGCGCTACTATCATTTTGCAATACTTAGAATATCTTTGAAGTCTCCTCCTCCGCTAGTGCGCATATTGATGGGTGAGCTTCCACTTTGCCTGCCTTAGCCAAATTTCCTTCAACTTCTCAAGTTGGGCGCATACGCTAGGCTGAGCTTTCATTCTTCCAAACTTAGACAATTCTTCAAGGCTAACTCTCCACTAGGGCGCATTCAAGGGGTCCAACTTTCATTTTCTCAGACTTAGAATATTTTACTATCCCCCTCTTCCAGTTAGGCGCATTCAAGGGTAGCTACTTCAAGTTTTCTTGCCTTAGAAAATTTTCAACACTTCTCCTTCAAGTTTGGGCGCATATGACTAGGCTAGCTTCAAGTTTCAAGTACTTAGCCAATTTTTCACCTCCTCCACTTCAGAATAGGGCACATTTGAGGGTAGCTGCAGGAACTTTCATGACTTAGCAACTTTTTAGCATGCCTCTTCAAGTTGGGTGCATTTAGGGGGGTCAACAGGAATTTCTCATACTTAGAATTTTTTTTATCCTTTAGCCAACTTCACCTTGGGCGCATTTGACAGGGGGAGGAGGAATTCTATGCCTTAGCAATTTTTAAGCTAGCACCCCTAGCAAATTTGGGCGCATTTCAAGGGTGGAGGAGGAATTTAATCTGACTTAGTAAATTTCTCAAACTTCCTTACTTGCCTTGCTTTCTCTAGTTTACTATTTTTAGTAAATACCTTGGTTTTTGTACTTCTGCAACTTGGATTGACCTGAAATTCATGCCACAGGATCCTCATGATCTAATTGCCTCGTTCATACTGGCACCTTGTGTCAACTTGCTATTTATAACCTGTTTCTGGAGGTGGCTTGCCATTTATAGTAACTACTTGATTTCAGAACCTCTGTAACTCTGCTCGACGTGAAATTTGCTCCATGGGGTTCTCGTGGGTTGACTGACCCGTTCACACTGGTGCCTCGCGCTACCCTGCTATTTATAGCCTGTTTCGGAAGTGACTTACTATAAATAGTAAGTACTCATATTGCCTTCAAATTTTACCAGTGGATAGCTTGAAAGATACTGATCGCGACGGGATACATCAGTTTTCAGAAAATCTGGCGTTTTACCCCTCATTTTGGGTCCCGAAGCTGGAAACCCTAATCTGACTTGCATGTTGCTCAAATGATATCCGTTTGACCTTGTTCCCGTTGCATGTTGCTCTGCTTGTGAAATTGCAGTGTTGGGCAGCTGTCGGAGTGATCCTGCTAAAAATTGTAAGTGTCTGAAAAAGTGACCAACTCTGCTTGCATGTTACCTTGTTGCGTAGCTCTTGAAAAACCCATGAAGAATATGCTAACATGCACTGAAAAATCTTGCATGCAAACCCTAAGATTTTCTCTCGAAGACAACTCTGCAAAAAGGTCCTGATCCTGGTTTGCATGTTACATCACTGCGAAGCTCCTGAAAAACCCACAAAGAATATCCAGACATGTGTTGAAGACTCCAACATGCAAACCCTAAAAATAGCCTCCGAAGTCAAGATTGTTGAAAGTTATCATCTCATCTTGCATGTTATATCATTGTGTAGGTTTCGGAAAACCCAAAAATATTCTCCAGACATGCATCGAAAAACTTCGCATGCAAACCCTAAAAATAGCCTCCGAAGCCTGAATCGTTGAAAGTCAGCATCTCGGTTTGCATGTTATACCATCGCGAATGTCTCAAAAAAGCCAGAAAGATTCTCCAGACATGCATTTGAAACTTCACATGCAAACCCTCGAAATAGCCTTCGAAGTCTGGACTTGCTAAAAATAGCAAGTGGTCAGATTCAACTCAAAATTTGATGGCAAGCAGCTTAAGGTGCTCTGGACGCAGTGTCAAGCTCAGACTTCAATTTGCTTACTCGAATCAACCTCAAATTGGCATGAAGAAAGCAAACCCTAATTTCTCAAACTTAGCCAAAATTTCAATTCAGACGGGCACATCGCCAGAAAGACAGACAGAACAAGAGAGAGACAACAGCAAAACCAACCAAAATCAAGCCAAAAGACCCAAACGAAGCAAAAAAAATAGGGGTCCCCATTTGCAATGGGGCGATGTGTGAAAAGGTCACAACAAATCCCAAATCTAGAAAAGGAAGTTTGCTATCAAAAACACCCTCAGACTTTCACTGCTCAAATATGATCTCCACTTCACCATGTTGCAGATAGTGAAGCAACCCAATGGGACCCGTCCAATGCACAAGGCCAAACTTGTCACCGCCTGGATCCCAAAAATTCTGAACCTCGCATCCATCTGTCATGCGGAGATAAGAACATCTGAAAGCGTCTGTAACACAATATCTCTCTACAACTCCTAAACTCCCACTGATGTGATAACTAACCAAGCCATCATGCCCACTGCCACTACAACTTCCTGGAATCCCTGTCTCCAATTGAAACCCGAAAGTGGCAAGCTCTGTCAGGTACTCACTAGTATGATGGTAGTCCATCCTATGATCCTGCAAGTAATCCCCTGCAAACAACTAAGTCAAATACTTGCGGCCTCTAGTCTCATCTTCTGAAGTTGATAACTCTGAGCACAAAAACGATTTGCTTCCCTCGACTGTGCAAAGAGAGTCATCATGCACACAAGAATTGTGAATCAAATACAAATTATGTATAGATGGGTCAAAGGTAAAACTGTAAGCACTCCTCACCATGTACACCCTGTAAAACTCCTCCGTGAGCCCTGTTTGGAATCCCAATGCACTGGAACGATCCCAAACACTACGATTATCGCTCAACCCTGAACTAGTATCAGGAGTGTGATCGGCTTCCAACTCGAAGAGTAGATTATCGTAGATCAATCCACCATCAAACTCAAATAATGGATTATTCACAAACTACACAATCACTCCATGTTGATCTGAATCACCCATCTTCGAATCCCTGGAACAATAAATTGAATTGTACTCCTGAATTGGCTCAACAAACTTCCCATCATAATCAACTGCATGGGATGAAATGACTGATTTGTTTCCAAGGGAGGGAAACAAATCAACATAAGAATCAATCTCCCAACTAGATGATAGTCTGCATAGCTCCTGTCAAGAAGATGGAGTAGTGTCGTGAGTTGTCACACAACTCTCTAGTGAATCGACTACGATGTCACAAGAGCTATCAATAATTTTCCCTGCATCACCTATCAAGGGACGAACCTCAGGAGAACCCGATGCAACATGTGGTTCCCTGGAACTCTCAACCAATTCACTCATCCCATCAGTATTGACTGCACCTGTAACCATGATGGATGTAGCCACATTCTCAAAATGAAGGGTGCCCCTGGCCAGCAGGGGCGCTTTTGCCTTGATGTGCATTGATTTTGCCTCCATTTTGCATGCTCTAACGATCAACAGTTGTTGTAGTATGATGTGACTCACAGGTCGGCGGATAGGTTTGTTGCAAAGCTGGGTTGATGCCAAAGAGATCACCTGAAGACGGGTTGGCTCAACAACTGACATTTGGACCATCTAATTCAAGGCGCCCCTGGTCAGTAGGTCATGTTTGACTGCCATTTTGATAGCACTTGCATTGCAGCATCTCCCGACTTCGCTTACATTTGTCGGTGACCATGCTTGACGATGCGCCAGAAAGCCGGTAGAATTACGGAGGAGATGACTGTCTTGGCAAGACTTGATGACTGCCTTTGATCTCTTGAACTCATGGGCGCCCCTGGTCAGTAGGGGCTCTTTTGACTATAGCTTTATCATTTACTTGAAGATCTTCACCTCTTCGTGCTTCGCGTTTACCATTGTAGCTCGACTGACTTGATCACCGTTGTCGATGATGCAGACGCGTTCACCGTAGCAATTGCTTTCACCATGTTGTGTGTACGGGTGCTTGAAAATTCACCAAGGCACTGACTGTGTAGCAACTTTCTGGTAGCAAGGCGTGCATCTTCCAGACTCAGAAAATTTTCAGCATTTTCGACCTTTGAAAATCCCCTCCGTCATGAAGCATCTTTTTTATCATTTTTTGCCATGGATTCTTCATTGAAGCTTTTGAGGCTTAGATTTCACCACCTGGTACTGACCATTCTGCCATTAATGGTTGCGGAGATCCTAGCTTTCTTCCTAAAAAATGAAAATAGACCCACCAGAGTAAAACAAACTTTATGGTGATTTTGACTTGACCAGTGTGATCGTGAAGTCGATTAATCCTATCAAAATCATTTTCAATCAATTTTGAAAAGGTCCTATTTTTAAGGGTTTTCCTAAAAACAGGGGTTTGAAACCCTAATTTTTGAATTTTCAGAATTTTGCAGGTATTTCCTTGACACAAACCCACAAAAACCTTGTGTTTTGTTTGGCCTAAAACATACTTTTGACAGCATTTTTACATGATCTAGATCATTTTAAGAAAAATGTCTCTTTGAAGCAAAAATTTATTTTGGTACAACATAATCAATCAACAGAGGGTCAAATTTACCAATTATTTTCCTATAAGTAGCAAATTTTTACACAAGGATGTGACAAAGGGTTAAATATTGAATTTTATATTTAACATAATAGGATTCATTATTATACAAGGTGCATACATAGCTTGAGTCATGAAATTGCATCTAACATAACAAAATCAGCATTGATAAAAGTTTCTAGTTTGCACATTTTAAACAATTGACAAGAATTATGTTGTAGTAAAATACATACAATAAAGTTTTTCTCTAAAAATAGTTTTTGAAAGAGTCCTAAAAATATCCTCACCTCTTTACAATATGCACGGCACATATTTATAAAGTTTTCCATACACATCTTGAAAACTTGAACACTCTTACGACCAAAAAATAATATTAACTTTCCTAATTTTAATCCTTCTACTCTCACTTCCTTTTTTCCTATTCTTGTGGAAAATTCTCATGCTTTTTTCCATATTTTCTATAATTAAATTACAATTTGCACAATCCACAATAAAATGTCTTTGCACACTTTTATAATTTATTAATTTTAAAAAGAATTAAATAAATCCAATCATGTGCAAACAGTAAACACTTTGATCAACTCGAAGCGATTATTGGATGCCTATGTTACTTGATGATGTATGAAGATCCTTTGATGAAAGCCAAATTTTAGTCAAGTGCCTTCTCCATTGGGGAATAGAGTTGATAAATTTCATAGTTTATAGAGTCCAACCATTATAGAATCATGTATGAACCATATTCAATATCACAAATCACTTTTCTGAATGTCAATAGGTGCGTGAGCTTCAAAAAGTTAGACCCCATGTTTATAATTAACCTTTAATTGTCTCTATTGAAGGATTATGCCTATATGAGACCACATGTGCCTTGTATGCTTTAGTATTTTTGTATAACTTGACAAAGGCACAAGCATGTGTGCCTTTGACCATTTCAACCTTTTTATGCCCTTTTTGATCAATGTGCTTTTCAATGCATGTTTAAAACTTCTCCAATCTGCATGGGTATCTCACCAACTATTCTTCACTCTTTTGGCCATAACTTATGCATCCAAGCTTTGTTTTTCATTTTGTTCAAAGCACCAAAAATCTTATCTCATTGGCTACAAGATGAAATGGTATTAGTTTGGTTCCAAGATATAGAGAATACAAGATTTATTGTGGAGGACATTCATGTTGCTTCTTAGTGGTCATAATATATAGGTATTGCCAAGATTTGATTAGATCAAGGAAAGGTTTCATACAAGTACGATCAATTCTATACATTACTGAGGTTCTCCTAAACCCCAAGTATCTGTTGTGGTTCTTATACAAAGCCAATTGTCATCCCCAAATAGGTAAAACCCATCAATTGGGTTGATTCGAAGTTAATTATATATACATGGCATATAATTTTTTGAAAATCAAAAACCTAGTCACACATAGAAAAGAAGTTTGTGATACTAGATATGGTTCATACTTGATTATATAATGTTTAAACTTCATGAAGTATGACATTTGTTGATTCGCCTGCTCAATGGATAAGGCACTAGACTGAAATATGGATTCATCAAAGGGTCTTCACAAATCATCAAGTGACCTATGGTTTTAATAATCAATTCAAGTTGATTAAAGTTTCCTAGGAAAGTCTAATATGTACTTAATGACATAAAAGGGTCCCCTTCGGCTATTATTAGTTTTTGTAGATGATTAGATTTATTTAAGTTTTTTATAAGTAATATTATAAAAGTGTACAAAGGAATTTTATTTGTGGATCATGCAAATTATAATTTAATTAGGGAAAAAGGTGGAAAAAAGCATGCAAAGTCTTCAACAAAATAGGAAAAGAAAAAGTGAGTAAAAGGATTAAAAAGTAGGAATAAATGTTGTTCACATTGAAAAGAGAAGAGGATCTGTTTTGAGGACTCTTTTGAAAGCTATTTTCATTGAGCAATTTTATTGCAATGCAATTGTTGTTAATTGTTTCAAATGCGCAAACTTGTATGAGTGATGATTTTGTTATGCTAGACACAATTTCAAGAATCTAACTGTCTATACACCTTTGTATGATGAATTTTTTTATGCTAAATGTAAAATTCAATATTTAATCCCATGTTGCAGCCTTGTGTAAGATTTTACAGCTTATAAGAATATAATTGATAAATTCAAGATTTGTACTAGGTTGATTGATTATGAGATGGTATTATAATTTACTCCCAACTTTGCTATTATCTTTCTTTAATATGCAAAAACTTTGTGAATCAGTGTTTATTTCAGCTTTCTTTGTGTGTGTGATGTGCATTATGCATTATAATTTAAGATTTTACAGGTTATAAGAATATATTTGATAAATTCAAGCTTTGTACTAAGTTGATTGATTATGAGATAGTATTATAATTTACTCTGAACTTTGCTATTATCTTTCTTTAATTTGTAAAACTTTGTGAATCAGTGTTTATTTCAGCTTTCTTTGTGCGTGTAATATGCATTATGCAATTTTGTCATCTCTATTTCATATCACCTTGTTTGAATGATTTCACTTTTTGAATCTAGATTATTGATAATTACAAGCTTTGTATTGTGATTGTTGTTAATTTGAGCGTTTGTTGCTTTGAATATTAATACTCAGGCACTTAGATTTGTGAAGTCTTATCTTGCAATCTATCTAGAAATCTGTGCATGTGTTTGTGCTTCCAGAAAACCCAAAAAATATTTGCATAAGGTGTTTAGTATTTGTTTCAAATTAAACCTTGTTCAAATGCCCAAAAATATTGCATTGCATGTTTGTTTTTTTGTATTATTTCAAACCCCTTGATCAAAGTTCATGAATACTATAAGTGTTGTCATAATTTTATTGTGTTTTGCATAAGGGAGCTGCACCTTTCAATATAGAGTGAAATCATATCATTTTTGGTGATCTTCCTACACAATACTAACAACCACAATAATATCAACTGCACAATATCACTCACATAAGATCTAACAATTATGCAAAACAAGAACACAAGATTCACGTGGAAACTCTTACGGGAGAAAACCATGGAAAAATATTGCTTATATAAACTTGTCTTACAAATTTCATAGGCATGAACCTACTAGAGACACCAATCCCCACAATTTGTAGGAACCGACCTACTAGAGGCACCAACTTAGCGAGAGACACCAATCTCTCCTTTAGGAAGCACCAACTTCCACCAATATGTCTTTTATACTCACTCATAAATGCTTTATAATTTGAATGATATCTATCTTCATTTACTCCTCACTTGTTTGACCGATTTTTCTTTTTCATCCTCCATACCTCATTCCCTTTCAAATTTGCATTTACCTTTCTTCAATTCTGCATATACATATTCTTACCAATCTGCCATAAACTCTTCTTACAATTCTACCATAAACTCTTCTTACAAATCTGCCTTAGATCCTCCTTTACAAATCTGCCTTCAACTCTCTTGATGATCTTCTTTTTATCTTCTTATTTGCAGATCTGCAGGTGTAAGTATGATATATACTTTTATTCCTCTTCATATTTTATCTTCACACAATTCTTATTTCATTTTATATCTTCATAACTAAATGAAGTGATACACCTATTTGAATAGAGATTTCCCTTAAAAGAGACATGACTTTGTGTTCACAAACTAATCTCTGAATTTCTCTTTTCCTTGATCACTGCCTTCTTAAGATTAATTGCTGCCTTTTGTAACTTAATTCCAAACCTTTTAATCTTTACTCGATTGCTGCCCATACTTAATCTTATTTGTTGTTCTTCATGTGTCACTATCCAAAGGTAATCCCTGCCTTTTAATATTAATCTCTGCTCTCATTTACTAATTGCTGCTCTTTCTTGAATCGCTGCTCTTTATTGAATATTCGTTGCCTTCATAAGTGAATTATTAGTGATCTGTTTACTTGGGCGATTACATTAATGTATACATATTCTTTTACATTAACTTGGGCTTCAACATAGGTCGGCCCATGTTTAAATATTAATTTAAATTTAATTTAACTTTCACTTTCCTCAAAGGTGGCGATAATGAATGGGGTCAGCCACATCAGCAATATAACAATTTTAATCAACGATATGAACACCAAAAGTAAAGAAGTTGGTCATCATTAATTCATACTTGTAATCTGATTTTGCTTGGTCTTCGAATATCGATTAGTTGCTTTTGGCCTTTGTCCATCATATGATTTCTTCTATTGACAAAGTGCTTTTCTTGCCTTTGACATCAATAACATTAATCTCATTCATTTTCTTTGACATCAATGACAATTACTTCATTCATTCTCTTTGAAATCAACGACAATATTCTAACACTCTATACCCTTGTTCTTCTATTTGACTAGATATCCTATGCCTCTTGTTTGTCTATTTCTTCTGTTTCCTTCCCAAGTTGTTGTGGTTTCCACTTAAGAATCCAAGAATCTAATTCTTTAGTGTCATCTACAAGCTGTCCTTAATGGAAGATGTATAGATTTTCTACCTTAAAGATTAGAGAGATATGGATGCCCTTAGGCAGTTCAATCTCATATGCATTATCAGAAAATTGCCTCATATTCTACATGAACCAATCTTTCTCGATTTGAGTTTATTGTAGGTTCCTTTGGGAAACCTCTATTTCCTCAAGTGTGATAGTACTCAATTACCAATATGGATTTTTTAATGTCCCCTTTTGAATTTTTGTGATATATGCTATTTTTTTTGTGTTTTCTGATTCTTATACAATACTGATATAAAATAACACTTCTGAACAACAATAATAATACACCAACTAAAATATGAAAGCAATAGCTACAGCATAATGAAAACTTTTTCTCATACAATATTTATATTTGAGAACCTTGGCATATTGATAACAAGGGATAGCAATTTGTGCGTACAACACTCTTACTATATATAAATCAATGAATTGCAACCTACATAATTTGCAGCTTATACTTATATTCTATGCTTACATATGACCAGCAAATTACAATGCATAACCCCCTGTGGCTAGCTGAAACTTTGCAACTTCTAACTCACAAGCACAGTTGCTATGATGGAATCCTATGCAATGCCTTTATGATTTCAACACCGTGCAGAAAGTGATAGAACTGGTGCAATTGGGAATATGTTAGCTGAAACAATGCATACATCTTGTTTGGAGCAATTTGGAGCAATCTTTCATGTCTCAGCATCTTGCATCATTGCTGTGGACAACACTCCCATGGCATATGCATGGACCACAATTGTAACATTTATTAATAAATCCCTTCCAACTATAATAAGCTGTGGACTACTGGGATCACTTATAGTCGTCCTTCCATTGATATAAAATAATTCTTCTAAACAACAATAATAATACACCAACTGAAATATTAAAGTGATAGACAGCATAATGGAAACTTATTCTCATACAATATTCAGATTTGAGAACCTTGGCATATTGATAACAACGGATAGCAATCAGTGCATACAACACTCTTATTATCTATAAATCAATGCATTGCAACAAACATAATCTGCAGCTTATATTTTTATTCTGCACTTACATATGACCAGTGAATTACAATGTATAATTTCTCATGGCTAGCTAAAACTCTGCAATCTTAACTCACAGACCATATTTGCTACAATGGAATGCTATGCAATGCCTTTATGATGTCAACACCCTGCGGAAAGTTCTAGAACTGGTGCGATCAAGAATATGTTAGCCAAATCAATGCGTACATATTGTTTGGAGTAATCTTGCATGGCTCAGTTTCTTGAATTATTGCTGCAGACAATGCTCCCATTGCATATGCATGGACTGTGATCGTAACATTTATTAATATAGCTCCTCCAACTGTAATAAGCTCCAGACTGCTGTGATCACTTGTAGTTGTCCTCCATCTACTGAAAAATAGTAAATACTAGGTTGCACTAGAGATATAGTTTGATGCAGCTTACAAGATTGTCATCAATAGCAGTAAACATATAAACAACTCCCTTCAATCAGTTGTGATCACCCTTGAAATGTGTAAGGAATGTAATGGATGATCAACGTGTCAGTGATTAAATATGGAATAGTCTCTAAAATCAACAATGGAACTTCTTAATATTTACTTGTTAATCCAAATTGCCAAAACTCTGAAAATGTGGATGAAATTGCCAAATTTTAGCTCCAATGCAACCCCTATGTGGAGATGCCATAGACGGAGATGAGGGTTTTAGTCTCCAAGTCTAGAAATGGAAATCCAAGAGGGCTTTTGTCATCAAAGATCTCCAAGACAGCTAAGGAGTTTCGTCCTTCAATGCAAATTCAAACACAAAACTCCAAAGTGAAGAATGCCAAATGAAATCTCGACATCCAAATGAAGCCAAACACCATTTTTTTATACTCCTCCAAAACAGGCCCTTAAACTCAAATTTCCTTCCGAAGCATTTAAAAATACTTTTTAAATTAGTATAATAATATTATTAAGTTGCCCCTTAAATATAAAATTATTGGGCGCAACTCAAAATAATATTATTATTCTTTTAGTTCTGAAAAGGGGACATGACAGATTTCCTCTTCTCTTCTCTTCTATATTAGCATGCTCTTTGTATCTTCTAGTACTTTGAATTATTTGTTCCCTCACTTGTTTATGTAGTACTTGCATAACTTGTGCAAAATATTCTGCTTCAACACTCATCACACTAAAATTTATTGTATTTCTCAACTTTGTGACATGTCTGTAAAAAACCCTGCCTAATTTGTGCAATATTTTGGATGTCTTCAGTTTGACATATGATTCATTTTTTCAAACTTAACTTTTTGCAATGCATATATTATGACAGTAATTGAATGAAAAGCTTAAACAGATTTGATAATCAGATTCTACACTTCATTTCCTTTATATTTGACTGGCATGTAATGAGATATAAGAAAAGATGTAATGAGCCAAACTAGATTTGACTCAAAACCCCCAATTTTAATTCTTGAAATTCTCTTTGAAACCAACACAAGGTGGCTGGAAAGGTTTGCTCTGATACCACTGTGATGTGCCACACTCCGGTGATCCACTCTGCTACCACTGTAGTGATATACCGACCCTCTGCTGATTTGTTTTCACCGTGCTTGTAGGTCTGATTTTCTGTTTCCGTGATGTGTTTGTCTTTCTTGTGTTACTCGTGTTTGATGATTAATGCCAATGATATACATAAATTTAACAAGCATGTGCATATAATGGGAACACAAGATATACTAAACTAATTTGACAACTCAAATAATGACTTGGTTTACTTGTCAAGACACTTTCTTCATACATAATAGATTGCATCCAAGATATAACTTTCATTAGGTTTCAACGGATACATCAAATAACATAGATTTTAACTTACAGCCAAAATCACTGTGAATAGTGACTGCTACAGTACCCGCGCCCAAGCAAATGCTCATACAAAATTAAATACAAACTTTCCCTACCGATATCTTGATGGAAAAGCTTCTAAATAAGATGGCGCCCCTTTTAGGAAAGAAAGCAGCAACAATATGAAGGCGTTTTATTTCCTCCAAGCTGATCAAACCCTCAAGAAGGTGCGGCTGGCTGTAGATGAAGAAATCAGCTTTCAAAATCTTCCAAAATGCAAGAAACTACCTCAAGATGGCGAATGGAGATGCTGGCAGCAAAAACCCTTCCAAAAGATGCCTCCAACAGCTTGTAACCAGCAGATTCGAGCTCCAAAAAGCAGCAACAAGAATAAACCAGCACTTTAGGGTGGTCTTTCACACCTTCAAGATGCCAAATCCTAACTACAAGCCGAATCCAGGCTTACCCACTGCAGAAATCAGGAAACCCTAGTTTCCTTCTCTCCCAAACTCCACACTTCAAGTTTCAATCAGCAAACATAATCTCAAGCATGAAGAAGTTCGAACTTCCTCTCCTTTTCTTATAATTTGTCATTGAAACACTATTCACTTTAAAAAAACACTATTCATTAAAGTTATAACTTTTTCACTTAAGTGATGAATAGTAACTGAAAAATAGAATTTAACCCCTTGAACTAATAGGCACATGGCCCCCAAAGTCTGGAAAGGTGAAATGATGATGAAGATCAATGTTTCAAGCTCCCGTAACACGCCAAACGCGCAATTCCACCATGTCACCAAACTCCAGATACCAAATAAGCAAATTTCCGACCAGGTGCCCGGACAGGTGACCCTCTGACCAGAAACCTTAGCCTACGAGGGTCGATGTAATAGGCTAATCCACCACTCTGATGCACGTGAAATAATGGGGACATTACAAAAGATAAGCTACAGGTTTTTGCATTCTCGATCAGAATAATAACAAGAGGGCAGATTACATAGATTTTTGCACTCTTGCTATGCTACAGCAATACATACTTTGCATTTAAATCATTTTCTGTTCAATACATGAAAATGACAGCTAATGGAAAACTGATTACCCCAACCTGGAAACCGTGTTGTACCCAAAATAATTTTTTTGCTTCAATAAGGCATTTTGATAAAAAATGGTCAAAAACTTGTAAAATTGTTGTCAAAAGTCAAACTTAGGTCAAAATGTCTAAGAACGACAATTTGCTATTTTTAGAAATTTCTGAATGACAAACAAAGCATGAGGTTTTTCTGGGTTTTATGTCAAGAAGATACTTGCAAAATTTTGAAAATTTTGAAATTAGGGTTTCAGGGCCCTATTTTTAGAAAAACCCTAAAAATAGGATCTTTCCAGAAATGACTCAAAATGATTTTGATACGTTAATTCTTCGTCATGATCACATTGGTCAAGTCAGAATCATCAAAAAGTCAATTTTGCTCTGGTGGGTCTATTTCACTTTTCTAGGAGAAAAGCTAGGATCTCCGAGGTCATCAATGGCAGATGGCTAGTACCAGGTATCAAGATTTAAGCTTCAAACGCTCCACAGAAGAATCTATGGCAAAAGATGCTCGAAAGATGCTCAACGATGGAAGGGAATTTCAAAAGTTGAAAAATGCAAAAAATAAATTGTCTGAAAAAGGATGCCTTGTCACAAAGGAGATGCCTTTGCATTCAACTCCTTGGTCAACTTTTCAATGCCTATGCACATGAAGTGATGAAAGCAATCACAACGGGGAACACGGTCACGTCGTCGACAACACAGTTAACCCAATCAAGCAACACAGTGAACGTGAAGTACAAGGAGAGTAAAATTATCAGAAAATGACTAACACTAAAGCCAAAAGCACCCCTGCTAGCCAGAATTCAAGAGGTCAAATATAAATCTAATTGCTTCTGGATTTGATTGTGTGGTAGTAGATTTAAATTCATATGGATTGTGGAAATCTAATTACATTGAGGTCAAATATAGTTGTTAAGTTTTGTAGTGTTGGGGGTCTTCTTCAGAATTTTGCTAGCTTTTCGACGGATCATCAAGCAAGTTCAATAGATTCATCAAACACTGGCAAACGAAGTTAGAGGCAAAAGATGCTTCAATCAAGAGTCATAAAAAATGGCAGTCTATCAAGGAAAAAAGCGCCCCTATAGCCTAGGGGCACCCAAAAAAGAAACCATTCAGATGTCAATCTTTGGATTAGCCATCTCCAGATGATCTTCCTAGATTCAACTCAGCTTTGCAATGAATTTGTTCATCAGCTCAGAAGGCCTATCAAACGCAAGCAGCCATTGATCAAATGAGCACGTGAAACGAGGATAAATTGAAGTTCATCAGAGCAAAAGCGCTCTTGCTGGCCAGGGGTGCCCAACATTTTGAGCAACCAAATGTGATTTTTGTAGCTGTCTTCTCCAAGACATCTTCTCAGCATCCTTCCAGCTTCGCGATGAATCCAACAACCAGCTCACAGGACCTGTCAAATGCTTACAAACAAAGATCAAGCGAGAAATGCTAAAAGTCAAATGAAGTTGAAAACTGTGAAAAAATTAGCTAAGTATAGAGAAAAAGCACCCTTCTAGCAAAAGGCGCCCAACTTTTTGGAGGATCAAATTTAGCTTTTGGGTTTCACAGCTCCCAGCCAGTCCTTCTCAGTTACGATCAGACTTCGCAACGAGTCTGTCAGTAGATTCACCAAAGCAGTCAAACATCCAGCAACGAAGACCAAACTAGAGCATTTCGTTAGCAGCTGCAAAGTGGAAATTGTGTCTCAGAAGCACAAAAGTGCTCCTATAGGCCAGGGGTGCCTAAGACTTTGAACCTCCTAAAACAGTTTTCAGAGATTGCACAACCAGTCATCCTTTCCATGATTCTTCCATTTTTGCGATGGATTCAACATCCAGTCCACAGGAATCATCAATCACCGGCAGCTGCAGATCAAAGCACGAGAGGTCAAAATTGTAGAAATTGAAAATCATCTGAAAATTGGTTAACACTGGCAAGAAAAAACACCTAATCTCAAAAAGGCGCCCCAGAATTCAAGTCACCATAAGTCATTTTCAGGGTTTGTAGCTTCCAAGAACATCTCTTCACAGTTGATCCATCTCTGCAGTGAATCTGTCAGTCGAACCACAAGATCAATCAAGCAACCGGAATTCAGGATCAAACAAAGGCAGTTCATCACAGAAAAAGATGAAAATCTTCAAAAATATTCTAACACTTCCAAGACTTGGACGCCTTATCTCAAGGTGGGCCCAAGTTGTCTTCAGTTCACAATTTTTGAAGACTTTCTCTCCCTCAAGGCATCCCAAAATTTGGGGAAAACCTCCAATTAATAGTCAATCACGCAAATGATTCCTTCAATCAGGGTTTGGATGCCCTAAATAGTGCTTCCACCTCCAAACTCTATTTAACAAGCATTTGGGCGTCCTAATTCATTATTCTTGTAGGTTGACTTCAAATGCCAAACACATAATTTTATTCTCTATGGCATTTGAAGGATCAAACGATAGGGGTTTTCAATGTTCTTTGTATTTTCAAGAACAGGTTGCACAAAAGGACGTTTTTCCAGAGTTCATATCTCCAGACATCATTTTTTCAGAGGAAGCAATTCATAATCTTTAGCTTCTAGCGTTCTGGGTCCTTTTCTTTTTCATTCTTTTCCAAGATTGGAAATTTTTTCCCACAACTTCTACTTCTGTCTTAGGTTTTCTTGCATGCACAACAAAAATCGATCTTTTCACAAATCTAACCAACTGGGTTTGTTTAGCACTGAATTGGCCACAAAACCCATGTGCCAGAATTTTTCGGAAAAAATACCTCGTTGCCTCCAATTTTAGGGTTTCTGGAAAAAAACACCTTTTTTAGAAATTCACATTTTGGGTTTTCTTAGCATAGAGGCGCCTACAATACCCATGTCTTAGAATTTCTCTAGGAAAAATTCATGAGAGGTTGTTGCATGTCCAAGGAAAAGTCATTTTTTGAAAATCTGACATTCTAGGTCCATTCAAAAAGATATTCTCAACAAAACCCACGTCTCAGAATTTTTCGTAAAAATTGCCTCTCGGTGAAGCTATTTTTAGCCTCTGCAGAAAAAGTTGTTCAAGCATAGTCGAGTGCACAAACATTCTTCCAGTTTTTCAGTATGCAGTTCTCTCAAGTCGAATTCAAGACCAAATCGGTCTTGATTCACAATTTCGTGAGAACACTTGACACCGACTTACATCAAGTGAATCTGGTGGTTGATTTGGACAAATTGACAGGCATAGACACTCAAAGTCTACGAATTCCATATGGTTTCATACCTCGTATATCTGATTGCCTTTCAAGGCCAATTTAGAGGGTTGGATACCGTTGGAACTTTGGGTGTGCAGCGAGATTATGAGCATTTCTCACAGCTAGAGTGTTCATAGTCTAACTCCACAGTTTCCTCATGCAATACTCTTCCATTGAGAAGAATCAAGAAAAGCGTTAGAAGCATAAAGCTGCAGAAGAAACAGAGGTCATCACTCCAGTTACAGAGCCGCCAAATTACCAACCAGTGAATTGCCAATTGAAGCATGCAAATATTTCTAGGAATAGAACTCAAATTGCTGACAAGCAGTGTACTGCCAGTTGAGGCATGTGACATTCTTCAAGGATAAAATTTAGATCAGCGGTTAACTTGATGCCTTTTCCAACTTAACTGACTGTCCTCTTTTCATGCATGTCTATCCTTGGAGATATTTATTGTATAGTTGGAGTTAGTTTTAGTTTTAGAATCAGTTAACTGAGGTAGTCTTTCCAGTTAATTGTTAGTTATCTTTGTTTAGACGTAGGAATAAATCTTGCTGATTGGCAAGAACTGATTGTTAACACAAGGATATTTTAGGGTTCCCTACTCTTGTGTTTGTCTATAAATAAGAGCAACCTTGCTCATTGTATTTTAACTATTATTACTATGTATAACAAAATTGCTGCGCCTTTGTCCTTCAAGCTTTGCTAAAGTCAATATTTGTTCACTTTGTTCAGTGTATTTTGGTAGATTGTATGTTGTATGTTGGTCTTCTTCATACAATTTTCTGTCCCAAAATGTGTAATCATTGATTGAGTTTGAGGAAATAAATCAAAAGTACAATGAGCCTTTGATCCAAAGTCTCAAGATCTTTCAATATTGTTGTTTCTATAATCTTTATTTCAATCTACACCTCGAAAGAGCAATGAGCCTTCAAGGGAATTTTGAGATCAAGTTTATTAGTTGATGTTTTGTTCTTATAATCTTTATTTCAGCCTACACCTCGAAAGAGCAATGAGCCTTCAAGGGAATCCTGAGATCTAGTTTATCATTTGATGTTTTACTTTCATAAACTTTATTTCAGCATACATCTGAAAGAGCAATGAGCCTCCGGATGCGTTCTAAGAACAAGTTTTTCTAAGTTAGCCAAAATCATTCCCCGTTTACTTTTAAATCCTCTTGTTCTGAATTTACTCGAGGAGATAGAAGCGTTATAAGTTTAGGCCTAGTTGTAGTTGAAGTTACGAAACCAGAGAAAACCTCAACTGCAACGCAAAGAGTTTTATAACCTTGTGCTCTCAGCTGAGTTAAAAAGATAGGAATTTAGTTTACATTTCTTTTTATGCATAAACAACAAAAGAGGGAGCTTCCCCTCCTAATTTGAAGAGCATTCTAACTGTGCATAGCTGTTTGTTTCCAATACGCACACCAGAGGTGTGAGTTGAAACACCAACACAACGCTAGGTCTTTAATGAACAACAGCCTCCAGCTCTCACATGGAGACGATACAAGGTCACGCAGGGTATATAAATGCTGCTACTGAGTCTGGAAACCCATGCCAGCCTTGAGTTGTTCCCACGCCACCACTTAGAATGCCCACGCAAGGAGATAGGGAGGGTGTTGGAAGAAAGAGAGGTTTGCAACCTCTTTAAACTGCCTTTGACTCCAAGAAAGACCCACGGCCCTTGCCACGTATACCCAACATGCCCAGCTTAGAAGGAACCCCAACGCAGGAGGTAAAGGAACATTCCACGACCTTCAGGGAAACTGTGAACAACATACAAAGAACGCCCAGTTTAGACAACAAAATTACAATAAAGTCCATGCCTAGGTTTGTAGCAATAATTCCAATAGACCATGACTTGCATAGGAAATAACTATCCACATCACAAACACTGAATATTTAGAAGTATGATGCCTATTTGATATGTAATCCTCCTTGAATCTGATTGCCAACCCTCAGCCACAAGCAATAGAACTAAATATATTGTTTCTTTCCAATTTTGTCTCCACAGGAGACTCACAAAATTGCCATAGATGCCCAACTGGAAAGCTTGAGTGATTTTCCCTTCGAACCAGCTAGGGTGGAATTGTTTCACCACCGAAATTGGTGCCCTAGGGTTTCTCTTCCCCAAGACCAAGAACTCCAAGAAGCTCTCCAAAAGTGAAAGTGAGATAATAAATCAAGCATAAAGCAAATAAGCTCAGAAATCCACTTTTATATCCTTCACTTTATTTACCGCTCAATAAAATAATAAAGTGACTTTATAAAGTTAATTTTTAATTTATTCCAAAAGTCACTTTATAACCCTTTTAACTAATTATTTAACATTACCCTTTTAAATGTACTTTTCCTGCTAGGTAATATTAAAAAATTAAATAAATTAATTCCCTTTTTCCCGACTATAGTCTACGGGAATTAAATAGGCTAAAATGTCTGTCAGGGTGATCATTGAGAAGGGGACATTACAATCCTCCCTTTCTGAGATTGCTTGCCCTCAAGCAACTGTAAATTGAGATACTGCAGTATCTATTCTCCTTCCCAATTTGCATCCTCTACTGGAAAGTCTCTCCATTTAATCAAATATTCCTTGATTACCTTGTTCCTCAATCTCCTCTCTCTGGTATCAACAACCTCCTCGGGCACCAACATCAAATGCTCCTCCTCATCCAACAAAGGTAGCTCTATTGATGAAGTAACTTGCTGCCCTAGTGCCTTCTTGAGGCATGAAACATGAAAAACATTGTGAATTTTGCTATTCTCGGGCAACTCTAACTCATAGGCTACTTCCCCCACTCGCCTAGTTATCCTATAGGGACCATAGAACTGTGGCTTCAATTTATCTACACTACTTTTCTTAAGCGAAGACTGCTCGTAGGGTTGCATTCGTAAGAAGACCAAGTCTCTTACCTCAAAACCGCGCTCAACCCTGTCCCTGTCTGCATAGGTCTTCTGTTGATTTTGCACCACCTATAAGTTCTCCTTAAGAGCCTTAAGAATATCTTGGCTCTCTTGTATCCAAGCCTTGGCTTTGGGAGCCTTGCTTTCCCCAAAAGCCAAATCTAGAAATGAGGGTGCATCATAACCATATAATGCATGGAAGGGTGTCATAACAATGGACATGTGGTAAGTGGTGTTGTAGCAATGTTCTCCTAAATACAACCACTTTACCCATGCCTTCTGCAGTCCCAAGACATAGTTACATAAATACCCCTCCACCCATTTATTCACTATCTTGGTCTAGCCATCTATCTAGGAGTGGTAACTTGTACTTGGAGTCAACTCGGTACCTGCCAATCTAAACAACTCTTGCCCAAACGCACTAAGGAACTTGTTGTCACTGTCACTAACTATATACTTCGACAACCCGTGAAGTCTAAAAACTTATCTGAATAACAACTCTGCTACCTACAATTCCTTGTATTCTGAAGAAATCGCAAAGAAGTGAGAGAATTTCGTCAATCGATCTACCACAATATAGATGAAGTCCCTGCCATGAACCTTAGGTAGACCTGTAATGAAATCCATAGATATGCTCTCTCACTTCTGTTTAGGGATAGGTAATGGCTGCAATAACCCCGGAGGATGGGTATGCTCCGACTTGTTCTGTTGACAAGTTGCACACTCCCTCACAGACTGCAACACATCATCCTTGAGGCCCTTCCAAGAGAACCTCTCTCTGATCTACCTATATGTTTTGAAGTACGCTGATGCCCTGCTAATGGAGTAATATGTGTAGCCCTCAAAATCTTCTCCTTAAGCTTGGATTTTGGCACCAAATATATATTATCCTTGTAGTAGATGATATCATCTACCACCTTATATCGATCATCCTGGACCTGCCCATCCATCAACTCGCAAGAAAACTTATTCTTGGAGTACTCTACTAGGAGGTGATATTTCCAATCAGCTGAAATCTCTACAAGGGAACATGCCGCTGGTTTCCTGGAGAGGGCATCTGCAACTATGTTTTTCTTTCCCTTCACGTACTCAGTATCAAAGTCGTAGGCTTGTATTTTGCTGACCCACCTTTGCTGCCTCTTGTTTAAATCATGTGGCTCCAAGAAATACTTAAGATTGTTGTGGTCGGTCCTCACCACAAATCTCCCACCTTTCAGGTACTACCTGAACTTTGCCAATGCATGCATAATGGCGAGCATCTCCTTATCATAGATACAATATAATCTCTCAGGCCCCCTCAACTTACGGCTCTCAAATGCAATCGGATGCTTGTTTTGCATTAACATTGCTCCTATGCCCTCACTCGATGCATCACACTTCAATATGAAAGGTTTTGTAAAATCAAGAAGTGCTAGTATAGGACAACTGCTCATCACCTCCTTAAGCTTATCAAATGCTCTTTGAGCCTCCTTTGACCATTTAAAAGCCCCTTTCTTCGTAAGATCTGTCAATGGTGCACCTAACTTTGAGAAGCCCTTGACAAAGCATCTATAATAACTGCATAACCCAAAGAACCCGTGTAGCTTTGTAAAGGGACTTAGGCAGTGGCCAATCTAGAATCGCCTGTATCTTCTCCTGGTGTACCTATAACCCCTGTGCACTAATCACATGTCCTAAGTACAAAATCTCTTTCATGCCAAATTCACACTTCGATGCCTTAGCATAGAGAGACTAATCACCCATGATGCCCAAAACCTCATCTAGTTGTTTCAAATGGTCATCCCAAGTCTTACCGTATATGAGAAGATCATCAAAGAACACCAATAAATACTTACGTAGCTGCTTGTTGAGTATATGGTTCATACAAGACTAGAATGTAGCAGGTGCATTGGCTAAACCGAAGGGCATGACCAAGAACTCATAGTGCCCATAGTGCCCATATATCCTGCTCTCGTACTCTAATATGATGGTACCCTGATCGAAGATCAATCTTCGAAAAGTAAACTGCCCCATGCAATTCATCAAGTAACTCTTCGATCCTAGGTATAGGGTACATGTTCTTAATTTTTTTCTTGTTCAATGCCCAATAGTCTATACACATACGCATTATCCCATCCTTCTTAACTAGGACTACAGAAGAAGCGAATGGGTTAGAGCTAGGTCTAATGTGGCCCATGTCTACCAACTCCTTAATTGCCTTCTCTATCTCATACTTGAATTTCTTAGGATGTCTGTAAGGAGTAGTTATGATGGGTTTAGCTCCCTCCTCCAACTCAATGGTGTGCTCAAAACCCCTGTCAGGAGGTTTCCTTGGAGGTATCTCCCAAAAAATGTCATGCTTACCCAACAATGACTGGATATCCACATGGTATGGTTGGCTGCCATTCAGAGTCTCCTTGGACGTGATCAAACACTTCGCTGCCCAAGCAACATCCCCATGTCTAAAAGTACTCTCCATGCGCTTAGCTAACACTATCTTTGGAGAACCATTGGCCATACACCTTAGCACAACCTTTTTTCCATCGGCTACCCTGAACTTAAGCTCCATGGTCTAGAAGTTCTGTGAGTACTTCCCCAATGAATGGAGCCACGGTATACCCAATATAGCATTTGTATCACCTACGTCAACTACATAAAAGTCATCTATATCAGTGTAGTTGCCTAAAGTCACACCCAGTCGAGGAACCCTCTGTGTGCAAGTCATGCTAAATCCATCTGTCACCATCACATTGAATCCCTCAAAATCCTTTGTAGGTATACCTCTCTTAGTCACTAGAGCTAAATCTATGAAATTGTGGATTGCCTCACTATCAATCAGAATAGTAACACACTGCCCCTATAATACTCCCCTAACTCTGAAGGAATTGAATCTGGGAGTACCTAATATAGTAGCGATAGCTCCACTTTTAGTCTCCACATGTGGCTGCTCATCCTTTGAACTACCATCATTGCTGCCCTGTACCTGTTTTGCCTCTCCATCATCCTCACTATCTAAAAGAACCTCAATATAGTGTATGTAATGTCCCCTTCTCGAGCATGATCTTTCCAGTGACCGTTGGCCTATTCCGGAGACCCGTAGGCTACTCGAAGGGTAAAATTAGGGTTTCCTATTTTTAAGGATGTCTTTGCTCGGAGTTGGTGGATTCAATGGCGGATTCTTTCTGGGTTTTCAGAGAGCTTCGCAGTGGTATGTTCATTTTGGCATTCTGAGCATTTTCTGGAATTTACTATTTTTAGTAAATTCTATTTTTGGCAGTTTTACAGTTGGGTTCAGCATGGTTGACTTCCTACTTCAGTTTGATCAGTTGGCTTGCTCATTTATGGCTTCGGGGCACAATTGGAGAGATAAGTTGAGCTATTTAATTAAAAGTCACGTTTTAATGTTATATTTTAACGTTGACCCCTTGGCCTAGTCTATTGACTTTATGTTGTTTTGAAAAGTGGTCTTTTTGAGGGTGGCGCCTTCATTAAAGATTATTTTATATTTTATATTTTACCCAAAGTCAAATCAAGCTATAAAGTGGACGCATTTATTAAAGTATTGATTTTATTTAAAAAGTCAATATTGAGCTTGAAGGAAATGGACGCCATCTTTGCAAGAGATTAGGGTTTTTGACTTGAAGAGGAGTTTAGGGTTTCGAGAAGTCAACGAGAAATTATAAAAGGAAGACTTTGATCATCATTTGGGCATCTTTTATCTACAGGAATGTTATGCTGCCGGATTGGCTTTGGGATTGCTTCGAGGAATGAAGGCCTCCTAGCTTGGGCATTGCTTCTCGCTTGAAAGATAGCGACTAGTGGTGAGATAGTGTAGTTTGAATGTTTTATTGTGAGATTTCTGCATTTTTAGTCTTTGTGAGGATATGTAAATCAGTTTTATGCATATTAGTGGTTTTCTGGAGTTGCACATTCATTGTAGCAGATTGATGTTTTTAATCATAAGTCATAAAATACACAAAGAGTCGTTCTGGGTATTGTCTCATTGGTTTTCTCTGTTGGAAGCGACCCTTCATGAATATTTGCAGATTTTAATATGAAGCGTATGATTTTATAAAGCAAATCCGTCATTCCTTGTAGGGCGCACTTTCTGGAGTGCCTCGGGATCCGTGTCATTAATTAATAACCATTTTTAGATGCCATTTCTTATTACTAAGTTAGGCGCCATCATTTTGAGGGTCTATTGCATTAGATTTGAGATCATTTGGGTGAGAAATGAGAGAGATATGAGCATATGAGTGAATTCCTAGGTTGCTGGTTTTTAATTTAAAAGTGCAGATTTGTGGAAAAACAGAATTATTATTTGATCATTGAGAGATTTATTGAACTGGCATCTCTAATCAAGCCACAGAGAGTTCTTATATGATGTAATGCTAATCTTTCAAATTCCTATGCTCTTGGCAAGCGAATTCTCTATCATTTTGTAAGCTGACAGTAGTACTGACAGCAGTTCTTTCATCTTGCTTAATCATGTTTTGTAATGCTCATATTTACATTTTGTAATTGCAATTGTATTTCTTTATCTCCGCCCTATGGTAGCTCCTTACCCACTCTGGGTTAGAAAGCACATTCTGGGTGTCGAGTACTTTCAGCATTATAGTTATTTCTTTCAAGCATTGTAATTTCTGTTATCTCCGCCATATGGTCGCCTCATTTCCGTATTGGAGTGAGTAGCACATACTTGGTGTCGAGTGTGCTTTCAGTACATTAGATTCAGGGATCCTCTGACCATATGCTCGCCATCATCGGCGCCATTCTTGGTTAGAGTTCTTGCATAAGCATTTTGATTTAGATCCTCTGACCAATGCTCACACCTTGCCCACATCGGGATCCTGGTGTACATTCTGGTTAGAGTTGCTTCAGCACGTTTTGGTTTAGCTGCTAACCTTAACGGGTGCATTGGTTTGTAATCTGCAATTTGAAAAAGTAAAAAATTTGGCTCGGAATATTTCAGTGTACCTTCCCTTTACCCATGCATCTGTGTCCAAGGCTCCTTACAGCTGAAACAAAGCTTTTTCCTCCTCAAATCCCTACGAGCTATAAAGTGCCTTGCCATAACTGAAGCAAAAACCCTGATTTTCTGCCTTTGAAATTTTGACAAACACTTTGCTTGCAACTTCCAACTTGCTGATAATAAGTTTCAGTTTGTTTTGTTTTTTATTTGATGGGTGCAAATGATGAATAAATGCTTGTAAATATCTTCTAAGATGACTATGCAAATATCTAAAATGAAGATACAACACTTTTTGTAATTTCAGATGCAAATACATGACCAACCTATGAGAAACGCATACCTTTAGCTACTAGACATTTTTACAAACACTTTGAATGCAAGTTACATAAGAGAATATCAACTTGGCATTTTGTCATACACTTTGAATACAAGCTCAATATGCTGATGTGAAGGTAACTATTTGGCATTTAATCGAACAGTTGGCAGCCAACCATCAACTAATATTATGATGTCTTCAATGAAGATTACAATGCTGATAATGTCAAACTGTGACTCCTATATTCAGACTTGACTGAAATTAAATAAACTACCGACTACATTACAACTTGACTGAGATGACAATGCAATGGCTGTCATTAACAGCAAATACAATAGATGCCTATGTCTGAAAATGCAAGTGTCTATGCAGCTATTTTTCTACAGCAACAATCCCCTGAACATTTCATTATTTTCAAGCACTACATGATGGAATGGAGAACCTTGGAAATTCGCCATTTGTATGAAGTTGCAGACTTGAAGAAAATATTCAAACTCTTCAAAGAGGATGTCCTTTTTGTTCCAACAGATGCCAAAGTCTCCCTTAATGCCAAGCGCACCACTTAGAAGCCAAATCAAAAATTTTAGTGAGCCTTGTGTTGCAGATCGAACCTTTTCTCCATGCTGATAGCCGCCCCTGAAGAATGTTGCAGCGATCTGTGGTGAGCAAATTCAAATCCCTTGTGAATAGAATGCTTCTCAAGAGTGCAAAATCGTCCTTCTATAATCTGCAAGTAGATGTCTTTAGCTTCTCCAATCAGATTCTTCAACTTCATCACATAAACTCCAAACTGAAAATAACTTCACTAAAAATCTGAGAATGATGTGCTCCAATTGATTTTACCCAAAATTGGCCAAAGGCCACTAATTTTTCCAATGAAGTCCAAAGTGAGAAGTCTGAAGTAACTCCTCCACAATTCCAAACTAGGGTTGATATTTCACAACCGAAATTGGAAGTAACCATTTAGGTTTGGTCTCTCACAAACGAAGACTTGAAATCAATAAGCTAAGCATTCAGCTTCAACAGTGTAGTAGAAAAGGTGTATTCAACTCAAGATGTCCAAATGCATAGCCCAAGCTTCTTTGTAATGTCCCCATTTTAGCTGACATTGTTTATTGAGGAGTGAGCCTATCATTTTGACCCTAGTAGGCTTATGGATGTGATTAGAGGGTTGCTTTTGGCAGTTATCCTGAGTTTTGGGACTTTACTCCATCAATTGATTCAGGTTTGGGCCTTGGCAAAGACTCACAGAGTGATTTTCAGGCACTTACTATTTATAGTAAGTCAGGCAGACAGGGGTTACTATTTCTGGCAGGGCACCTGGCTTAGTTGGCAATCTCAGTTTCGACCCAGTTTGACAGTTTGTTGAGCAAACAAAGAATAATGGAGCATTTAATAATAATTAAATAATTATTATTATGACTTTATATTATAAAGTCAATTAAAGGAAATATTAATTAATTAAATGGCTTATTATAAAGTATTTTATAACTTTATAATATAAGGGAGATATTATTATTAAATGAGTATTTATTACTCATTTAAAAAGGGACGCCATTTATTAATTAATGAGCCTAAGTTGAAAAGGGCGAACTAAATAATATTAAATGCATTTTAAGTTGCTTTTTTGGAGGGTCGAACTTGTGAAGAGAGTATTTATTTCACCAAAGACAAATTGAAATCATTATGATATGATTATTCAACTTTGTCTTTTATTGAGAGCTTTGGAGTTTGTGAGAAACAAGGGTTTCTGCAGATTACCGGCCATTGGAGAATGAAAACTCTTCGATGTGCAGCAATCTGAGGTTGTGAGAGATCGGCTAAAGAGTGCTATCAGAGTGGCTTCATTCAGGAGCCATACTTGTGCAAAATTGGTGAAGTTTCAGAAGATTTCAACAGGGGTTTGAAGATTATCGAAGGATAATTAATTGCAGACCTGTAGCTTCTTTCTTGGCAGCCATTCTATATCAAATTTTAAATGTTTAATTGCTGCTACAGTACACGCTACAGTACCCGCGCTACAATGATCTGCTACAGTACCATTGTGAATAGTGGTTCGCTACAGTGGCATGGTGAATAATAAAGCAAGGGTTTAATATTGATTTGTTCTCTGTTTCTTATGCAAATTGACCATCTTCAGCTGTTCATGCCTGGCTGCGAATAAAATCAGGTTTTTTAATTCATAAATCAGCTGTCTTTTTGTATGCATGTATGCCTTTTTATATTGTAAGAATTCAATTAATAAAAGGAAGGCATTTGCAGCTCATTGGTATCAAGTGTGCTTAGATATTAGCATATTTTGTTGATTTTTCATTATCTGGCATCATTTTAATTTAAAAACCAGCAAAAACATTTATGAGCAAAACTCATTGAAAAACCACAAACCATCAAACTCAGCAAAACTTTACTATTTAGTATAGATTGGGGTTTAGAGACACCAGGTCTCTTACATTCTTCTTATACTTTTCATACCTCATCACTAAGAAGCTTCTAGAATAAAATATTATTTTATTTCATTAAGTGACTTTTTGATATTATTTTATTTTTAGTCACTTTATTATTAAATTAATTAAATATAAAGTCACCTTATGATATTGTATTTTTAGGATAACTTTATAAATAATTAATTTAATATTTTATTTAATTAAATTAATCAATTAATCATCCATATGAAATAACAAATACTTGGATGACTTAATTAATTAAATTAATTAAATTAATGTGTCTCCAAATCGGGGACATGACACGAGCCTTGTCATCTAACTTGTCCTTCTTGGGCCACTCCTTCTAAAAGGGCTTTTTATCTTTGTTCTTTTAAGGAGTAAATGGTTTAGATGGAAATTTACTCTTAGGCACTGAATGCTCCATGTCACATGCTCGTATGATAGCATCCTGAAGTGACTCAGGTTTGAAAGCCTTGATCCAACCACATAGTGGCTCAGATAGACCCTCAATGAAAAGAATGATCAATCTGTGCTCCGACACATTAGATACCATAACCGAGAGTCTCTGGAACTTAGAAATATATGCATCCACAGTACCACTCTGCTTGAGCTGTGCTAACTCCCTGAACTGCAATTTTGGATCCTTCTAGTCAAACCTATCCATTAGCTTTTGAGTGAAATCCAAATAGGATGTGATGCTAGCATGCCCCAAGGTGACTAACCCATGGTACCACCACTCGTGGGCCTACCCCTCTAAATGTAACGTGGCGTACTTGATGGCTTCAAACTCCAACATAGGGTTGAGTTGGAAATAGGTGTCCAACTTCTAAACCCAAGATCTAGTTGTGCATTTACTCAAGCCATCGAATGAAGGTATAGACAGTTTGCTCACCTTATGCTACAAATCTTGATTTTGAGGGTCCCTATTATGATCCCTTGGCCTATTTCTATATTTTATAACACAAAAGTCCTGTAAGGTCATCGCTGCATGAAACTCGTCACCAAGAGACCGATACTCCCTCAAGTAATTTGCGAATCCTTTGCCTTGTGCTTGTTGTCCCTAATTACCAGCTAGTTGCCTCCCAAAAACTGAGGCATAAGGGGTCTAGGAGTCACCCTACTTGCTGCACTAGTGTGGCTTTGAGCAGGAATATGAATATTACTCCCTTCACCATTGTTTTCATTATTTCCATTGTCACCATTATGCCCAATTGTACCTCCTGTACCATTGTTTCCAATGTTATTACAATCAGCCATCAATTGAGTGAGGAGCTAGACTACCTGTTGTTGACTCTAGGCAAGGTCATTCAAAATCTACAAAGTGCTACCTTCAGGCGGTTCACGCCTATCACCCATATTTTCTTCTTCTGATGATTCTAAATCAAATATACTACCCAAAGCTCTTTCTCTTTCCCTTCTACTCCTATAGGTTATGTAGGCTTGATCTTCCGGATCCATAAATAATCATGTAATTGAAATTTCTGAAACTAAACTTGTAACCCAAAACACATAGGCTGGCAGGAAGACCAGCTTTGATACCACTGTAAAAACCCCTGCCTAATTTGTGCGATATTTTGGATGTCTTCAATTTGACATATGATTCATTTTGTCAAACTTAACTTCTTGCAATGCATATATTATGACAGTAATTGAATGAAAAGCTTAAACAGATTTGATAATCAGATTCTACACTGCATTTCCTTCATATTTGACTAGCATGTAATGAGATATAATCAGAGATAAGCTAATGAGATTTGATAATCATATTTGCATTCTCAATCAAAATAATAACAGAGGGAAAATTACATAGATTTTTGCACTCTTTCTATGATACAACAATACATACTTTGCATTTAAATTATTTTTTGTTCAATACATGACAATGATAGCTAATCGAAAACTGATTACTCCAACCTGGAACCCAACGCTAGGTCTAAAATGAACAAAAGCTGTTATAAGCAAGGGAAACTCAGAAATATGACCACGTACAGTCCTGGTAGCTTTAGGAGACCCCTCACACAGTCATAAGCAGCCGCTAGCTCTCACATGGAGATGATGTAAGTTCACACAATGTATATAAATGCTGCTACTGAGTTTGGAAACCCACGCTAGCCTTGAGTTGTTCCCAAGCCACCACTAAGAATGCCCACACAAGGAGATAGGGAGGGTGTAGGAAGAAAGAGACGTCTGCAACCTCTTTGAACTACCTTCGACTCCAAGAAAGACCCACAACCCTTGCCACATATACCCAACATGCCTAGCTTAGAAGGAACCCCAATGCAGGAGGTAAAGGAACATTTCGCGACCTTCAGGGAAACTATGAACATCATACAAAGAACGCCCAGTTTAGACAACAAAATTACCATAAAGTCCACGCCTAGGTTTGTAGCAATAATTCCAATAGACCATGACATGCACATGGAATAATTGTCCACATCACAAACATTGAATATGCAAAAGTATTGATGCCTATCTGATATGTAATCCTCCTTGAATTTGGTCGCCAACCCTCAACCACAAGCAATAGAATTGAATATATCATTTCTTTCCAATTTTGTCTCCGTAGGAGACTCACAAAATTGCCATAGATACCCAATTGGAAAACCTGAGTGATTTTCCCTTCGAACCGGCTAGGGTGGAATTGTTTCACCACCGAAACCGGATGCCCTAGGGTTTCTCTTCCACAAGACAAAAGAACTCCAAGAAGCTCTCCAAAAGTGAAAGTGAGTGAAACACGGGGAAATAGGTTCACCAAAATTGGAATGGTAACAAGGGGCATGATGCACCTATCTTCCTTAGTTCATTAGGAAAAAGAGATCCCCTAGGGCAAGATTGACTTTCAACACTTAGGTGAGTCAATCTTGATGGAGATCTTGTTGTTTTCTTTATGATTGAGGGTGGGGTAAATCAACCTGAAGTGTACTTTTGGGAGATAAATGAAAAATACCAAATGATTGCAATTATGCAATGTAAAACATGAATCATCAATTTAAAACCTTAATCTATCAAAATCAACAAACTTCCGACAGATTTGAGAAGGTTAGGAATTTATGCACCTATCACCAAAAGACTTTGCTAAGTGTCCTCTTGGGACAGATTCAGGCGAATGAGTCTTTTTAGGGCTTTTCTGCTCAACTTTCAAGGTCCTTTGGAGGTGGATCTAAGCTTTTGTTTGCCCCAGGTTTCACTATTGGAAAGTCGGATGAAATATGCTAACCAATTTTTTGAAGGAATAACACAAAATAACCAGCAATGGATGATTGGATTAGCGTTAGCCTCAAATACAAATCTGAACTTGAATGGAAGATACTGAACTTAAACTGAAGAAACTGAACTTGAATAGAAGAACTACTCAACGTCAAGAATGTGCACTCAAGATCCCACTGAGGGCGAGGTGCTAACATATGACGGAGTTTAAGAAATTGAAATTATGAACTATTAGGCGGATAACCAGCCATGAGAGAACAATTCCACGCTACCACCAAACAGTGGGGGGAAAAGATTACAAATAAAGCAATTCATCCGCTGCGGCGGGCATCCACAATGCTGTGGGGATTCACCACTATGAGTGGGTATGAGATATTACAATTAAATTAACCTCACTGGCGGTAAACCATCCAGGGGACTTATGTGAGAAGAAACAGAAAGAAATTGCAGCAAATTAAACTGGAACAGTACTACTGTTTACAGTTTGTACAATGTGGAATAAGCTGCAAATTACATAAGGAATATAGAATTCTTCATACACAAGATTAAGAGATGATTTTCAATGATATTTTAACCCTCTAACAGCTGCTAATAAATCAGAAATCAGAACTTCAACAATCTGATGTAAAAACAGTAAACTGGAAATTACAATCTGCAACTGTGAGAATCAAGTAAATTATCATAACTCACTCAAATCTCCTCCGAATGGCGTGAAACGAGTTGCAAATGCACCTTACAAGTCTGGCGCCCAAGTTAGAATCCAGAAACAGCAATCAAAGTCTCCACTTTATTTGGCACGAATCCCAAGACATCATTAAATGGTACGGCCCTTGAGGAAAATCGATTTTGCAATATAAAATTGAATACTTGGAAATAAATTCCCAAACTTTGTGAAAGGTGGCGCCTTCAGTTGACTAATGCATGGCCAAAGTACCCAGAACAGAATAAAATTCGCTTTAGAAGTTATGAACAAAACTCAGCTTCAGCTGTGTAAAAACCAGGAACTTCAAAACTGTAGAATTCACCAAAATTATCAACCTTTATTGCTCAATCTGCTAGTCTGTTGTGAGAGCAGCAATGTTCCAACTAGGTGTTATATTTCAAACACGAAATTGGGAAGGGGCTAGGAGGTAGCATCCTCGAAGCAATAGCAAAATGTCCATAGTCATTTTGACAGCATAACAGTAAGGTAATTGATGGATAACCCATGTTGGAGTCATGTCTTCATTTTATAAGAATTGAGAAACTCTTCAACTTCCTCAATGGTACGCCAACAGACAACTATTTGAATTCTCCTCATTTTCAAATTTCATAAAATAATATTCCTCATAAAGTGGCATCCCTTTTTCCTCCAAGCATAACTTCAAAAATATAAAATATTAATATCTCCTTATGACAAGGCGTACCCTTCAAGTCCCTTTCTTTAAAACAACTTACAAGTTGTATCCTTAGGCCAAGGGGTGGTCAATTGAAAATTATAACACTTATGCCAATACTCAGCAATTTTCATCAATTAAGGCTTGAGAGGAAAATATTGAAACAATCAATAACATGCTTAACTGAAGTGATGATTGAAGACAACCAACTGCATACTGCCACAACTAGCATTTACTAAAAATAGTAAATAATATGAAATGCTACAAAAGCCAAGCCCAAGAAACCCTAATTTCCACCTCATTCCAGTCTACGGGTTCCGGAATAGACTGAAGAATACCAATGCTGATCACTGATGAGAAGGGGACATTACAGTCCGCCCTCCTCGAAATTGCTTGTCCTCAAGCAATTGCAAAGATGGATGCAACAAAATCTGTTCACCTTCCCACGTAGCATCTTCAATAGGCAAATTCCTCCATCTAATCAAATATTCTTTGATTGTCCTTTTTCTCAAAGAACGTTCTCTAGTGTCAAGGATCTCTTCTGGAATCAACACTAAATGACCTTCCTCATCCAATGGAGGTAATTCTGATGTAGCCACAACATTGTGTCCAATTGCCTTTTTGAGGCGAGACACATGAAAAACATTATGTATTTTGCTTTCAGCTGGAAGTTCCAACTCATAAGCAACTTCACCAATCCTTTTGGTGATTTTGAAAGGACCATAAAAGCGTGGCTTCAACTTTTCTGCACCACTCTTCTTGAGAGAAGATTGTCTATATGGCTGAAGCCTCAAATAGACCATGTCCCCAACTTCAAAAGACCTTTCCACACGCTGCTGATCAGCGTATAACTTCTGCTGATTTTGAGCTTGTTGCAGATTTTCCTTAAGAGTTTTCAAGATGTCTTGGCTTTGTTGTAACATATCCAGTGCTTGTGGGGCTCTACTATCACCAAACACTAAATCAACAAAGTTAGTAGCCTCATAACCATAAAGTGCCTTAAAAGGAGACATCTTAATTGACATGTGATAAGAAGAGTTGTAACAATACTCTCCTAAATGAAGCCATTTAATCCAAGCTCGCTGCTGTCCTGAAACATAGTTCCTTAGGTAGCCCTCTAACCACTTGTTAACAATTTCTGATTGCCCATCTGTTTGTGGGTGATAACTTGTGCTTGGAGTAAGCACTGTCCCACTCAATCTGAAGATCTCCTGCCAAAAAACACTTAGGAACTTGCTGTCCCTATCACTGACAATTGTTTTAGGCAACCCATGCAAACGGAACACCTCTCTAAAAAACAACTCAGCCACTTGAGCTGCTGTAAATGAAGTGGTAACAGCAAAGAAATGAGCAAATTTCGTTAGTCTATCAACCACAACAAATATACAGTCACGTCCTTGCACCTTGGGCAACCCCGTGATAAAGTCCATGGCAATACTTTCCCACTTCTGATTTGGAATAGGCAAGGGCTGAAGTAAACCAGCAGGAAAAGAGTGTTCATTTTTATTCCTTTGACAAATAGGACACTCTCTAATGTAATTCAAGACTTCATCTTTCAAACCTTTCCAAGTGAATCGTTCACGAATCTGCTTGTAAGTCTTGAAAATCCCTTGATGACCAGCAAGGGGAACATCATGAAAAGATTGTAGAATCTTTTTCTTAAGCTTAGATTCTTGTACTAAAAAGATTCTATCTTTATAATAAATTAATCCATCAACCAACTTAAACCTTTCATCAACCAATTGACCTTCTAACAAGCTGGTTGCAAACTGATTCTTAACATAATCAGCAGTAATTAATTCTTTCCAATCTGCTGATAACTCACAAATTGACTGCAAATGAGGCCTTCTAGAAAGTGCATCAGCAACTATATTATTTTTTCCTTTGACGTATTCAATGTCAAAGTCATATGCTTGGAGTTTACTTACCCATTTTTGCTGCCTTTCATTCAATTCCTTTTGGCGCATAAAATGTTTAAGACTGTTGTGATCAGTCTTAACAACAAATTTACTTCCCACCAAGTATTGACGGAATTTAGACAAAGCATGCATGATGGCAAGCATCTCTTTGTCATAAATAGAGTAAGTTTTTTCTGCCCCTCTCAACTTTCTACTCTCGAAGACAATAGGATGTTTGTCTTGCATTAGGACAGCTCCAACTCCTTCTCCTGAAGCATCACATTGTAATTCAAAAGGTTTTGAGAAATCCGGAAGTGCCAATACTGGACACGAACTCATGATTTGTTTAAACTTATCAAAAACCTCTTGTGCTTGCTTAGTCCAAAGAAAAGCTCCTTTCTTTGTAAGATCTGTCAAAGGTGCAGCTTGATGAGAATAACCTTTTACAAATCTTCTATAGAATCCACATAACCCTAAAAAACCTCTCAAATGAGAAATAGTCTTAGGAGTTGGCCAATCAAGAATGGCCCTTATCTTTTCTGGATCCACTTTCACACCCTTTGAGCTGATAATGTGGCCAAGGTATAAAAGTTCTTCCATCCCAAACTCACACTTTGATTCTTTGGCGAATAGACATTCCGCCTCTAAAATGGTAAGCACTTCTTCCAAATGCTTAAGGTGCTCTTCCCATGACTTACTGAATATGAGAATATCGTCGAAGAAGATGAGCACAAACTTCCTCAACTGCTGTCTAAAAATCTTGTTCATACAAGATTGGAATGTGGCTGGAGCATTTGTCAAACCAAAAGGCATGACAAGAAATTCAAAATGCCCAAAGTGGCATCTAAATGCTGTCTTTTCTATATCCTCCTCCCTCATTCTGATTTGGTGATAGCCCGAACGAAGATCAATCTTTGAGAAGAACATTGCCCCATGGAGCTCATCAATAAGCTCATCAATCCTAGGGATAGGATATCTATTCTTGATGGTTTTCTGATTTAATGCGCGATAGTCAACACACATACGCATTGTTCCATCTTTCTTTTTGACCAACACTACTGCTGAAGCAAATGGACTCTTGCTTGGTCTAATAAAACCACTTTCCAACAGCTCCTTGATGGCTTTTTCAATTTCATCTTTCTGCCTCTTTGGATAGCGGTAAGGTGTAGTAATAACTGGTTTTGCTCCCTCTTCTAACTCAATCACATGCTCAGAACCTCTTTCAGGAGGTCTTCTAGGAGGTAAACTTCCAAAGACTTTACTTTTCTTTGAAAGTAAGGCTTGAATATCAGGATGATATTGCCTTTTTTCCTCAACCGGATCGGCTGGTAAAACCATACATTCAGCAGCCCATTCAACCTGATCATGGCGGATCAGCCTTTCCATCCTTTTCAAAGAAACAATTCGAGGGCCTCCATTTGACATCCCTCTTAAAACAACCTTCCTTCCATTTGACTGAAATTTCAGCTCCATGGTTTGCAAATTCAAAGTGATCTCACCAAGAGATCGCAGCCATTGTATACCCAACACAACATCAGTGTCTCCTATACCCACCACATAAAATCATCCTTAATTTCATGATTCCCTAATTGCAAAGATAGGTTAGGAATTCTCCTTGTGCAAGATATAGTGAAACCATCAGCAACCATTACTTTGAAACCATCAAAATCTTCAGTCTTCAAACCCTTTCTAGCAACTAGCCCTTCATCAATAAAATTATGAGTTGCTCTGGTATCAATTAGAGCAACTATCCTTTGTGAATTTACAACTCCATGAACCCTAAAAGATTCATTCTTTTGAAAACTGGATAGTTGTGCAAAAGCACTACTATCTCCAACCTCTTCGGACTTGTCTTCTTGAACTTCTTCACCTTCACTACTTGCTGATTCGTATTGCTGATCAGACGAATCAGATTCTGATCCATAATCAGAATAGCCCTCCATTTGAACTACTTTGCCTCTTCCATAGCAACGGTGGCCTTTCACCCAAGGCTCACGACAAGTGAAGCAAACTCCATCCTTTCTAAGCTGTTCTTTGAGCTCTTCGGACAGCCTTGGTGGAAACTTCTTGGGCAGATTTGAAGAAAACTTTTTATCCTTCTTATGGCTGAATGGTTTTGAGTGAAATTTAGGCCTTGGGGCTGCCAACTCCATGCTCCTAGCTTTCTTGATAGCTTCATCTAGTGTTGGAGGATCAAATGCTTTGACCCAACCCTTCAAAGGCTCCATTAAACCTTCAGCAAAAAGTACTACAAATCTTCTTTCAGTAATGTTTGGCACCATTACTGACAACCTTTGAAAATCAGCCACATAACTTTCTAAAGATCCTTGCTGTTTCAACTGTGCCAATTCTCTAAATTTCAATTCCGGATCTTTGGTGTCAAATCTCTCAATCAGCTTATTTGTAAACTCTCCATATGTGCGAATAAGGTTGTGGCCAAGAGTGACCAAACCGTGAGTCCACCATTCATGAGCTATGCCATCTAAGGGCAAGGTAGCAAATTTGATAGCATCTTCTTCCGGCATAGGTCTAAGGGAGAGGTAGTTATCTAACTTTTGCACCCATGACCTGGCTGTACACTTGTTACCACCATCAAAATGTTCCATAGTGATCTTTCCTAAAGCTTGGTAAAAATCATTTCTAGGGCCTGCAGGAGGACGTTGATCATTCCTACCACCATTTCTCCGACTCCTTTGATTCATGAATTGATCAAAGGTCCATGCTCCTCTCAAGTCAAGAGGTAAGGAAACATACTCCATATAAGCTTGACGAGCATCATCAGCAAAGTTTGGAGTAGCCTCAACTGGTTGTTGCTCTTCCCTTGGTGTGAAAACGGGAAAGAGGGGTCTAGAAGATGACCCACTATGAATTGTAGTATGCTGACCTACAATTCTGTCTCTAGTATTCACCTCAGGACTGCCACTATTATTATTTCCATTTACTCCACTACTTTCTCCAGCTGAGTTATTTTGGGGCTGAATAATACTCTGAGCTGCTTGCTGATCCAACTTGGATAATAAACGGGACATCATGTCTATCATCCCGTCAAACTTCTCCACTCTATCCCTCTCTTCATTATCTCTTCTTACTGAATCTGACATTATTACAGTTGTGTGATCAACCACTTCCACTGAATTATCTGAACCTTCCACTGTTTTACCAAGGTCTCTTAGAGCTTCTGAGAAGGTATCTGCCTCTGGAACGGGCGGAAACTGATGCTGATTTCTGGCCTGACTTCTGGTGTATGGCCTAGTGTCTTTTTCACTCATCAGTTAACTACTGCAATCTGCCACAGGATGGCAGGGTCTTCTGCTCTGATACCACTGAAATATGCTAACCAATTTTTTTGAAGGAATAACACAAAATAACCAGCAATGGATGATTGGATTAGCGTTAGCCTCAAATACAAATCTGAACTTGAATGGAAGATACTGAACTTAAACTGAAGAAATTGAACTTGAATAGAAGAACTACTCAACGTCAAGAATGTGCACTCAAGATCCCACTGAGGGCGAGGTGCTAACATATGACGGAGTTTAAGAAATTGAAATTATGAACTATTAGGCGGATAACCAGCCATGAGAGAACAATTCCACGCTACCACCAAACAGTGGGGGGAAAAGATTACAAATAAAGCAATTCATCCGCTGCGGCGGGCATCCACAATGCTGTGGGGATTCACCACTATGAGTGGGTATGAGATATTACAATTAAATTAACCTCACTGGCGGTAAACCATCCAGGGGACTTATGTGAGAAGAAACAGAAAGAAATTGCAGCAAATTAAACTGGAACAGTACTACTGTTTACAGTTTGTACAATGTGGAATAAGCTGCAAATTACATAGGAAATATAGAATTCTTCATACACAAGATTAAGAGATGATTTTCAATGATATTTTAACCCTCTAACAGCTGCTAATAAATCAGAAATCAGAACTTCAACAATCTGATGTAAAAACAGTAAACTGGAAATTTCAATCTGCAACTGTGAGAATCAATGAAATTATCATAACTCACTCAATTCTTCTCCAAATGACGTGAAACGAGTTGCAAATGCACCTTACAAGTCTGGCGCCCAAGTTAGAATCCAGAAACAGCCACCAGAGACTCTAGTTTATTTGGCACGAATCCCAAGACATCATCAAATGGTACGGCCCTTGAGGAAAATCGATTTTGCAATATAAAATTGAATACTTGGAAATAAATTCCCAAACTTTGTGAAAGGTGGCGCCTTCAGTTGACTAATGCATGGCCAAAGTACCCAGAACAGAATAAAATTCGCTTTAGAAGTTATGAACAAAACTCAACTTCAGCTGTGTAAAAACCAGGAACTTCAAAACTGTAGAATTCACCAAAATTATCAACCTTTCTTGCTCAATCTGCTAGTCTGTTGTGAGAAGCAGCAATGTTCCAACTAGGTGTTATATTTCAAACACGAAATTGGGAAGGGGCTAGGAGGTAGCATCCTCGAAGCAATAGCAAAATGTCCATAGTCATTTTGACAGCATAACAGTAAGGTAATTGATGGATACCGAATGCTGGAGTCATGTCTTCATTTTATAAGAATTGAAACTCTTCATCCTCAATGGTACGCCAACAGACAACTATTTGAATTCTCCTCATTTTCAAATTTCATAAAATAATATTCCTCATAAAGTGGCGTCCCTTTTTCCTCCAAGCATAACTTCAAAAATATAAAATATTAATATCTCCTTATGACAAGGCGTACCCTTCAAGTCCCTTTCTTTAAAACAACTTACAAGTTGTATCCTTAGGCCAAGGGGGTCAATTGAAAATTATAACACTTATGCCAATACTCAGCAATTTTCATCAATTAAGGCTTGAGAGGAAAATATTGAAACAATCAATAACATGCTTAACTGAAGTGATGATTGAAGACAACCAACTGCATACTGCCACAACTAGCATTTACTAAAAATAGTAAATAATATGAAATGCTACAAAAGCCAA